>OX422213.1:463215975-463778475 GCA_949130495.1 Sambucus nigra | reverse complement strand
ACATGTGTTTCAAAAGCAATTTATAGTAGTCAATGATTATCACTGTTCTAAAAAACCCGCCTAGGTACGCCTAGGCTTGAGGCTTGGGAGAAACGCCCCGCCTTAAGCTTTTGACGCCTTTTGCTTGGTAAAACCCTTAAGGCGCACTTTTTCTCTAGAAACAACAATGCTTTAGTGAAACGATATCTCCTTCTAAAGATGTTTTTACAAACCGGACCATTACCTCATCCAAAATAATCAAATAGTATTTTAATTTGCAAATATTCTGACATATTTTTAAGATATGTACAATTTTAGTATTTTAATAGCGTTGTTATGGTTAAAACAATATTAAAATATATTAAAAAGGCCTAAACGCCTTTTTACTCCTAAGGCCCACCTAGGATTAAGGATTGGCCTCCACGCCTCGATCATGTCCCGCGTTTTTTAGAACCTTGATGATTATATTTCACAACGTTCAAAATTCAGCACATGTTTGTTTGATCTAATGAGTAGAAATGCATCTAAAAACTAACTGCATTCATAAAGTTAAGGACAAACCATGACTAGAAACGAATTGCATTCATGAATACATAACACTTTAAGTCTCTCATCTTCATAACCTATGAGGGTTTTCCATCTGATACTGATCCATTTTGGATGACATGAACCACGGAGAGACCAACTATAAATCATCAAATAACATGAAAATTCATAGAATAGAACCGGTTCAAAATTAAAAATCAAAGTAGAAACAAACCATATCATAATTTCAATACTTATTACAATCAGAGATCCATATATCAAAACAAAATTCCATGCCTAAACGAAAGAGGATCATGAGTAGGTATTTTTCTCTAGAATGCATTTCCTTGATGATTAGGGATTACCTTTTAAATTAGTTGAATTTAACAAATTTGTAACAATCGAGGAGAGTTGGCAAATGATTTTGTGGCAATGGTGGCGATGGACCTATAACAATGGTCGTGACGAACCTGCTGACCAATAATTGTAGAAAAGCATCTATCTCGGTGCCAATGACCTAATACATTTTTGGGATATGTTAAGGCATGTTCGGGGACGCATAGCATTTTATACTGTCCCCTGGAAACATTTAAGACAAACACGACAAACCAATGAGTCATGAAATAGGAGTTAACCTAGAATTATTGAAAAAAGAAACACCACCTCAGACTGCTCGAAAAGTGGCTCAAATTGATTCCATTCAAAAAACTCAAACCTAGAAAATTAGTCCCCTTCTTGAACTGATCCAATAAGAGGGGAATGATCTTATGCCCAATAATCTTTAAAACATCATTAAAATAGTAAAAATTCAAATAGTAGTGGCATTAGTGTATAAAAATACCAACACCTGATTAGATTTGAAAATGTAACTACAAAATGAAAACTAATTATGTATGTGGGATAAACATAGAACTATGGGATTTGAAAATCAAACTCAGAAATGGGAGATATGTCCAAAAAGCAACATAAAGGATAAAGCCACAAATTAGAAAAACAAAACCCCAAAAAATTAAAAGGAACAAAAAATCAGAACTAATGAATCCCAACCATAAACTTCTTACCCATTTTATAACAAAAATTAAGAGATGTACTTTAAATTTTGTGGGGTTGTAGTCTTTCCCCAAAATAATACTTGATATATAGGCTTCCGGTTAGATTCAGGTATGAACAATATGAGCAAAAGAAACATAAACAATCAAAGAGAACCCTTATTTAGAATCCTAAATCAAGAAACCCTTACTGAAAAAATTGAGAAACATACAAAAACAATCAAACTTGGTAGACACACAATAAAAATGTAATGAAGTATACCTCATCTAGCCAAAAGATCTCAGATCTGCAATACGCAAAGAAAATATCAGTGTTTCACATGTAGATCAAAAAATCGAAGCTAGAAAGCTTTGAGTTTCAAAGTTAAAATCAATCCAAAAGAGCTCAGATCTACAATATGTAAACCATATATTAGTGTTTCACATATAGATCAAAAAATATTGAAAGCTTTGATTTTCAAAGTGAAAACCTATCATCAGTTGTTTGTGGGAGACGAACTCGCGTTGGGGTGACAACGTGAGAAAGGGTAAGAGACCTTATTGGGCGTGGGTTGGTGGTGGTAATGGGTATTGGAGGTCTGGAGGCTCATAGTAATTCAAGGCTCGAGGTGAGTATGAGGGAGAGAGGGGGAGAGGGAGAGTGAGTCGGATGAGTAAGGAGGCATAAATGGATTAGGGCTTAGGCAAAGGGATATAATGGGTGCAAATACTATTCTACCCTTGTGACATCATCTTTTCATCTTATGACATACATAAGCTTACTACATTATTATATATATATATATACTATGATGTGATCTACTGTGTGATTTAGTAGATAAAAAGTGAATAATAAAATATGAATTCAATTAAGTAAGTAAATACTTAATATTTAAAGGCCTAGTTCATCTTAAAGAAAAATGAACTTGTTTAATTAAATAAGGTACCGCGTGGGAAACACGGGATAATGAGATGTGATAGGAGGATAATTGAGAACCTTGTTTAGGGGAATAATGATGTACTTTAGGCGCGCACACTAGATGAGAGGTGAAATTCTCAAACGAGAGTTTAGAACTAACATGTACATAATACCTGCTTAATTGCACTTGCTATTTTTAGAATCTTTTACAATCGGGTTCTCACCCGTTTACTTGCATATTCTCTTCTCTACTATATATATCACTAGGTGCCCAGCATCAGGGACGCTCGGTTTAGAGGATGGAGATTTTGACGTGTTTCTGGAGATGAAGTTTTGGACTAGATGATCTCAGTTCATTGATTCTTATCCTTACAGTTCTTGGTTCATTAAGGGAATGTCGCCCAGGATTTTGTTATCTCATTTCAGTTCTAGATATTGTGTTCATATTATATTAATACTGTTATTATCATTTTGTCTTGGATGATGTTATCGAGATATTTCAACTGGAGAGTTTATTCCAGTTATATTTAAATTTGTTTAATTTTGATTCGGTTGTGTTGGGATGTCACTTATTTATCTTTGTATGGTGGTATGGATTTAATTAAATTAAAATTGAAAAAGTTTTGGTACTTAGCTTAATTAATTATTAGGTGAGTAGTAAGGGAAATTATTTTTCCAGAGTGATGCTAAGAATAAACCAACTAAATATTCTGATTTAAATAAAGGACTGATCACCCGATATTTATTTAGGCGGGGTGTCACAGGTAGTATTAGAGCATCAGGTTCTAGTGTCCTTAGGATTTATACGACATATTATGCTTTCTGCTTAGCGTTCTTTGAAATAGAGCCCTAATATTAGGAATATTGTATTGATCCCTATGCATTGAAAATTCATACTTCGGAGATTTATCTGTATGGATGTTGAACTCATTAAATCCATTTCAACTTTCAGATGGCACATTGAGAAGAACAGACTAACACTGTTGGGGGAGTTAATGCAGAGCAAGGTCAGCTAGTACCTCAAGTACCCTCGGAGAGAGTAATAATCGCCGAGATAGTAAGTATTGTGGCATAGGAAATTACCAGTGTAGTCTTATAGTACCAAGATCGTAGTATGTAGTTTATAAAAGGCAAAATAATAAGAGAAGATAGTCCATCTGACATGACTAGGGTTAACAATTGTGGGAAAATAACGATACACCAGTAAAAAGTTCCTCAGGGTCGTTAAGACCATGAAGACAATAGAATTTGCAGGATGAGCCAAAATCATCAGGGCCAACAAAGCCAAGGTCAAAATGATGTCATAAAAAAGTGTTTTAAATGTGGAAGAGATGGCCACAAATGTCAAAATTGTCCGAATCAGGCTGGAGAGAAAACCCGACCCAACCAGCAGGGACAACAAGGCCAAAGAAAGAAAAGACTTTCAGTTCTCTACTATAAGTTTGAACAGCAGGGTCACAAGTGGAAGGACGTTCTTCAACCTGATATAGTACCTCATTAAGATGTTAAACAGGGCCGATAGGACCAAGGAAGAGGTGAAGATGATCAATAGGTCGAGGTCACCAGGGTCGTAATGGGGGACAGTTTGCTGGTGGATGTTTCACTTGTGGCAAGACTGACCATAAGAAGTAGGATTTCCCAGATAAGGGAAAGATACCCCATCAACAGGGTGATCATCAAGATCCACAGAGGCCTACGTTTCCAACTGCCCTTCCAGTACCGGCACAGGTACCAGGCTTACCTGTCATTGCTCCTATCACCCCACCACAACAGGGTCAGTTATTGTATGGGCGTGTGTACAACGTCCAACAGGCAGCAGTTCAGCAGCCACCACCCATAGTTGAGGGTATGTTTTCTATTTCAGGGTCTATGGGACGTATTTTGTTTGATACACAGGCTTCATATTTTTTCATATCCACTGAATTTGCATAGGCCATGGGGTTATTAGACATGGACAGCAGTACTATTACTAATGGGGACTCACCAATGGATAGTGGGATGCCTATTTTCTTTAAATGTCAGAGTGTGAGTATAGAATTTGGGAGTCTAATTTTATCCGTAGGTATGCTTGTATTAGACATGTCCTCATATGATGCTATTATTGGGATGTATTGTCTTGTTTCTTATAGAGTCATGACTGATTGCTTTGGTAGGATCATTATATTTGTTATCTCAGGTCAGGAGATGTTTTTAGTGGTTATGCCTCACCCCGAGGGAGGATCGTCCACTCATTTGTATTGCATAGAGGAGGAGATAAGTACGGGAGTTTTGATTCCGCTTGATTCGATACATGTCGTTAGGAAATTTGTCGATGTGTTTCAAGACATACCAGGGTTACCACCGAGTAGGGAGATTTAGTTTGTGATTGACTTAGCACCGGGCATTTGACCGATAGCCCGTGCTCCCTACCATATGGCTCCGATAGAGATGAGGGAGTTAAGGGATCATATTGAGCAGTTTTTGGGACAACTTTTCATTCGTAGGAGTACTTCACCTTGGGGTGCCCAAGTTTTTTTTATGAAAAAGAAGTATGGATACCTACGTTTGTGCGTGGATTATCGCGAACTTAATAAAGTCACGATCCAAAATAAGTATCCATTACCCCCACATCATTGACTTATTTGATGAGCTGAGTGGAGAAACGTACTTCTCAAATATAGACTTAAGGTTCGAATATCACCAGTTGAGATTCAGGGATCAGGATGTGTCAAATACTGCTTTTCTGACAAGATATGGATCTTATGAATTCCTAGTTATGCCATTCGGGTTGACCAATGCACCGACTGTATGTATGGACTTAATGAATAGGGTGTCCAAAGAGTTCTTAGAACAGTTTTTCATTGTTTTCATAGATAAATCTTGGTTTATTCTTGTACCAAAGAGGAACATGCCGAGCATTTACAAAGGGTTCTACAGACACTACATGAACATTAGTTGTATGTCAAATATAAGAAGTGTGAGTTTTTGCTCTGGGAGGTGTAGTTTTTGGGGCATACAGTGTCAGAAAATGGTATTGTAGTGGATCCTAGCAAAGTATCAACGGTAAGGGAGTGGGGAAAACCCACAACACCAATCGAAGTCTGCAGTTTCTTGGGACTAGCCGGTTACTACAGATGGTTTATTAGGGGCTTTTCGAAGATTTTAGGTCCGATAAAAAATCTAACCCGTAAAGGCATAAAGTTTATTTGGGATGATGTGTGTCAGTTGGAATTTGATGAATTGAAGGATAAATTAACTTCATCACCTATACTAGCACTGTCCAGGTCAGGAATGGAGTACCTAGTATACACTGACGCATTACTACAGGTAATTGATGGGTACTATAGTAGGAAGAGTCGGATATAACTTATGCCTCTAGGAAGCTTAAGCCTTATGAGAAGAACTACCTACCCATAACTTGGAGCTAGCAGCAGTCATATTTTCCCTTCAAATATGGAGACATTATTTGTTGGGTGAAAATTTTTACCTATTCACGGATCATAAGTAATTATAGTATTTGTTCACTCAGAAAGAGTTGAATATACGACAGCGTAGGTGGCTTGAATTCGTGAAATATTATCAGTTTGAGACAAACTATCACCTAGGGAAGGCTAACGTGGTAGAAGATGCTTTGAGTCGTAAGCCTGAGAGTGAACTAGCCGTGGTGTGGAAGGCTAAATGGAAGGAAATGGGCCATCAAGATGCCATTGCTAGGTCATTTATGTTAGTTATGACCATTACTCCTCATATTGCTAGGTCATTTAAGTTAGTACAGACTCAAGCAGCGGATCCATTTTATCAAGAGAAAATTCGACAACTTTTAGTCGAGGGAGTAGAGTCTTACTCAGTGAGTTCAGAGGAAGGCTTGCACTTTAAGGGTAGATTTATTATTTCAGAAGGGGAAGAGTTACGGCACATAGTGATATCAGAGTCGCATGGATCTTGATTTATGGTGCATCCTAGTGGGGATAAGATGTACTAAGATATATGACGATAGTATTGGTGGACTGGGATAAAGAGAGACATTGCTGAGTTCATCTCTAAGTGGGCTATCTGTCAGTTAGTGAAGGTAGACCATCAGAAGCCAACCGGGTTATTTCAGCCGCTGGATATTCCAATATGGAAATGGGAGAGAATTTTTATGGACTTTATCACTGGGTTGCCTACTACTCAGAGGGGTCACAATTCCATATGGGTGATTATGGATCGTTTAACTAAGGTAGCTCATTTCTTGTCAGTTCGGACTCATTTTTCAAAGAGGCAATATGCACAGCTTTTTATATCCGAGATAATGAGGTTACATGGGGTACCGCTAGATAATGTTTACTATCGGGACAAGATCTTTGTCTCCATATTTTAGAAAAGTTTTCACGAGGCCATAGGTACTGAGGTGAGATTGAGTATGTCCAATCACCCGCAGACGGATGGTCATACCAAGTATACTAACAAGATGCTAGAGGATATGCTACGCGTGTGTATTCTGGATTTTTGAGGGAGTTAGGAGCAGTACCTTCCACTGGTGGAATTGGCCTATAATAATTCATATCAGTTCACCATTGGTACGGACCCATTTGAGGTGTTATATGGTAGACCTTGTCGCTCTATTGCGTATTGGTTGGATGTGGGGGACAACAAGCTACTTGGGTCAGAATTGATTCGGGACACGTCTACCAGGATTGAAATGATTAGGAGTCGCATTCGGGTAGCCCAGCAAAGACAGAAGTGCTATGTCGATGCCCAGAAATTCTTCAGGGAGTTTAATGTTGGGGATCAGGTGTTGTTGCGCGTGTCCCCTATGAAAGGAATCATGAAATTCGAGAAGAAAGGAAAATTGGCTCTGAGATGTGTAGGAACATTTCCTATTATCGAGAGGATCGGACATGTCGCGTACCGATTGGGACTGCTGGAACACTTGCAACGTATACATGATGTGTTCCATATTTCTTTGTTGAGGCGGTATCTCTAAGATGAGTTGGCACACATTCATATTGCATTAGAGGAAGTTGATTTGCAGCCAGATAGTTCTTACGAGGAGCGAGCATTGGCGATCTTATACCACAGTGAGAAATGTTTGCGATCGAAGGTAGTTCCACTTGTGTGTGTTCAATGGATACACCATAATGTGGAGGAGTCTACTTCTTTGCGCGAGGATGATATGCGCGATAAATACCCAGAGTTATTTCTAACAGGTATGCCTTTTTTTTTAATTTCGGGACAAAATTCCGTTATTAGGGGGGAAGTATGTAATACCCCACAATTTTACATGATCTTTAATGGGATTAATTAGGATTAATTGTGAGATATTTAAAATTAATCCGAATTTAAATACTACTCGAGAGTAAAGTAATATGTGATATAATTGAATATTAATTAGTGATTACAAGTAATATATGATTATGACTTTACATGATTTAATAAAAATTATCACGAGTGATGAATACGATAATTATAAGAATTAAGTCGAGACGCACTTGTGAGTCGTGTCAGGACTAAATTTAAAGGAATTTAAAAAAATATATTTTTAGGCCATCCAAATGATCATTTTGACTGCGCCAAAGTGTCCAGAAGGGTTTAAATTGTCTTAAAAGTCTAATTGAATGTTTGATTTGGGTCTCGGGACACTTTAGAACCAAATAGACACCCCATAGGGGTATTTCTGTCATTTTTCAAATGGGGTGAATAGTACCCACAAATTTTAAAGATTTTATATAAGTTGAATAGTTGGTAACAATGAGGTCCATTCACCAAAATTAGAGGAAAAGACTTAGGGATAGTGAGAGACTTATCTGGATAAAGGAAAAGACACCTCTAGGAAGCCAAGAGGTTAAAGGTCACCCTACACCATCACCACCACCGAAAGTTGGCCAAAAATGTGAGAGGGCCACCAGTATACAAACATCCCCAAAGGTTTATGTGACACCTCGACTAATTAAATACCGGGTAGCTACTCCTTGATTCAAATTAATTCAAAATATCAAGTTGGTTCAGTTCATAGCATCACTGTCGAAAAATGTTTTAACAATTACTAGTCACCTAATATTTAAAAAGTGAGCTATCAATTTTAGTTAAATCCGATTATCATATAATAAGTATTCAATTATGAAATGATGATATCACAACCACATTACAGTCACATTACAATGATAAAGGAATAAATGAATCTGGAAGAACACTCCTCGAAAATAATCCGAAATACTTAATATAAAGTCTGAATCATAAATTAATTACATCCAACACTGAAATGAAACTGAATAAATACGATGTCTCTAAAAGAAATGGGGCGACATGCCCTACAGATGAGTAAATCTGAAATACTGTCAAGATAGAAAGTGGAGGCGTCTACTGTCGAGGTCCTGTAACTTCCACAGCAGCTACAGCCCGTCATCAGAATGGAACTCCTACACTTGGTATCCTTGTGGATGGGCACCTAAAAGGTTTTTACAAGAAAATAGATTGAAAGAAAACGGGTCAGAGCTCGATTGTGAAAACAGTTTAAAATACATCAAGTGTTTAATACCATTAAATAGTGAATATAAAATATATGATAGTGCGTGCACTCACATGAGTTCCTCACCTCTCAACTAATTGTGCACTCCTATCGTACCCGTACCCGTTCTAGTTACTCCCATATATAACTAGTACAATACACAATCTAACATTACTATACGATTTCCAATTCAATTCTCGATATCTTAATTTATACAGAGATTTTTACTCTTATTCTTAGTTCTCAAAATTAGTAATACTAATCACTAGGAATTTTCCATTTTTAACTCTACAAAAATGTTGCTATTATTCCCACTTACATTTATTCATGACAGTTCATTTCAATTAATAGTATATTTTTCTCATCATAAATATACAATACTGGCACCTCGAGACTAAGCTGCGGTGCACACATACTCTACCATCGAATCCCGGTACATCACGTACATAAGGACCACGTATTCCGAATCTCTTAGGAATCGTTTCGACAAGTAACAAACACACATAATGGAGGCGAACATAGTTCACATCACATGGGTCACGCACATACCTATGCTCCCATGATCAGCAGACTTATTTACTTCTCAATAAGTCCTTCTCTGACCTATGTCCTCGAGGTACCAATCTAAATCCCCCCGTAGGCACACAAAGATTAGATGGCCCTTATCGAACGCCAACCTCCCGTGATAGCAAGTATGGTAGGTATGTTATACACAGATAATCACATATACTAAGCATTCGTACATATTATATATCTCATAATATTAGTGTAAGTATGTCTTACATTCTTATACCGTCATTATATGTTGCACGTTTACAAATCCCCGAATAATATACATTAAAAGTTGTCAACCTTTCTCACTTCGAAATTTTAGATACTTATTTCCTAACCCATAAAAGTCATCCGATTTACTACAAAATTCTAAGTTTTACTCCTCAACGTACTCAATTCTCACAACTATACCCACTAGTCAACAAGGGAAGGTTATCACTCAGATAAATAAGTCTACTAGAAGTTTGAAATAAAATCAGGCCTAAAAAGGCCATTCTGTCAACTCGTTAGAAATCTTATTCGAACAAGGATCATTCGAACGAAGTCTTAGAATGAACTCGTTAGAAGGGATACTGTCATCTCGTTAGAAGCTCGTTCGAACGAGGTCGTTCGAACGACCTGGGCAGGTCTTCTAACGAGATGGCAGAATACGCCCAGAAATTTTCCAACTCGTTTTTCTTCATTTTTCTCTTATCTAAATTCATCCTAAGATCATCCCAATAACATTTTAATGTTCTTAAACTACTCTAAGTCTTCTTAGGTCGCTTCTTAACATATTTTTGGGGTCAAATCCTCCTAATCAACATGCGATTATCATTAATCCCCAAATTTTACCCCAAACCCTATGAACATGAACCCATAATTTTATTGTGCCTAATTACTCGTCATAAATCCATTTTTAAATCATCATAGTTAAGTTTTTGGATACCAAATTCGTCCATAATCATTCTACATGCAATTTCTAACCAAGATTAAGGGTCTCTACAACAATCCCATTTGGTTTTCACCAAAATATTCAAAGCATATAAGGTTTCTACACTAAACATGGAGGAAATATTCATTGCAATTAATGACATCAAATAACTTTCCTTAAATTCGATGTTCTGGTTCGTTGTTGATGATCAAGGTTGGCTCTCTCTCTTCTTTCCGGTCTGGTTTTGGAAACTCCTTTACCCTCTTTCTAACTTCTCTCAAAAACCTCCGTAGACCACTCTCTCACTTTTCGATGATAATGGCCTTAGTGGCCTTTTAATAATATCTAAATTACCTCTAAAATTCGTTGGTTTTAATCCCCTAATTCTTAAAATTACCAAAATACCCTTCTAGGTTGCCGGTTTGGCCTAAAAATGCCTCGGGACCCAAACTAAACTCCCGACTAGTGTTTTCTGACTATTTCGACCCTTACGGACACGTTGGCGCACTCAAAATGACTATTTGGTTGATAAAAATATAAATTACTTTTTAATTTAATTACATTCATACCTGACGCGACTGACACGCGCGTCCCGACTTAATTTTCCAAATTATCGTATTTCTGCCTCGCAACAACTTTAATATTTTCAATACTCATATATTCTCATATATTCTCAGAAACATTCAATTTTAACATCATAATCAAATACCAACTCACATCTCGCTACTATTTATATCCGGATTAATTCCCAATTAATTTTCATTTAATTCAATTAATCCCTTAAATAAAAATCAATAAAATTACGGGGTATTACAGGTTAGACCTTAAATTTAAAGGCAAGTGACTTAATTAGTACAAATTAAATTCTATAATGCCCATGTTAGGATAATTATATAATTCGGAGAAAATTTCATGATTTAGAGATAAATAATGATGATGTTAATGGAATCAGTTATTTACGAATTATGTAAAATAAAACTTCTTCTGATTATATATTTATATTAATCCACTAATTTAGAATCAATTGAGAAATAAAATATAGGTTTTATATGATGTTCTTGGAGAAATGATAAAAGATGGATTTTCTGGAAATTAGGAGAAATAACTTCTTTAATCCAAACGTATTGATGTTTTAGGATTTTTTAATGATCGGAAATAATTTATATGTAATGTTATATCGTATGGAATGAATGATAACAAGTTTGCGATTTTAATATAGAGTATTTGAGGATAAAAATTGAGTAAACCCATAGGCCATATGCAGAAACAGTAGGCTTATACCCGATTGATCAATCAATCAACCTTGAATGTCGATCGATTGACTGCCCCAGAATTCACATGTTGATTTTCTTTAAGGCTTGATTAAATTCCCCACTTCCAATAATGCTTAGTGTAAATTAATTATATCATAATGGGATTTAGGGAAGGACAGTAGGGTGGTAATTGAGTCCCATAAATTATTATGTGTGAATTAATCATTGCGAGTAGAATAATTGATTAAAAGTAATTAGAGTTTATCGAAGAATAAATCTATTTGAGGATATTATGAAAATTCGGGATTTGGGATGACATGGACCAGTAGGGTATTGGATAATTACCTACTAATATTTATTTTAGAAATAATGGTTAACTTTTTAGTGAGGGGAAATATCGAGAAATAGATGTTAATAAGTAAAGTTATAATCTATAAATATGTAGAATATTCGAGATATAAATATACTATGTAAGGTAATTGTTATGGGTTGTGCGTATGCCCTATTGATATGTATAGGTGGGATAAATACCTATATTATGATTTATTTTGTGTATGACATACCTATACTACTTGCTATCTGGGTGGAGGTTTCCTGTTGTGCACGATCTTATCTCGATTGGACCCATTTGGGGGGATCTAGATTCGTACACTGAGCATAGGACATTGGACACGTGCAATCGGTATGAACGATAGTTTTGACGGTTCAATCCGAGCGTAAGTATGTGCGTGACCCATTTTGCTCGGGAGCATGCTCGCCTCCAATATTTGTGTTATGACATTTATCGTTCGTGAGAGACGCGGAACTAATTGTTCGTTGTCCAGTGCGTGATACACCAGGACATGATGGCAGAGTATGCATACACCGCAGTTGTGTGTGGGGGTGCCGTATATATATATATATATAATAAAGTAGGAAACGTATGTATGTCATAAGTTTAAAAGATGATGTCATCTATTAGAATTTTTCCCGCACTACCTCTTTTGCCCTTAAACATTATGATTTCCCCCTCTTTTAACTCACTCTAATTTGTTTCCCCCTTCCCTTCAAAATTCAAAATCATGGGTAAAGTGGTAATCTTACTCTCATTACACCTCTCTCTCTCTCTCTCTCTCTCTCTCTCTCTCTCATTTGTCCAAACCCTAATCGAAATCTCATTCCCCCACTCTCACTTTTGCCCGTCTCACCCTATCCCTCTCTCTCTCTCTCTCTCTCTCTCTCTCTCTCTCTCTCTCTCTCTCTCTCTCTCTCACTCACTCTCTCTCTCTCTCTCTCTCTCTCGCGATCGTGACCTAACTAAACCCTTCATCATCCATTCACCTCTCAAACACCAAGCTGCCACCCCCTCCCCCTTGCCGCCCCCTCCCCCTTACCATCCCCTCCCCCTTACCGTCGCCCCTAGGTAACCTTTTTCCACCCAGTCTCGTACACACGCACACGCTCATAGGGTTTTTGGTTTTAATGAATATGTGATTTGTCTGTAAGAACTCACAAATAACGAGAATCATGTGATTTGTCTGTTTATGTCACAAATAGGTTTTTCTTACATATTTAGGGCTTTCTAATATAGGATTTTGTAATTTAAGATTTTTTTTTTGTTTGTGGTTATGTTATAGGATCTAATCGTTTCTTATCTTTTTCGTTACAGATCAAGATATCTCCACTCTCCAATTTTGGGATCTAAAAAGGTATACTCTTTCGTAAGAAGTTCTTACAGACATGATATTGATTTATGTTCTTAACATTTTATTTTTGTGTTGTAAACAAGAAAGAATGGTTGGTTTATAGTTTCCAGTAGTTTTTTTTTAATTTATGTTGCATTGATTGTTGACACGTCTGTTCTGATGGTTTTTCAAATTTTGGTTAGAAGAAGATATTCTTAAACTTATAGCTTCAATGGGGGTTATTAATGGTTGTAAACTGTGTAGACTTGCAAATACCATTTTGGTTTTAAATGAGGCTGATGACCACGAATTTGAAACATAGATGATGACCTGTAGAGAATTAAATTGGTAGTTCAGTATTCATATGGAAAACCAATTAGTATTTTGATTTGGTATTGTTTTTCCACAGATTATGGTGTTGTCCTCACCCTCACACTCATAAATCACAACCAGAGTGATTTCTACCAAAGTTAGTATTTATGATAGTACCACCCCTTTATTTTTTATTAACTAACTTTGTATATTATTTTGATCAAACATTTCTATTGAAATGTGGTGTTTTCACTAGATCTGAAAACATCGTTCTTGGAAAGCATTCTAATTTGGTCTTTGTGAATTGTTCATTTCATTCATGATTCTTTTCATCATTTCAACGTGATAGCATATAATATTTTGGTAATACTTGGCATATAATGTTTCAAGATTGTGGTTAATATTGTTTGTTTAGGTTTTTTTTATATTAAACATACACTTAATGCATTTTGTTTGGGTTCAGGTATGTCGGATATATGTTTGTTTTTTAGTGTGTTTTGATTTTTTTGTTCAGGTATGTCGGATATATGTAACGTTTATTTGATTTTTTTTAGGAACATCCACCACCACCGCTACCACAGAGGTAATACCTAGGGTTTCTAACATTTTATTTTCCCTATTTAGGATTACAGCTGTGAGGCAGCTGTGAGCCATATTGTTCATGAATTTGGGATTTAATTTAATTGTTGTGTTTACATTTGGTGTGGGGTTTTTTATTATGATTCATATTGCTCAAGATTTTTTCGTTTTTATCATCTCCCTGACCAAGGGTTTTAATTATATTTTTAGATTTTTGTTTTGTTTTTTTTTTTTTTATTTTTGGACTGGGAAAATATTTACATTGTTGATTGCCTCTACTTTTTTTTCCTCCAAAACATTGTTGTCGAACTATTTCTGATTTTAAAACGGACTGATTTTCTTTGAACCGTATACATACTCACTGTTTCTAATACGAGTGTTTTGATAATATTTTGTTCTCTCATTTGAAAAAGAGAGCGTGTTCGTAAATGAGTTGAACTAAAGATATTGAGTGTGCTCAGATTGGGTTAAATTCACTTTGAAGGAATTTAATCCCACTTTGCAACATCAAGTAATTAGTCCCACTTTGATGCATTTTTAGTTGTTTTCCTTCATGTACTTCGGTAAATTCAAGCGTAGAAGAAAACATAGCCTAAATTAAATAGTCATTTACAGGACAAAAGTTGAAGAGAGACTATTACTATTTTTTTTTTATTATTTACTCCATTAATTCTACTTTGTGTTCTCTGTTTGAAGTCTGTCCATTAGATGCTTCTGTACTTTGAAATTTTTTGATATGCTCTGTTTCTCGACTATGTTTTGTTTCTCATATTCATATTGTTCATATTCATACTCATATTCATATTCATATTCATACTCATACTCATATTCATATTGTTCATATTCAAATTTTCTAATTTATTTTTGTTAATTTTACTTGGAGTGTATATTTTGACTGACATTTTGTATTAATTCCCGGGGTCCGACTTCACTGTTTAAAGTTTTTGGCGTATGTCTACTTATTATGTGGTCATTAGTTCTATTTCATACATACTATTCTCTTTTTATTTTCTACCTAACTGTAACTGTGTCGTTATGCAATTTTTCAGTTGCTAAAAAAGCACAGTTCTGGGTATATATAAAGATCGGTTCTTATATATGTCACACTCTTAAGTTAAAGACTAGACATAGTTAACGGGAAACATAATGTCCACACTTCACATTGGTTTTAGATTATGCTGCTCGAAACATGTTTTTCGTTTTCCAGTCTTACATTTCTATTGTAATGGTAATCAATTTTTGTTTACAAGTTAAAAACGTATCTTGAATTTCCACGCACTTAAATAATTAGTTTTTGAATTTGTTATTAATCTTTTAAATTTATGTTTGGTCATGTATTCAATTGCAGAGTCATTTGAAAAGGGATCCTCCATGATTTACGTTAAGGTGATCTTCCCGTCATTCAATATTTTAATCTCCCAACTCACTCTTAGCAGTAGCTGGACAGGTTTAAAACCCCAAAGTGGGACTACCTAATGGAAGCCATCAAATACAAGAAGATCGTTGAGAAGAAATGGATCTACAAATTTTAATTGGGGATAAATAAAAATCTGGATGAAGTTGCAACTCTACAGAAGAAATGGGATAATATTTGCCACTTGAAGGTGAAGAACGCTTCTGATAGGAGATTGAGACACTCATGATGAATTTATATAGCTCTCTTTCCCGCTGGTATATCTCCCCCTTCCTCTGATATAATTTGTACTCTTTTTCAGATCTTTCTTTTGGATTTTGATAATCTATTATATGTTTTATTTTTTAGGTCATTTTCGTCCCCGAATTCCAATATTGTTTCCTGGTGTACTTATATTTGGGGTCTAATCGTAAGTTTTGTTGGTGTGAATTTTTCAAATTTTAGTGAATGTATCAAGCCTAGAATTTATATATGTTATGATATCCAACCCCGAAACTGAAAATGATATTTATAAGGTTGATATATTCTATGATGTCCAAGTATTAAAAAAACTCGATAAAAATGTCAAGTGTATAAATTTTTTGATTGGTATTGAAAAATAAATATAATTGCACTGTATACACGACATCGGTGAAACATTATCAACGTGCCGAAAGTAGTATCATAGGCTTTATCTGGGTTGATTTTGTGTTGAAACATTTCAGTCACAATTTTAAGCTTCACAGGGAGAAGTTTATGGGCTAGCAGTATCTTCTCTACAGAGTATACTTGAGGCAAAATATTTATCACCACTTTTTTGTTCTTCAGTTGTTCTCTTTGCATGAATAAATTTCTATGTATTGTTAATTTTATACCAAAGAAAATTGAAGATAAGAAGATATGAGTCATCCATAAATGCCAAAGAAAATTGGAGATGCGAAATTACCATCTTGGCCTGCCCCGTTGATCCTCCGAAGCCAAAGATAAGGTATAAGGTTGACATTAATATAGTGGAAACGTTCCAAGCATTACGTCAATAAGAGCATAAGTACTTTGATGACATGGTTCAACAATCCAAGGATGTTGGTGCTACATTGGTCATCTGTCAATGGGGGTTCGGTGATGACAGATGACCATTTGTTCTCGACCCCAAAATGGAGAGCCCCATGACTCCTCACTCAAGGCTATCACCAAGATACTACTAGGAGTTACCATTATTGATATTTTTAGTTGATTAAAATTATTTTTTGACAAATTATGGGTTGATTTAAATTGTTCTTTGATTTTATAATGAGTTATATTGTACTTTGATTGTTATTATAATAATTCACTTATGATTATTATTCATCTGAAACAGAGTTGTATGAAGGAACGATTGCGTGACTGACATTAAACTCAAATATCTCCGCACTAGAGTTTTCTACTGTATCAGGCTTCAATAAACCAATTAGTTATTGCATTCGAGGAGAATGGGGGAGTATTTATTGGGGCGCTTCTTATTGCCTTCGAGGTGACTCAGAATGGGATAGATCAGTTATGAAGTATTTGGAGAAGAAAAAATGCGAGTATGATCACAAGACTTTAGTGGACTTCTACAAGGAAGAAGATAGCGTACAACCTACTATAACCGGAGTGATAGTTTTCACTTCTACTCCAGACGAAGTATGAAACAAGGGCCTACCCCAATTGATGTTATAACAAGGAAAATTTCAACTGCTTATGGCCCATGTGCGAACAACGGGGACTATCATTTCTTATTGTAGAAGGCCATGTTTGACACTCACCTCCAAGAATTTGTGGCCATGGACTCCTAAAGCCTAATTGTGGAAATCTCACCAGAGGAAAGAAGCCCAATCTTTCCGGATTCGTTAGTCTCTTCTAGCAACTACTACTACATTTTAGTAGTGAGCAGTTTTTATACAAGCTTTTATTCTTATCTTTCAATACCCTTTTCTATTATTTATTTTGAAAACAAACTTCTGCCAGAAATACAACTTAGTTAACTTAATTTTCGTAAATGGGTCCATCTGTCATGATCTTGGAGACATCTCGAATGGAATTCTGAATTTTGAACAAAAAAGGTACATAGGAGCACAAACATTAAGACAGTTTTACAATAAACCATCTTTGATGACTATGAAGCTGCTGTGGCACGAATGGGAGAAAGTAGTGTGAATATGGCCCTCTATACATGTAGAGGGGTTCTTATTGCTGCCAAGAATTGAGAACGAATATTATTTTTCAATGCAACAATAAGACAGAATAACATCACGTATGATAATTGAATTATTTCAGACAATTTTTTTTGAATATTTTTCTAACTTGATTGTTCATGGAGACGTTTTCATACAACATTGGAAGCAAGTCCCTAAACATGTCCATAGTTCTGATTCATATTTTATTTGAATGTTATTTTAGTTTTTTTCCACACACATGATTATGCTCCAGCGCACATGATTAGTTTCAAGGCTTTATATTTAAGAGCACTCCCAGAAACCTCGGCCTACTGGTTCGGTACCGAAAAGACAAATAGGGCTGCAAGCTTGCGGAGTTAAGCACTGGTAAGTACGGTGGAAATCAATTATGTGCTAGAGTGAAGAATGTGACTCCATGTTTTTCCATTGAGTCGTGGGTGGCAGATAAGAGTTTCTATAATTACACCAATAATTCATGTGCGCTGGACCACAGGTGTGGCTCCTACACTCAGGTTGTAGGTTGCGCTCCTCTTCACTGATTCGTTCCAAAGGTATAACCCGAACTATTTTGGTCTAATGTTGGTTCTGCAAATGTTGTAGTTTTAATGTCTAATTTTGGTGATGTAAATGTTGTAGTTTGACAAGCCAACACATCGAAAATGATATTGTGATGCAGATGTTGGTGAATCAAATGCTGCTAGGTGATCGAGACTTGATAATGTTGGTGATTAAAATGTTGGTTCTGCAAATGCTATAGTTTTAATAGTAGAAAATGTTGGTGATGCAACAGTAGCAATTTTTCAAGGGATATAGTCTTTTTGTTTAGATTTTTAAAGCCAATGATTTTGCAGTCATTTTTTCAATGGATAATATCTTCTTCATATTCCCGTATGACCTGCTTGACTGACCGCACCATTATACAAAGCAAATGAGGGGTTTGCGGCTGCAAAATCTTAAGGCCACTTGATTGGTGCCAACATGGTATTTTTGGAGCTGTTAGGACAAGCGAAGTTATTGGATGTTGTGTTTCCACCACGGCTGCCTTCTACGTCGATGCCAGATATAGAATTGAATGAGCCATATATGGAACCGGATGAGTGTGAAGAGATGACATTGCATGATGTGAACATAGAGGAGGAGATGAAAGGGAAGCATTCCTAGAAAAATGCAATGTATTTTGAGAATTTGGTTAAGAAACTAATGTCTTTTATAAAAAATACATATATTTAATGCTGATAAGAGTTATTTTATTTTTGTTTATACTTGGTGCTTTCATTCTCATGCTTTTTTACATGATCTTTTCTCCTTCACCAACTTTATTTCAAAATTTTGAGTCCATATTGATGATTTTGGTGGTATTGTCTCAAGTGGTATAAAAAAGAACATGCTATGCGGAATAATCAGTTGAGAACTCAACAATTTTTTAAAATTATTTACATTATTTGTGTCATATGAGAATTTACTTAATTTATACACGATTTAATACTTTGAAAAATTATCACCGTGCCTTCAGGCACGGGCATACCCTTGTGTGTGTGTGTATATATATATATATATATATATATATATATATATATATATATATATATATATATATATATATATATATATATATATATATATATATATATATATATACACACACACTATGATGTGATTGACTATGTGATTTAGTAGATAAAAAGTGAATAATAAAATCTGAATTGAATTAAGTAAATAAATACTTAATATTTAAAGACCCTAGTTCATCTTAAAGAAAAATAAGCATGTTTAATTAAATAAAGTGCCGCATGGGATATACGGGATAATGAGAAGTGATAGTAGGATAATTGAGAACCTTGTTTAGGTGAATAATAAGGTACGTTAGGCGTGCACACTAGATGAGATGTGAGATTCTCAAGAGAGAGACGAGAACTAACATGTACATAATACCTGCTTAATTGCACTTGGTAAGCACTTGCTATTTTTAAAATCTTTTACAATCGAGCTCTGACCCGTTTACTTGCATATTCTCTTATCTACTATATATATATCACCAGGTGCCCATCATCAGGGATGCTCGGTTTAGAGGATGGAGATTTGACGTGTATCTGGAGATGCAGTTTTGGACTAGATGATCTCAGTTCATTGATTCTTATCCTTGTAGTTCTTCGTTCATTTTGCGCATGTCACCTAGGATTTAGTTATCTCATTTCAGTTCCGGATATTATGTTCATTTTATATTAATACTGTTATTATCATTTTGTCTTGGATGATGGTATTGAGATATTTCAATTGGATAGTTTATTCCAATTATATTTAAATTTGTTTAATTTTGATTTCGCTGTGTTGGGATGCCACTTATTTATCTATGTATGGTGGTATGGATTTAATTAAATTAAAATTGGAAAAGTTTTGTCACTTAGCTTAATTAATTATTAGGTGAGTAACAAGGGAAATTATTTTTCGACAGTGATGCTAAGAATGAACCAACTAGATATTCTAATTTAATCTAATAAATGGCTTATCACCCGATATTTAATTAGTTGGGGTGTCACATTACGATTCCCTAGTAGAATCTATTGCTCGTTAATTGCTTCTTCATATGCACAGTCAAAAGATTTATAATTTTAAACATATATGGTAGTCCCCGGATTGAGCCACCAATCAGAAGACTTGGTCACTACTTCCATATTCAATTCAGTAATCATACCAATCTGCATTTTCAATACAATTGCAACAAGATAATCGATCTTATTTTCCACCATATTTGTACTATTTGCATTATTGGATTTGATGGCATCTATCTTTTACTTCTTGTTTCTGCAATGACGGGCATAGTGTCCACTTTTGCCACAGTTGAAACAAGCTCCATTGGGTCGATTCTTATTGTTTTGAAATTTCTTGAACCTCTTACCATTATTGGTTTTGAAGTTCTTATGAAATTTATTTCCTTCAACAAAGTTAACTTTGGAAGAACTTTGAGGATTATGTTTATGATCACGAAATCAAGTTTCCTCCTCAATCAAACTAATTACGTAATTCCTCTAAAGTTATGTCATTTGTCCTCTGTAGGAGTTTCTTTCTATAATGATTCCAATTTGGTGGTAATTTAGCAATAATTGCCCCCCCACTTGAAATGATTCAGAAATTTTCACCTTTAACTGATGAAGCTTTGTGACAAGAATTTGTAACTCCTGTATTTGGTCTTAATTGGATTGATTATCACCCATACTAAATTCAAAAAATAAAAATAAATTAAGAATGTATTCGTACCTTCCTTTCCATTTTATACTTGTATTCATGTGCGTTTCAGATTTCATGAGGAGACTGGATGGAGTTGTAAAGATCGTGTGGTCTATCATACAGTGTGTTCAAAATATTCTACTGACACACAAATTCATCTTTTGCACGTTTCTTTCTTTCCTCCTTGACATTTTCTGCTACACCATCCTTTTGTGAAGGAATTGGATGAATTTTGGGATCCAAACATATTCAACTTTTAGTACTACTAGAAGAAAAAATAACTTTCCCTTCCACGGGTAAAATTTGTTCCATCAAACCGATCCAAAAAAATGTTGAGATTAAGAAAATATATCATATTCTTTTTTTTCCTCAATTGAAAATAACACGTTAAGATAATTAGAAATTTATATAGGACGACGGTGAAGAAAATTTGGAAGATCTTAGGATTTGAGGCGTAATGAGTTACTGTCCTTAAGGTGTTATTTTTCCCCACTCAAAACGAGTTTGCTAATGGGTATATAGGCAAAATAACAAATCATCGGGTTCTTCAAGTAGTAAACTTGAAGAAATCCCACATAAAAAATAATGAAATTAATTATAAGAAAATCTAGAGAGGGAAAGATCATTTTCGGAAGGGAAAATTAACAGGGTTTGATTGATTTTTGTTGGCAGAATAATTTTGAATAGTCATTTAATTGTGACCCTTGGATATAAAGTGTTTCGAATAACGCTCTCGATTTGTCCATAAAAGGACCGCAATCACTTACAAATTGGTGCTAAAATCTGACCGTTCAGATTGATCCGCGTGTGTTTAATTTTGGACCATTTGATTTGTTAACCTCATCAAAAATCAAATTATTCTACAGCTCGCGAAGTGCGAAGTGCACCTATAAATCACCCTAAACGCCCAATCGCATATTCGCACACGCGCGCGCGTGATCATGTGCGGATGGTGCAACCTTAGTGATAGGGTGCACACTAGGATCATACTCTTTAAAACACACAAGTAAACTCTTAGTACACATGTCTTTATTTATCCGTTCAACTTTTCAGCATTTTCCAATGTGGGACATTGCCTTTTTAACTTCATTTTGGCTTTACACATTCCACACGAAATGACTTTTCACATTTCAATTTATCTTTTAATTATAAACCTTATATCATTAATATCATAATCTCCCAATAGGACTATCTTCTTTCTCTATTCTCTCGCAAATAAATTGTTTTTGGTATATGTAAAATGTTCTCTCCTTAGTGAAAGTTTTATGTCTCTTTTTTGGGAATTTCCTCCCTCCTTCTGGTAGGGTTGTGTGTGGAACCTATTCATCCTTTGTGTACTTTTTGCTCTTACTGGAAGATTCGTGTTGTTGTCTCTTCGTCTCCGCCGAAGCTGCTGGTGAAGTTATAGTTTTTAGTGTCGTCCCCGGTGTATTTGGGTGGAGATCCAGTGTCATTTTCCGATCTAAGAGTGGTGTTCTTCTCTATCTCAGTTGGTTTTCCTCTTATCATAGGGACGAGCATAAGTTGAACTTATCTAGGATGTTCCTTGATTTTCTAAAGGTTATTATACGGATTAATCGTTTTCTCCCAAATGTATGACGTATACTTCCTATACCCCATTTTAGGGTTAGTCGGATAGTCCATTTTATCGGTTGTTGACCTTTGTAGCACTTTTTGGTGTTGAGAAGTTTCTATATTTGTGAGTTGTTACTTTTGTTGTGCCTCTTTTTTGAGGAATTTTGTGTTATATTTTCATTTGGCCTGTTGTGTCATGTATTTTGTATTTTTTGTTATTTAATTAATGATAATTACATTTTCACAAAAGAGAAAAAAAAGTTCCCTTCCAATTATAGAAGTTGATTAAACTCAATCTAATTGATCCAACATGCTTCATCAGACTAGTTATTTGTTTACATGTTCAAGGCCAAGTTCCTTGCCAAAAGTTTATTCAACTTAATGATGCCTAAAAACTAACTGCTATAATTAATTAACACACACTAGACGCATTGGACACAACGTCAAAAGATAAAACTATTACTCATACTGAATCTTTTATCTTTTATATACTATAATATGCTATACAAGGCATTAATAGTCCTTATCAACTAAAGCATCCACGTGTCACCGATAATTTTCTTTCTCTCTCCTCTCATTTATTCCATATTTTTTCCTTCGTCTCTCTCTTAACTTCAATACACTCGGAACCTTTTGGTTTGCCAAAAACCATCCGTATGTGGCCATACATTTATACCTACGAAAAGGTGGCATTGGGAGAAGATAAATAAAAAGGTTGGGGAACCAAAAAGTTTTGAATTCATCGAAATGTTTATTTTTTTGTCTTTATCTATTCTCTATTCTTTTCTTAAGTCTTAATTCTTTTCTTAACTAAGTAAATCTTGTACGTCATTTGAGAATACAAAGTAATAAATCTTCTTCCTCTTACAATATATCCACGTGGCAATCCATAACAAAACATTAAACCCCTCTAGGCTCTCACGTCTGTCCCTCTCAATCAATTCCTTTTTTCTCTCTCTAAAAATGCCTCTTCAATTCCCTCCCTTTCATCTCTAAAATGTCCCTCCATTTTTCCTTCACAAACATCTTCCATCTCTTCACGTCTCTTAAAAAATGCCTCTCTATTTTTCTTCCACAAACATCCTCCATCTCTTCACCTAAACTGGAAGTGTTATGAAGGCACCAAAAGGTAATCACAGATTGTTTTTCTTTTCAAAGAGGAAGGATGGTTCAAAACAGAAGAAGGTCTTTTTAAAGTAGCTTCAGGGTTTCTCTCAAAGTTGTTTTCTACATCTAAATAATCGGGGGATTTCTTTTTTTGGGATTTAGGTGTGCCAATTTTTTGCATAGATTTTGGGTTGGGTGAGTTAATGCGGTGTGACACTTTACTAGAAGAACAACTGTCAGATCCGTTTTGGAAATCTTCGAATTCTTTGTACATGAAAAGTTTCTTCATTTCAGACTTGGAACTGCCATTACTCTCCTTCAACTTGAAGATGGAGACCTTATCTTTGATAACAATGTAACAACCCGCGTAATTTTGGGCTATTTTAATTAATTTCTGAAAAATGGAGGAAAATAAAGTTTTTGATAAAATTATTTTTATTTCTCAAATATGTTGGTTATTATTTTTAAAGGAGAGAATTTCAAACGGTTTCGAAAACGGAGTTAAAACGGATTTTAAAATTATTAAAATGTTTTTAACTCTTGGAATTCTAAGTCGGCGAACATTAAGTAATTTTCAAGAGTTGTTTTGGCTTCCAACTCTTCATTTCTTTGTCTTATTTAAAGGAGTCTTTTGGATTCCAACTCTTCAATTCTTTGCATTATAAAAGAAAGTCGTGGGCAAGCCTTTTAACCTACTTTTGGTAGCAAATATATTTTATATTCCTCTTCTTTTTATATATACTTTGGCCCTTGAGATTTGTGAGTTCCAACCTTAGATTAGAGGTGTTCTTGGGGCTATTTTGTTGGAGGAGCTTTTGTAGATCTTTTGTGTTGATCTTGAGGATGTGATCATTGGTTTCTCATCATGGTTTGAGGTATGGGGTTTTACACAATATGCTCCTTAAATCTCGCGAGTGTCATTCTCTTTGAGTTCTTGTTAATTGAACTCATATTTGAATTGATAAATTAATTGAAATCTGGAAAATAATTGTTGAAATTATTTTGATACATGTGGTATCATTATATTGTTGATGAGCGCGTTGTCATGAGATTTTAATATGACACGGATGTTAGGTACCCGCCAAAATTCTTGCTTCCCGGGCTATGGCTTGATAAAGCATATACGGATGTGGTGAGGCCTGGTGACCCGATTAAAGTGTTGTTGAGAAATTATATTGATAAATTCTTTGAGATTTGCATTTTGATTTGAATATTCGTACTCGTGTTGTTACATTTTATTCGTTGCTAATCCGTATTTGTTGAGCATAATTCCTGTCGTATTGTGTACTTCCCCATATTTTCTTTTAGTGGCAGGTTAGTGCGAATTTTGGGGCGCTATGGAGATTGATTTTAGCGAGGATTTCTTGGGAAAGATTTGTATTATTTAGATGTATACAGCTTTGGAGATTTGTATTTTTATTCGAGTTAGATAGTTGTATTTTATTATTCGAGAGACGTTGTATTTTATTTGAAGATTGAGATTCGTGGATTTATATTATTATGGGTTTTTAGATGCTCTATACCTTGTTATTTATGGAATTGATTTATTTTATCGATAGTGGCGCTCCGTTCGCTCTCCCCGTGCGGGCGGGGTGTTACAAACAACTTCTTTGGATTTTCCAAAAGCAAAGTTATTTGTTTTCAATTTTAATTGTGATGTTATTTGTTTTCAATTTTCATTAGTGGGAATAAGGAATATCCACCACAGATGACGACGAAGATCACTACCGCAATGTCGATGAAATTCTCCTCAACAACTCCGATTCTCCATCTTTTTCTTCATTTGTATCTTCTTCCAATCAATTCACTCATTACGACAACATTTTCTCGCGTAATTCCAAAACCTCTAAAAAAAACTTTAGTTCAAAATCATGTTATTTTTTAAACATGTATAAGTTTAATTTTTATAGGTCGACTTGAAACTCTTCCCGTTGATGAAATTTATGCGAATTTATCCAAAAATATTTTATGCAATTAATATTTACTAATATAAAATTCGTTCATATGTGTACATATTGTATCTGGGAGGACGGGTGAATATGGGTTTGGGAGGGAGAAATAAAGTTCTTATTTTGGGAGTCTTTTCAGCATCTGTTTTTTCTTAGTGTTTTTTAGTTTATTATTTTCTATGGTTATTATATAGATTTTTAAGGAACGGAGATATTGATATCCTATTGTTGATTGACATTTATATAGATGTGATGATGTAGTTTGGTTCTTTTATGACAGCGTCTTGGACTTTAGATCAATTTTTATTCAGATATTTATTTTATTGTAGCTATAATGTTGCACCTATTTTCATATTAAAGGAGGAAGCCTACTTCCATGAATGAGTAATCAACTAGAGTAAAATTTTGGTAGGGGTGTTTGTGTAAAATATAATTTCCTTTGAGAACTAATAAGTTAGGGGTTTGAAGAAATTGGATGTCGGTTCGATAAGAAATTATAGCTTAGTTCACAAATCAATATGTAATAATTTGTTATGGTAAAAATGTTAAACTTTTTGTAGTGTTTTCATTTATTTTTAGAATGTTTGAAATGTACTTTTTCAAAATGTTTATTGAATTTATTATGTTTGGATAATTTCTCACCTGATTAACAGTGTTATTTGGACTTTGGATTATCAAATTAATGTTTTCTATGAATATTTTTAAGTTTGTTGTATTTTTATGACTTTTTCTTTAGACGTGTGAAATTTATATTCCAACTCGTGCATCGCGCAGGTTACACCTAGTCGAGTTATAATTTCAAGTTCAAACATGCATATGATCAAAATTATATAGATAGAGAGAGATCTGGACAGTGGCTTTCATTCCCGAATTTTTATTCAACTTACAAGTTAGAAACCAAAATACCAACGATATTAATTTAAACACACCCTCAAGAACTACCACCACCGTGACAACACAAAGCCTAGACAAGCAGTAAAGTCAAAAGCTACACCCTCGCTCTCCTAATCCTCCTAGCCAACTGAATACCTTTGGGCATGAGTTTAACAGTTCCCTTCCAACCATACAAGTTTCAACCTCAACAAAAACGGCCGGCCAAAAAGTCTTCCATCACGTTAAGCGAATCATTGAGTTCTCTCTCAACTCTGTATTCTCTCTTAATTACTTTAATGTTCTGGCTTTGAGAGTCCCAAGGTACTTTCTGGATTTCACCCCACATGCCAAATTCTTCCGCTTCGTTTTGTATGAAGACACGTCATCTCTGCATGCAAATTCAAATGGATTAACATCACATTTGACTTCTATTGGTTGAAATAATTCAAACCAAATAATGCACTCTGATTACTTTTTATTCTTTTTCATGCGCTAAACTAATGACAAGTGATTGTGATGTTAATCCTTAACATAGAGAAGGTGACAATTTGGGATTTTTTTTTTCCTAAGTAATACTACAGTGATTAAAAACACTGGATCAATATATGACTTTTTTTTCCTTTTTCTTTTAAATTAGAGTTTCGCCTTAATGCTTGAGGATATCACATGTTCAAAGTGCTTGATTTGTATCTTACTAACTAAGAAGAAAAATCAGTAATTATTTTCTACAAGTTCTACTTTTGTAAATTTAGTATAAAGGATTTGAAAGTTATTGGCTTCATATTTTTTTTTTATTATATTGATTTGATTTGATATTCATAAAACGACCTCACAACAACATTCTAAAATTTTAGATATGGATAAACATACACAGACACACTTTTGTACACGATTTCTATACATGGTGTATTAAAATGCTATACCTTATTGTTGTGGGTCTCGTCAGGGCACATATTACAATCCCTTACAGCTTTGTCTTATTAGGCGTATATGAAAAACATGTATGAAAGTGTGTTTGTGTAGTGGTACCCTTTCTATATATATATATATATATATATATCTATCTATATATATATATATAGGGAGAGGATCTCCAAAGGACCAAAAAGAATTATTTTGAGTTGTTTTTTTTTGTGTGGTAATTAAACATTTCAGGGAAGTCCCAAAAAAAAAATCAACTCAAAATAAGTTTTTTTGCTATTTTAAAAAAATCGGTCAAATACATGTTAGTTTTTAGCACCTTAAAAACTGACATCTATTGACCGATTTTTTTAAAATAGCAAAAAAACCTTTTTTGAGCTGATTTTTTTTGGGACTTTCCTAAGATGTTTAATTATCATAAAAAAAAAATCAACTCAAAATAATTTTTTCTACCATTTTAAAAAAATTGGTCTGTTTTTTAGGACCTCTCTTTGAGGTCCGTTTTTGATCCTATATATATATATACTAAATGCGGCATTTATTTCTAAGAATATTTAGTTTGATATGTAAATAGTATAATATATCTTAAAGATGATATGGGCAATGAAATGCTTATATAAAAAAATGTGGAGGCTCCAATACGGGATTACTTAAGGACCTCCCATGTGGAATTTTTTTACAAAAATATATATTTTTTAATTTTTGTCCGCATTTTAATCATTTCAGGGGATCGCTAAAAAATCAACTTAAAATGATTTTTTTCGTATTTTAAAAAATTGGGTCGATATTTGACATTTTTTGAAATGCTTAAAAACTGTCAAATATTGAACCATTTTTTAAAATACAAAACTTACTTTGCATTGATTTTTCTAGGGATCCCCCGAAATGTTTAAAACCCACAAGAAAAAATAATTGTTTTTGTGGATTTAAAAAAAATCTTGCATGAGTCTCGTAAGTCAAGTTCTCGTATTGGAGCTTGACTCTATCATAGTATATTTATAACATAATACTTTTTTTTACTTATTACACTTTAGGAAAAATACATACTCACAGTGATTGGATCGAAACTAATCGAATTACAATTTTTACCAAAATTGAGATAATATTTTCCTTTGATCCAAATTCATGCAAAAACTTATCCTAGCATCAAAGTGATAAAAAACGTCATTTACAAAATGATTCATTTGTTAACATATGTTCATTAAGATTATAAAAGAAGCAACTTGCGGAATAGTAAATCCTACCCTTGACAAGAGAATTTATATGGGGAAAAAATCGTTCGGAAAAAATCTCAAGTGAAACCAACACCTTGCACTACATAGGTAAATGTTTACACAAAGGGAGAACTGACTTAGAAACTTGAACCTTCATATGCTCAATAACTCACAACCTCCAGAATTCACTTTTTTCACCTTTTCATAGAAACATCAAGCACAAATCACTCTCCGACCATTCGCTATGTCGCAAACATCAACTTTCAATGATAATGTCGTATTTGAACCAATCTTAAAATCTTCTTTAAAGTTGATGAAACAAGTGAGAATCCACCAGTGAATTTCCAACTTCTTAGAATGTGAGATTATTAATGGTTTATGGAAGTCTTTAAAAGTGTTGCGCTAATAAAAAATAAGTTCACAAGTATTTTTGAGATATCAAAAATATTTAAAGTCTCTCAAAAATAAATTGGGTAAATGTTTGTCCAAGTGTTGAAAAGAAGTAATTAAACCACAAATAACAATAACAACAAGGATATCTAAAGAGAACACAAAGGAATTCGAAGAAAAACTCTTGTGAAAACTTATTCAATATTTGCTTTTGGAGTTTTTAGTTAAGGATTAATGGATAAATATTAATGAAATAAATCTCCTCTTTTTAAAATAAAACAAGCTTGTGTGTAGACACATACAACAAAAGTTAGGAGGGGGACCTCGTAGCCAAAACTAGTAACACAAGTGCTAAAGAAGAAAATATATGGCTGATAAAAGACTCTTTCACAAGTCCATAAGAGCATAGTGAAGATATTGCAAAATATCTTGCTTTCCAGTTGCGTTCGCAAAATCAAAGAATTTTCATTGAGGCAATAGATCAACGAGGGTAGGTAGCAAAGAAAATAAAATCTATAGTAAAATCATTAGACTAGCTCATGATTAACAGAGTTAATTCTTCACGAAAGGGAAATTCCTAGTCACTACGGCAAAAGGTCGGCCAAAATCTTACACTGCGTATTAAGCTAAAAAAGTTCTGTTAGTTTTAACCTTTTCAAGCCAACATATGATATCCTTATATATATATATATATATATATATATATATATATATATATATATATATATATATATATATATATATATAGAGAGAGAGAGAGAGAGAGAGAGAGAGAGAGAGGCACACACACGCACGCATACAAATTAACACATTTTCCTATTTAAGAAAATCCAGTGTTAGTTGTATTAACTATGGGTATTCTAAGTCATCTAAGTCCTTTACCTTTATTTTAAAGCGTCATTAACATTGGACATGCAATAAGACAACTCTCGAATGAAGATAAAGAAGTTCGGTCTTGAAATCTTAATGATGAAGCTTTCTAAAAGAACTTGGACTATAACTCAAAGTGTTTTTGTAATGGAATTAGCTAATTCTAAGGTAGAGGGATCTTGATAATATTTATGGTTTTACGATCTCTCGCTTTGTCTTTTCCGTGACAAAACACATACATATAAAATTACAAATAAATTATACAAATTTAATACCCACGAAATGGCATTACCTAGGCAAAGGCATAAAGAAGGAAATAAACACTAGGATGAATCAAAAGAGATTATTCAACCATTTGAAACTTTTAAAACTTGTTTCTTGTCAATAACTAGTAATAATAATAAAATACCAATGTGTAATTAATTGACAAGAAAATATAAGTAATAAGATGAATACGCGATATAACAATGTAAGCATGGTTCATTTAATCACTAAACGACATATACAATGTTTATCTAATATCTCTATAAGATAAGATATATAAACTTCACTATATAAGACTCTTTTACTAATACATCTCCCACTTTCTCACCATCTCTACATCTCCATATCTCCCCATAGTTTTTATAGAACTAAGAAAGGAAACACAAGATAATCAAGAAGTTATCCAGAAAAAAGATAATCCAAATGATTGAAATCGATATAAGACAATTATTAATTGAGATAAAAGTTAAAATAGATTACGAACCGAAGAGAATAATATATAAGGCATCAAAGATAAGGTAATATATGCAATAACCTTTATATATATATATATATATATATATATATATATATATATATATATATATATATATATATATATATATATATATATATATATATATATATATCACTAAAGGCAAAAAATATTATATCTCCAACTAAACTCCGCCCAACATGTTATAACATTAACTATTTTCATTTTAATACTATATCATTTTATATCAAACTTGCTTTTATCATAAATTAATTAAGACCCTTAATTATGTCTTCTCTCCTTTTAGGAAAGTTCTCCTTATTTTAGGAAAGATGAAAAGATTTAAGAAAATGAATCAATAATGACCCAAAACACATAGATATACGATACAATTAGATAAAATAAGCTTAGTGTGTAGAAAACATGCTTTGGAAAATAATAACTACAAGGTGATGATATAAATACATTATACGAGTCACATGGTTTAACATATAAAGGTAAACGATATGAATAATTATATAACAAGCCAAGTATATGGAAACGATCATTAACATTGTAGCATAAATACTCAAAATGTACTAAAAATCAAATCAAGTACAATGACAATGATCACGGGATTATAAATATACCAGTTATACTATTATATACAAGTTATAATTGATTTTTAGTTAAAAACCCAATTTTGGTTGAACAAATGATATTATACAATCCCATCCTAAAACTCAAAATAGAAATAAAATCAGAGATACAATATGATAACTGGTGATAAGACAAGTATTTATGATATATGTCTAATTACAAAGGTGAAGTATGGAAATTACAATACATAACATTCAATAAGGGGAAAGGATACACTAAAACATGATATCATACAATTTATCTTAGTATCCTAAGAATGAAAATCATAAAGAAAAATTACTAAAGAAAGATTTGAATATAAGGATGCATACTTATTCCAAATGTAAAAACTATTATATTAACATATTGAAATTTTTATAGAAATATTAATGTCAAAGTTAATACCATATACTCTAAATACATGAATAAGAACATCAACTCTAAGGTCAACTAAGACTAGAATATAGAAAGTTTGTATAAAACAAACTTAGCACTCCAAAGGACATGATATCCCTAATAAAACACAACATCATTTAAGGCATAGGAATCTTTCAAAGAGACATGCAAGATATACTACATGGGAAAAAAGAATAAGATGTAAAGCTAATGATATCAGGAGAATCTTTGAGAAACTTGTCTATACAAATGGTTTTGCATGGCATAAGAACATATATGCTATAAAACACCTCCAATACCCTCTTTTTGATAAGTAAAAATATACGGAACATTATCACATTTATTAATTTCGAGTTTTATGACCAGTGTTCATAATTAAGAAAATATTATTTATAAAAGATTAAAAACATGTAATACCCCGTACTTTTGGCTATATTTATTTTTGGGATTAATTAATTAAATGCGTATTAATTGAAAATTAATCCGGGTAAAATACTAGCGAGATGCGAGTTGGTATTTGATTATGTGCATATATGATGTTATATGAATATTGAATTATGAAATTTGTCATGAGATCTATATACGACAATTTGGGAATTTTGTTGAGACGCGTGTGACCACCGCGTCATGGTATATTATTTTAATTATAAAAGTGATTTTTATTTCTATAAACCGTATGGTCGTTTTGAGTGCGCCAACGCGTCCGGAAGGGTCGAGATAGTCAGAAAACACTAGCCGGGGGTGTAGTTTGGGTCCCGGGATATTTTTAGGCCATACCGGCAACTTAAAGGATATTTTGGTAATTTTGTATTTTGAGGAATTAAAAGTGACGAAAATTGGGAGTTTTAATCTGATTGGGAATTGACCCACTAAGCCACTAACCAACCCATATTAACCCATTAAGCTACGGAGGTTATCATTTAGGTTTCCAACTTTCCCAAAGAAAACCCTAGCCACCATAGCCATCTTTGGAGAAGGAAGCTTGGAGAGGGAAAGAAAGAGATAGAATTCTGCAGAAACCTTTACAAAAATCAACACCAAATTCAGAGACAATCAAGGCAAGTGTTTTAATTATATTTAAATTCGTAGAATGTTCCTTCCATGTTAGAAAATTGAAGAATATCAATTGTTCTTGAAAGATAATGAAAACCCATGTATTTTGAAACTTAGAACTTGAAATCTTGAGGAGGATTTGCATGTAGAATGATAGGTAGATGTTCATACTGATGATATTTATGATTGGATGAAATTTTAAAACGGATTTAAATTGGGTAAATTCATGATTTAAAATTTTAGGGTTTGTGTTCTTGAAATATTGGGGGAAAGTGATGAGATTTGATGGTTTAATGATGATTGGGAAGAATTAACTCCGTAAATTACATTAGTTTATAACCTTAATATGTTTAGGATTGATTAGAGACCTTAAGGTATTGTTGGGACAAATTTTAGAAGAGATTTGAGGAGTAAAAATGGTAAAAAAAACGAGATTTAGAAAATCTGGGGCGAAGCTGGAAGGTCGTTAGGATCCCCTGCCCAGGTCGTTCGAACGAACTCGTTCGAACGAGCTTCTAACGAATTGACCAGTCGCTTCTAACGGAAGGGAACTTCGTTCGATAATCTCGTTCGAACGAGATATCGTTAGAAGGTACAGTTCGTTCGAACGAACTGGAATCTCGTTCGAACAGCCTCGTTCGAACGAGACTTCTAACGAGCTGACAGTGGAATCTCGTTCGAACAGTCTCGTTCGAACGAGACTTCTAACGAGTTGACAGTTTGGGCCTTTTTGGACTGTTTTGATTTTTGGAGTCCCGTAAACTTGTTCGAGGATATAGATAACATTCCGATGATGATGTAATGATAGAATTGGGACTTTTGGGTATCTAAGAGAAGGAAATTGTATACGAGAGTTAAGTTCAATGAACCGTTTGGGTTGAGACGTGAGTGTCTACTATGACGTGAGAATAAATTATGGCGCGTATGATTATAAACCGGAATAGTATATATTGTGATAATTATAAGTTGGTACGAGAATGCGATATATACTACGATTAAACTACGAGATTACTAAGATGTGTGTTTACTTAGTATTGGTATATGAATTGTGTGTATGACATACCTACCATACTTGCTATCACGGGAGGTTTGCGTTCGCTTAGGGCCCTCTAATCCTTGTGTTGCCCGGATTTAGACTGGTTACCTTGATGAACATAGGTCATAGAAAGACTTATTGGGATATTAATAAGTCCGCTGATCGTGGGAGTGTAGGTATGTGCGTGACCCATGTGATGTGACTGTGTTCGCCTCCATTATTTGTGATGTTGTTATCTGTAAACTATTCCTGAGAGATTCGGAATATGTAATCCTTATGTACGTGATGTACCGGGATGGATAGCAGAGTATGTGTGCACCGCAGCTTAGTTCTCGGGGTGCTTGTATTGTATATTTATGTTGTGAATAATAGACACTTAATTAATGGGAACCTTCATGTTAATGTTGTGAATATAATTACGGTATTGTTTCGAGTTACATAACGGGTTAGCTGATTGTGAAATATATTGCATATTGAGCATCGGAGTTTACGTTAAATCCCTACTTAATTACGAGCGTTATTATGTTAATAGAATCGAGTAATAAGGGTAGGACCTATGACAGTCTAGCTAGATATGATGTCACTTAGCTAGTGGTTTGGGTCGTTATAGATGGGTACTTACGTTAGGAGGGCACAGTTAGACGAGAGGTGAGAATATTATGTGAGTGCACGTCCTAACATGTACTTTGCATTTAATGTTTTACATGTTTTTAAAGCACTTGCAGGTTTTTAAAATATAACTCCACATTCGGGCTCTGACCCGTTTGCTTTCAAATCTAGCTTTCTTGTAAAACCATTTTAGGTGCCCAGCCACAAGGACACCATGCATAGGATACTCATTCTGGTGACGAGCGGTAGCTGTTTGTGGAAGCCACAGGGATTTGCTTGTAGACGCTTCTATCACTTGGATTCCAGATTCATTATCTATCAGTTGTAGGGCATGTTGCCCATTTCTATTAGAGTTACATTTCCATTACAGTTTTCAGACTTTGGGATTGTAATGTTTTAGTATTCGTTTTACTTATTTTAGTTGTGGGATTGTAGTGAGGAGTTTTTTTTTCCTCCAGACTTTATTTACATTATGTGATGGTTATTCTTTTTACTTCAGTATGGTGAATGGTGTTATTACTCTTTATTACACTTGTTGCATGTTAATCGGACTTTAATTAAAATTTGGCACTTACTTTTTAAATACTAGGTGGTTAGTAATCTTTAAAATATTTTCGACAGTGATGCTATTAACTGGACCAACTTGACATTTTGAATTAATTTAATAAAGGAGTAGCTACCCGGTATTTAATTAGTCGGGGTGTCACAAAACATAACAAGATCATTAACAAATAATATACGGTCATATCTTGATCGTGAAAAATAAAAACACAATTAAGAGGAAGGTCCAAGCTTAAGTTCAACCAAGATAAAAAAAATCATAAAATAAAGAACGCAAAGCTTCCACTCAAATAAAATCTCTAACACCCTTTTAGAATCATTTTCAACTATCACTTTTTCACCCTCAAATAAGAAATTTTATGTTAAAACAAGTGGACTGCATCCTTGGTGTAACAAAATTTTGGATATATTAAATCTTTAGGACATGGTTATGTTCAAAATTATTTTGCAAGTGATGACGTCAAGAAAGAATAGAGAAGCTATATTATTTTCAATTTTCAAAGGCCGCACAATAAAAGTTGTAGTCCTAACCAATTATTCTTTCATTAATTTTATGTATCATAATATTTTTTAACATTATCCAAATCACAAAATGATATTTCTCACATACACGTTTCTAGGAGTTTAGATACCCTTTAACAAGTCTAATGAAGCTTTGAATGCCTTATAAAAGATGATACATATTTATTATTCATTATATAGTGGCATCTAAATTTTGTAATGTGTGAATAAACCATTTCGATATAGTGATGTATAAACTATATCGTCTAAAACGACATAAATATGATTGCACCAAATTTCTTTTTTAATATTTTAATGAAAGAAATGTACAATGAAAAAAGATCATGACATAATATATATATATATATATATATATATATATATATATATATATATATATATATATATATATGGGGGGCGAAGTACATAATTCTAAACATTTTTCTATTAGATCAATCAATAATGAAAATAACTAGTGACTTCATAAGAAAATCAATCTAGAGAAATCACAAATGTTAAGATTCAAAGAGCATGAAAAGTTTAAACATAAAATAGGCAAAGCAAGGACAATAATCATATAAATATATTATCAATCCAAGGAACACACGAGAACATTCTATTATGAACAAGAATATAGCACACATGTGTAAAAGTGGTGATCTCCTTCAAACCCGCTCTGACACCAATTTGAGAATACGGTGTTATACTGATTTAATCAAATTCGCAAGTTTCCAATTTAGACTTATTTAATTGGAGTATATTTTTAAACAAAATTAATTCATCCCTAAAACAAGCAACTACCTAGGTGAAATAAAATCAACACAAATATAACTGTTGACACATAGATTTCAAAAGAAAAAAAAACATTTTGGGTAAGACCTTTTATTTCACTACTAATGATAAATAGAAACTTACATACATAATGAAATCCGCAATGAATATCTCCCAGATACTCACATAGACACATAACCTAGAGTGAGAAATGGAACAGCCGCAGCAGTCCACAATAACATGCAGTCCTAATTCAGCCAGGAACACCCACGAGCACTCCTAATCAACACACAGTTGTAGTAATCCGTAGAGATAACACTCCACAAAGAAATAACTTCCCTAAACTTGAATCTTCGGTTCCAAAACAATTCACTAAAAGATTGGGATGTTTTGTGAATTGAAAATAAAAATATTTGAACCCTAAATTGAAGAAGACAAAAGTAATCTAGTGTTTGCCGTTTATGGAAAAAAAATCGCCAAGTCTTCTTAGCAAAAATGGAGTGGTTTAATACACTTTAGATAGAAAACTTAAGTTAGCGCATCACTCGAATGAAATAAGGAAGTCTCTCGAACGAAATCACGTGTCTCTCGAACGATCTTTGTGTGACATACTAATGTCATTTGAACGACATACAGGTGTCGATCGAATGATAGTGAAAAACAAAAGTTTTATTTTGATAAAAAAACTCCGCCTCAACACTTAGAAAAATTCCTTTTTGACGAAAAGTAACGCCTCAACACTTAGAAAATATTTAAGAAATATATCCCAACACTTTTAAATGAACCGTTAAGTAACCAAAATACAACCTTACCAATATTCATCTCGTGGAGGCTAGAATGTTGAAGAACTTTGATATTCGGGTCCGTCTTCATGCATCTTCAAACTTAAAATTTTTCTTCGACGGTTCAAAATGCTATACGACATATACTAATGTAAACATGTTTTATAAAATAATGTTCTTATAAATCTCCCCCTATGTCTATGCCGGTATAAGATAAAAATATTTGAATTATCAAATAAAAAAACCTATACAAATCTAATACCCACCCATGATCCTAAAACTGAAAAGGTATAAAAAAATGAAAGAATGAAACTTTCTTCAATAATCTTCAACATCAATTCTTTAAGCTTTTCTCATCAGGGTGTGCAACATATGATCATCAATTTGTGTACCTGCACACACGAGGCAAAGAAAGTACCTTTGTGACGTATCGAGTTTGAAATGAGATCAATATAAATTAAAACTAAGATCAAAATCTCAATTCACCCCCATAATGTAAAACTCCCCCATAATTCATTCTCCCCCTTTTTATTTGTTCGAAATAGACAAGGAAACGAATAAACATGGAGTTATCACGATAAGAAAATCAAACAATTGCGATCATCAAGAGATAATCAAAAGTATTCTACAAACTATTTTTTTATTTTTAAATTCTTTCATACAAAACTGCAAAAATAATTTTACAAAAATCACATACTAATGAATTTGCACTAAGATAACCAAATAATGACAACGGAATGAATGGGTGTGAACAATTCGATGGGTAAAAAATAACATAACACATAACATATATGCACGATGAATATGTGTACTCCTAACGAATGGATATCAAAATCGTCCTTAGGTGTCGAAAATGTGAATTTACATGACATCGTCTTAATCAAATCGACAAATCAAAGTCAAACATGATTTTTACACCAATAACGTCTAAAATAATGTAACGCTTTTTCATGACTTTGTTAGGACGTGCAAACTCGTTTTATATTCCATCCAAACTCCATCATAAATAATAATTCTTTTTATTTTTCTTTTGAGGTGAAGAAACTAAATTCGCCCACTTTTGGCATATTTTTCTTTTTATTGCCTTTAAATATTTTCCGGGCTCTTTTCAACCTCTTTGAACCTTGGCATATATTATTGTGCCACACTTTTTCTAAGCTCTATTTAAATGGTTGCTTAATTGTAAAGGATAAATGAGTACCTTTGACAGCCCTTCCCCATTTTTCAAATAAAACACATAAACTCACGGTAACGGTTTTTACAAGCACTACTTTCATTGTCAAGCTTTATCGCATTTGGTTCGTTTTAAAAATAGAATTGAGATGAAAACACATCAACTAACATGTTATAGGCAATAACAATAGTCAAACAAATCCGTGCAAGTGTGTAATAAAGGAACTCATGAGTCAAACATGTAGGTAGTAATAACTATTCACATCTCAATGGCTCCAAACATTGTAAAGAACAAAGATGAAATGATGACGCATATCAAAATACTATTAAATAGGCACATGAATATGGAATTAAATTATGACTCGATCATCTTAAAATGTTAATTCATAAACAGTGCAAAACAAAATAAAAAAATCTTTTAGATTTTGTCTTTTTTCAAACATTTTATCAAAATAAAATATTTTTGTATTTTTCAAAAGTTATATCATAAACAAAAATATAATACAAAAGGTACACATGTCATAATACTAGTAAACATATAACATGAAGCACAACCGGCGTATGGTAAACAAATCATGCAAGTAACTATTTATAAGAAATAATAAGTGACGCATCATGTGCAAGCATGTGAGAATCAACTAATTTACCATCTAGCTCCTCTAAAAGTGATTTCCTAACCCAAATGGGTGTCAAACTTTGAATAGGGGTTTCGAAAACCAACGGAACTCTAGACTTTAACTTTCTAGGACCTTTTTCCAAGATCAAAATAAAACCGCCTAAGTGACCTTTACTACCACAGTGTGAATATGTGAAAATGGGTGGGACGACACCTACGGGTTGACCTTTTCTAATGTCCTTGGGATTGATTGACCCTCAAAAATAAATAATGGTCTTAGATTTAATAACATAAGAATTAGAACACGAATGAGCCACGACCATTGCTACCAACACTACTCGAGCATATCAAATCATTTTTCATGTCCAAAATTTTTTACTGAAGCGAATAGTTAGACTATTACAATTTTAGGGACTCCTTCTCTAAATTTTCAATTATTCCTAAAGGGTCATCACATTCTCCCTTAAAATACACACACTTATCCCTAAGAGTCTCCCCACTTGCTACAAATTTATCGATTAAAATATTTTTATCCTCTTTGGAACAAACACAAATCCAAGAGTTTGAAGTCCTCCAATTCTTTTTCTAAAACTAGGACTCTATCATCACACTCGTTCTGGAAAATTTTTAAAGCATTAAAGTCATGGTACAAAGAAGCAAATTTCACACAATAAATTTCTCTTTGATTTTGAACCGTTTACAAAAGATCCATAGCGGATTTAAAACGATAATTTTCTTTTTTCAAAACATTAGTTCTTTCAGCAAATGACAAATTCAAACTATTTAAATCATAACAATTATGACTCGTGTCATCAAAGGGGGGCATCCAATTACATAAGTGTTCTATTAGAAAAATTGTGATTTTTCACAAAACAGAGTTTCAAAAAAAATCAATATCACACAAATTTTGTGAAAATAAGAATACATAATAAATTAGTGTAACCTGCTCTGATACCAATTTGTAAAAGTGGTGATCACTTTGAAACCCACTCTGACACCAATTTGAGAATGTGGGGTGATACTGATTTAATAAAATTTGCAAGTTTCTAATATAGACTTATTTAATTGGAGTCAATTTTTAAACCAAATTAATTCATCCCTAAAATAAGAAACTACGTGGGTGAAATCAAATCAACACAAATATAATTGTTGATACACATATTTCAAGAAAAAAACCATTTCGGGTAAAACTTTTTATTTCACTATGAATGATAAATCACAACTTACATACGCAATGAAATATGCAATGAATATCGCGCAGACACTCACATAGACACGCAGTCTAGAGTCAGCATTGGAATGACCACGAAAGTTCTCAAGAACACGCAGTCTAATTCATCCAAGAACACCCACATGCACTCCCAATCAACACGCAGTCATAGTAAGCCGTAGAGATAATACTCCACAAAGAAATAACTTCACCAAAGTTGAATCTTGGGTTCCAAAATAATTCACTAGAAGATTGGGATGTTTTGTTAATTGATAATAAAAAAAATTTGAACCCCAAATTTAAAAGGACAAAAGTGATCTATTATTTGCAGTTTATGCAGAAAGAAATTTGCCAGGTCTTTTTAAATAAAAAGGAGTGGTTTAACATGCTTTGTATAGAAAACTTAAGTTGGCGCGTCGCTCGAACGAATTAGGGAAGTCGCTCGAATGAAACCACGTGTCACTCGAATGAGATTTGCGCGATATACCAATATCGTTTGAATGACATACATGTGTCACTCTTACGACTATTAAAAAAAAAAAATTATTTCGATAAAAAAAACTCCTCCTCAACACTTAGAAAAATTTCTTTTTGACAAAAAGAACGCCTTAACACTTAAAAAATATTTTAGAAAAATATTCCAACACTTTTAAATGAACCGTTAAGAAACCAAAACACAACCCTACCAAAATTCATCTCTTAAACATGACTTATAAATGTAAACAAGACTTATAACTAATGTAAAAAGGACTAATGTAAACCGGTATACGACATACACTAATGTAAACATGACTTATAAAATAACGTCCTTACAACATGGATCAATGAAAATATAAACTTGACGTGACAAGCCTAACCATCTCTTTGGAAAACTAAACTGAAGAGTTATTAAATATAAAATATTTTTTAATTATTCAAGGTATGAAGTAAAAATAAAATAAGAAGATAAAAAAATCATATATGAGTTATTAAAGATGATATATGTGATATACAAATTCATATACTAATTAAAATCACATAGCCTAATATAAGATATATAATAAAATGCTAACATAGGTTATTGCTAAAACAAACCAACTCTAGAATTTAGAAGTGGACGCGACCAATTTCAAAATCTTTTTAATGTCAACTTTAATTCAATCTGAAATTTCTTTCTTACCCATACATGACTCACACTAGTATATTTGGAATAAGATGGGATACGATCTACATTTTCATATACTTTCCTCTTTTTACATGGTTCTTTTTCTAAAAAAATTCTTTAGTCCTTCTTAAATCATATTTTTCTATTAGCCAGTTTAGGTGCCACTTTCCTTGAATCAAAATCTTTTTTAGTGTTTTTGTTCCTCACAAAATTATTACCATTATTACCATCACGAAAATGTAAGGTTGTTTTGAGTAAAAAGTAAAGCTCCCTCAAATGATCAAATTTGTGATAATCATCACATTTAAATATTTTAGGTCTAGTGCACAAAATCTTTCTTCTTTTCAAAATGGTTCTGTAACATTTTCCCTTTAGCTTGAAGTATTAGGGGTTCTTTTTCAATGTTTAGTGAATAATTTTGAGAATATACTTTCACAAAAATAGTTTCCTTTTCGGAAGACGAAACATAAAATTTGTTCAAACCTAACCCTCCTTTATCATTACCTTTTTGAGTTGGTACCAAAAATATATTTTCAAGTTTTTGTGAAATCCCCTTTAAATTTACTTTTACATTTTTGGTTGAGATTAACCCGTTTTGAAGACTTTATACTTTATTTTTCAAAACCGTTTTGGACATTTTAGACAAATCTAGATCCTTTTTATCTTTTTTCAGAGATAAAATAAAATATTTTATTTCCTTTTAAAAGTTAGCCAAACTTTAATCATATTCATTTGAAACATTGCTCTTATTTTTTAATTCATCGTGAAAATCTAAAAATATCCAAAATATAAACATCAACAAATTCAATTTTTTTCAAAAGGATTGGTCCTTGTGCTTTCGAAGAACATAGAAATTCATTTTCACCTTTTACAACTACAAACTCATTTAGATAAAAACATTTTTCTTTAGTAAGAGTTTTGATATTTTCAAAAGAGTTTATTTTTCTTTTCCCAAATTTTTTGTTGAATATTAATAAACTTTTGGAAATTATTTCTTCAACAACTTAATTTTCTCACACACGTGAGTACAATCAACTTGGAGTTGATGATCAAGAGTATGTTTTATATGAAAATCATTGTTCTCCGTTTTATAACATTTTAGATTGGAGGACATCAAAAAAATTCTTCTAAATGCCTCAACTATTGTTTATAAAGTTCATTGTATCTAGATTCAAGAGTTGAGTATATTTGTTCATCAAATTCTTCCACAATAGATTCATATACATTTTTGGGAAAGGAATGATAAATAAAATTAAATGGATAAACAAGTCTGGTGAAATCACAACCAAGATTATTAATATGACATCTTTAAATACATCATATTTATGTTCGGAAGAACTACTACAAGTAAAATCGGATGGAGTGGCAAGTGTGGTAAAATCATGATTATTTTGCAATGAAAATCTTTAAAAAAACATTCCATAGAAAATTCCATTTCCACACACTAGATCTTCATCAATGTGATTAAAACTTTAAAACGAGGTTTAGATATGATACCGATTGAGAATGTGTGTAGGATAAATGGAGTTAGATCGAAACTAATCTGATTAAAATTATTACCAAAGTTGAGGTAATATTTTTCTTGAATCCAAATTTAGGCAAAATCTTATCCTAGAGTCTAAGTAACAAAAATGTAATTTACATTTTTTGTTAACATATGCGCTTTAAAATATAAAGAAATCAAATCGTGGAGTATTAAATCATTCACTTGAGATAAAAATTATATGAGGGAAAACCCCTTTTGGAAAAAACCTCAGGCCACACGGATGCCTTCCACTATATAGGTAAAGATTTACACAAAGGGATAGAGATGACTTGAAACTTAAAAATCACATAAACTCAAGAGTCCAAAACCTACACACAAAAAAATCACCTTTTCATGGGAAAATCAAACACATATTCCGCTCCAACCACATGATATATCGTATTGTGTCAACTTTTGTTGATAATGTCGTGTTTGAACCAATATTCAAATCTTCTTTAAACTTGGCGGAAGCACTATATTATAATGGAACGAGTGAGAATCCACTAATGAATTTCTTACTTGCTAGGTTGTGAGATTATTAATGGTTTATAGGAGTGTTTAAAAGTGATGGGATAATAAAAAAATAAGATCATAAGTATCTTTGAAATATAAAAAATATTTAAAGTTTCTCAAGAAATTTTTTTACATATGTTTGTCCAGGTCTTCATAATTGGTAATGTGGCATTTAAGATCAATAACAATAAATACTCAAATGATTTTGGAGGTTTAAGTTAGGGATTAATGGATATATGGTAATGAAATAACTATCCTACTTAGAAAGAATTTTTAAGCTTGTGTGTGAAGACACATACAACACAAGTGAGGGGGGTCACCTCATAGACAAAAACTATCCACAAAAGTACTGGAAAAGAAATTATATGGATGACAAAAAATCCATGCACAAGTCCTAAGGACAATACTGAAGATATTGAAAAAGAATATAGTTTTTATATATGTTCGCTGCAACAAAGTTTACTTCTTTGAGGTGACATATTGGCGATGGTAGGTCGTGAAGAAAATTAATTCAAGATTATAAACTCTTTCCCAACTCACAACCAACGAACTTAATTCTCCGTTAAAGAAGAAAATTGGATCCACTACGGAGAAAGTCCAATAAAAGTCCCAAACTCTGTAATGAGATTAAAAAACTTTTTTATTTTAAACCTTTTTCAAACTAACATATGATATAGTTATGAGATAATTTTTAAATATATATATAAGAGTATAGTATAGTCATCTGCTACATGACATTAGGAATTATCAAATTACATACAACAAAATACATTTTGAGTCTAGTCCACGAGGTCTCTGGAACGATTCTTCAAACTCATATTATGTCATGCATGTCGTTTGCTTTGAGTTAATCACTTTGGATATAGGCAAATGTCTAGTGTCCTTAGATACACCCTTGATTAAACTACTTTTTATAATTAAAAAATCTATCCTACTTTACCTTGTGGTTCTTTAGAACGTGAGATTGCTAAATCCAAATATGTTATATTCTTCCTATACAAAAACTTATATTTTTAATGGATCTTTGTATTTAGAATTTTATTTATCTTAGATTAAACAAGTGTACATCAAGGCATTTTTTCTTTCTATTTGTGACCTTGCTCGTTGGTCGTCATCATATTAAAACTAAGTCGGTGAAAAGTCTTGTACAACTCATGACCTTCATCACTGGAGGTTCGCGTCTTACAAATAGGCTTCGCGTCATCGAATCTCCCATCCCACTGGACGTAACCTAAGGTGACCGTATCTTAAAATTCCCTAGTTACATCTACGACCTTGGTCATTGACCGTTCGCGGCACTGCGGCGAGGGTGCTCACGAGTTATACATGCGTTTTTTTAATTTTTGAAATATTTTGTTTAATTTCTCATGGGAAGTTATGCTTAGACATAACCTTTGTTTGCGTCCAACAAAGATTATTTCTTAGAATAATAGGAAGGCTTCACTTGAGTGTGTACCCACTTGTCTTCATACACAGGTCCTATACATATTCTTGAAAACCTTCATTTTCCTTGTTGAGTTGATTTTTAAGAGAGAGCTTTTAAGAAGAAAAATATTTTCAGCCTATTTATTTGTTTATCTCTTGTGTGGTATTCAAGCTTTTTGATTCATTCTTCAATCCTTGAAAGTAAGTATTTTATACTCCAGTATGATTTGACAAATCATTTTCCAAATCCTATTTGTTCTTGAGTATCACCTTCTTTTAAGCTTAAAAAATATACTTGTGAGTTTTTCATGAGAAATCTTTTTATTGCATCTTTTTAATCCTAAGATACCCTCACACATTCTAGCTCTAGGTTGTGGTTACTCATTGGTTTCGTTGAATAGTAAAAAAAATAATTTTTCCACTTTAAAGGAGATTATTTGGGATGAGATTTGAAGGCGTTGGACGAGTTCAAAACCGGTCACTACTTTGTAGCATTCTCCAGCGATTGGCACTCTCTGTGGTGGATATGGTGGGAAAGAGTTTCTAGTCAATCATAGAATTGTGTGATTGTAATTTTTTGTCTTTTAGTTGTATTACTCTATCGTGGTAAAAAATTTATTCATTTATGCTCAAGATTGTTTCCCGTTAGCAGGTTTTTTTTCTTGTACATCTAGTGTTGTGTTATTTGGTTTATCTTTCTACAGATTAAAATCACTTATCTTAAACTAAGAATAAAATTTGATTAAGATTCTTATAATTCTAAACCAATTTTGTTACATGAACCTTTAAATGTTTTTAACCCATTAAATTAATTATTATCACTCAATCGATATTTTACTTTTATTTGAATAGCTACCATCGACAGCTTGCACTCTCATATAGTATCAAAGTGGGTCTCACTTATTAAGGCTTAAAATCCTAGGGTAGATCCTTTATTTTTTATATGGAGTGTTATTCATCTCTCCCACCTCCTACTTTTGATGGAGCAACTATTCGTATTAATCCCCACGATAGCTCTTATTATGTCATTCGATGATCGATTTTGGAATTGTTTTCTAACGGGGTGGAAGTGACCGCTTACCATTATTAGTGGTATTTATTTTCATAAAATACGATCTTATTGGGATGAGAACAACATTAAATAAAGTGGGTGGAACACGAAGGGTTTAATTACAATTTATACTTGCATAACCGTTAGCGAATTTAGGCACATTTTGACATGCTTTATGTTAAATGAAGCACGAGAAGTTTTTCAAATGATCTATAAAGGCACCTCCATCATGAAGCATGAAAAGCTTCAATGCCTCAGCACTCATTTCGATCTCCTTACCATAAAGAACAACGGATGATTCGATGAATTCTATGATCAACTAAATGGCATAGTTAATTTGATGCTAAGGAAGGTTATCAAAGAGAACATTATCATAGACAAAATTATTATATGCCTATACGCTAAGTTTCTTGGTAATGTTGTTGCCATTGGAGAACTTTTGAGACTCGATCTCTCTTCTTTCTTATTACTCCTTGGCTCGGGTTAGCCCTTTCGAATTATCTTATCTTCTTAGCTGCCTTTCTTTCCCTTGCTTATGACTATCATACATAGAAGAATGATTGGCAAAGCACTCGACCAAATCCCTTAGCTTCTAACTTTATTTATTCAAAAGGTCAATCATAACTCGAATCTAGAGAAAATCTTAAAAAAGGCGAGATCTAGCTTAGGGGGCTGCCCACTCCTAAAGACATTAGAGTTAGTCATAAAAACGTTCTCATGGACTATATTGAGAAGTAATGAAAGGGATTCCATGATAATGAGGTGCTTTTATCATGGTCTTGATCTTAATTTGATGATGGGTATGCTTATTTTGTTTTGTCCCGGACTAGTCAGGGGAGGGGGCTTCCATCGAGGAAAACAAGCTTGACAGGCCCGTGTCTTCATTCACATTGTTTTTTATTGATCTTAACCTTAGTAGTTAGGTCCGTTCTGACATTAAAGTTAGAGGTTCTTAGGTTAAGTAATAAAAGTCTCCTTGTAAAAGTGCAAGCAATGGTGACTTTATGATCAGAGGCTTGGGGCGGCTATAGAGATAGAGTCTTTACGGGCACGGGTACTCAAAAAATTACATTAATAAAGCCAGTGAAGTGATGTGCCAACTTGGGATGGCAACTTGAATAAATCATTTATTCCAGAAGGTACATTGAAAAGATTTTTCACTACTAAAGCTTATAGAATATTTTCACAAGTCTAGCCAGTCTAGTTACAACAGTTGTCGAGCTGATTCGGTTGTCGAAGTCCATTGAAATGAAATGCATTTTGCATTAAGTTTTATGTTCTACTTTAAATGATCCCCATGAGTGAGCTTATTGGAATGATTTTCTTTTGATGAACCAACCAGCCAGTGACAAGCAACAAACAACAAACAATAATGACGAAATGAAAATTATACATTAGTTGTGTTTTTTTGTTGAATTGTCACTACTTCTGTAGTCGCCCGGAGGGCCCCCAATTTTAATTTCTCTAAGAAATATTATTATTTCCTTTTTATGAAAAATGATGCGAAAGCGTAAGATGGTTCACAAAACAAACAAACAACAAATTTTAATTTACTCCAAAATTAAAATCAAACCAAAGTGAAATGAACTTAAAACACACACACAATTCAAATTTCACTTAAACCAAGTTAATTAATCCTAGAATTTTGCCTAAGTCATATTTGTCAATATTTCCAAAATAGGCCAAACCAGTTTTAACAAAAGACTAGAATTAAATAAACTATTACCCAAAATTAATTATACACTAAATTAAATTAAGTGTGACAATTAAAACCAATTTTATCTTGACTTATCCTAAGCATGAGTTCTAAGTCATTATGCAAGATAAAAAAATAAATCAATCACACTACGTCGCGATGTACGAGGAAAAACCCAAAACGGGAAACAACCTCGGACGGCCCTAGCCTCAAATCCACTAAGTATGGAATTACATTTACAAGACAGATGACTTACTTCCTCAACTCGAAACCTTTCAAGCCTTGACGCGTCTTCTTGTAACCACCTCTTCCTAGCGGATAACCACGGAGCTCCACCGCGATCTTGGACTCACCAATCGGACAATAGGTACACCGTCAACTACACGTGGTGTCTTTTACCACATGAGAATGCCGCAGCAAAATGAACACTTCTTATTTGAGGGATATAGAAGAAAACCCAAACTTCTCTTTAAACAAATGTAGAGATAAACCGGTGCCAAAATGCTCCAAGCAAAGTATATGTATTTATGAACTTGGAAGAAACAAATATGGGTGTAACTAAGTGTTTAATGGATTTTTCTTTATAAAATAAACACTCAAACTCGTGAACTTTTTCTTGGAAGAAGCAACTCACAAAACTCTCTCTAGGAGTTGGTATGTTATGAAAAAGTTAAGTTACAAACCTTGGTTCCCGCACTATAATAATCTGTCAAAAGTTAGTGGGGTATGGGAGTGGGAAACATGGGTAAAAACTGCCAAAAACTGTTCCCGCCTGGCGTCTCGTTCGAATGATATTTCGTTCGAACGAAATTTCGTTCGAACGAGACTTCTAACGAAGTTCCAGATTGAACTCGTTAGAAATCTCGTTGGATATCTCGTTCGAACATAAGGTTCGTTCGAACGACATATCGGACAACATTTCAAAGGCCTATACTGGGAACTCGTCGGCAAACTCGTTCGAACGACATCTGGTTCGAACGAAAAACTTGTTCGAACGACATATCGAACGAACTTCCAGAAATTCATAGTTTGATAAAATCTTTCTAAAATTAAAACAACAGTTTTAAATAACCTAACACCCAAATAAACTTGTTCCAAGATCCAATACATATATTAGTGCATTCATACCTTGGGAGCATGGAACTACTGTTGATGACGTAAAAACGAGGCACATAAACCACAGCTTTTGATGAAGCTTTATACTCTTTGCCGCTACGTCTTCAACTAAACACATCATAGGCTTGAAAGATGATCAATATACTCTATCCAATAACTCAAACGTTTTTGTCTGAAATTGAGCCAAAACTACAAAGGACTCAATTGGAAATTTGCATCCTTACAACTTCAAACTTCGGTGAAAGTAGGTGAATTGTTGGGTTCACTTTAAACATATGAAGAAAATTTGAATTAACATCTTAGGGAACCTACAAAAGAGAAGAATTTAATGTTCAAAGAAAAAATCTAAGGATTTATCCTCCGAATATATTTGACCTTAGTAAATTAAGTTCGCAATTTTAGATAATTTTGTCAAACCTCATACACTACACCTCACTATTACTTGAGAAAGTTCCAAAATAAAGTATAGTGAAGGTATATGTTTTCTTCATTTAACAGAAATTAAATGTTTTATGTGGTGGTTGAAGAAAAGGTATTGTCATTTAATTTTCATAGGAAAGATTTTAATTATGGATGAAGTTCAAGAAGGAATGGCTAATCTTTCAAAAATTCAGGAGTGAAAAAGTTGTTAGGACTATGGCATTGGGTCAAAAGAGATAATTGCCTTTGAAAATTGGGAGTAAGTTCTTTGCCTATGCAAGTGTGAAGGCATAATGTAAAAACAAATCACCTAAGTAATTAATACAAAGATACATGAGAAAAAATATGATAAATGATAAATTGTATTTACTTATAAATAAATGAAAACTAAACTCATTTTAAAATGAAATAAATCAGTACTCTATACATTTCCACATCATTTGACATTACACCTATTAAGAAAATATATTGAACTGGATCAGCATAAGATTCTTCATAAAACTAATGAAACATAATACATGAACATGAGTATGAAAGTTTTGTTAGTAATCAAAACCATTTGATATGTCCTACTAATAATATTAACACGTTGTTTGATTACCTAATAATTGGAGTGGGAAGATCATGACAACAATTTTTGCTCATTGCTTTTTTAAAAGGAATTTTTTTATCAACTCTTGGACACCATAACATTACTAAAACTAAATCTCTTTTTCTTAACTATTGATGAAAACTTAAAAAATACATAGAAACATAACTAAAAACAATTCACTTTTATGGAAACCCCTCAATAAAACATAAAAAAGAGTTAAAAATTAACACATGCATTTTAACATTTTTTTCTACAGTAATTGTTATACTATAAATATGGAATGACTCATGGACCAATTAGAAGAGGACATCTAGAATAAAAAAATGACATGAATGAGGTCGGCCCCATTAAACAACCTGATCGGATATAGAAGGAGGTCACCTCGGCTACACTTGATAGATTCATTATCTCCTTCAATAAACTCTATCAATTAACACTGTTAGTTAACTCCATTATAGCAAGCATGTACTATGTGATTGGACGATATGAATATATTCCCCCATGTAAAAGTAACTAAATCACGATTATTTTCTCACCATGTATGTAAAGTGTGTACTCACTAGTCACTTGGTGGTCTCTTTTCTCTCTCCTCTAATAACTATAACTTGCACATGCCACCTACTTTTGGAGGGATTCGAGATTTTTGGTACTGTTATGTTTTTCAACTCTAGAGAGGACTTGAAAAAATCATTATTATATTTGTTAATGACTTTTACCCAGTAAATTAGTACAATCAACACTGCCCATGTGGATGTAGGTGTCACTTATGGGTCAACCCACATAAATTTGGTTATTATTCTCTTTCTTTAATCTCTGTTTTATTTTCTTTAGTGTTTAAGTTTTGGTAGTTTATATCTCTTATATGTTATTTACTGATAATTGGAATATTCTAGCTAAGACAACCGTTGTACTAATTTTAGGCAATAAGAGATTGGCGTCGTTTGTGGGAAATGTATTTCCATTGTCATTTTCCACAATTTTCATTTGATAGAGCTCAAGGATACCTAACTTTAATGAATTTGTAAATTACGAAACCATTCAATTATGTTTCACGAGGTCATATCTCTCTTAAAAGAAATTTCAATTCGATTCTTAGTAATTCCTTGATCCTCATTTAGATCTCTATATTTATGCTTTAGGATTACATTTCCTGCAATTTGATTCCTTTTTTATTCTATTTTCTGCATAATTTCTATGGAGTATGTTTAAAACCCCAAAGATTAGTAGTGGCACAAATGGAATTACTACGTTCATGCAAGTAGGTTTGGGAGATTTATAGGGGATCCTGTAGAACCTAGCTAAAAGTTATGAGGCTATACATGAGAATATGAAGCAGTATATGTAGATCATCTTGGCTAGACATAATATGCCAGAATTGAACCTAGTTAACCCAGAAGTTGAGGAAAGCTCTGACCGAAGGAGTGAAATACCACGTTCGGCGCCATTATGGGACAAGAGGAAGGCACACTATGAGCAAGTAGTGAAAACCCAAGAAGGTTGGATTTGAGTTCATAAGGCAAAGAAATAAGGTTTAGAAGGACAAATTTTGACTGAATAATCGATCCTACAGGCCAAGGGCAATGTCTACCGTTCGATCAACTCAATACGGTGATGTTTGAACTTATTCAAAGAAGTGCAAAAATGTATCAGATAGGCTGAGCAGAGCCTTTGCTTATGATTAATTAAGCCCAAGGGTTGCATGAGCACATCACGTAGAGATCCGAATGAGTAGAGGCCAGAGTTAAGGAGAACTAAGACCAGAAGGATCATGTACTTGATATGATAGTTAATCTATAGTAATATTAAGATGCATGTGACATTTATTCAAGTCAGATAACAAAAGGTGTAGGTATTTTCCCAGTACTCTAACTTGATCGACCTATATATGATACAATGGGAGTCTAAGGGAGGAGGTTTTTAACTTCTAGCAGCAACTTGACCTGTTTTTGAACAACTTTTATTTTTGCACAAATCCAAGGAAAAAAATGGCTCACTTGTTAAGTGTTCGCCATAAGGAGGATAAAATAACAAAGGAGTTTATCACTTGTTTTAACACTGAGAAGCTAGAAGTGATTGGCTATGACGAGAAAATGACAATCACAGTAATATGAGTGGTCAGTTACCCAAAAAGATTTATTAGACTTTGGCAAAAGAATTGTCGAATACAATGGCTGAGATCTTGGCAAAAGTGAGAATGACAATGAATATCGAGGAAAAAATGGTGACAAATGAGTATAGACATGAGAATTATATGGATTGAGTAAGTTCATACAAGAAAGACAAGTATAAAGAAAAGTCCAGTAAATCGAAGAAGTATAAGTCGAAGCCAAAGTATGATGAATACTCACCCTTTACAGTATGATTTCACCACATCTTCGATAAGATCTAAGGAAGTGAAAAACTCAGGGGGATAGAAAAGTTAAAAACACATCCTAGAAGAAGAAATAAATTTAAGTTCCATGAATTTAATAAAGACCATGGACACACCTGTGATACATGAATAACTTTGAAAAATGAAATTGAAGCCCTTATTCGAAAGCGCAAGTTAACGAAGTACGAAGATAGGCCGAGGCCAAAAGCGATCCTAGGTTAAGAAGACATTCAAAGTCTTCTTGTAAGTGAAAGGATGACAAAAGGATAGGAAAATACAAGGACTTTGATGATGGAATTGATCCTAATATTCCCAAGAATACCAAAGATTAAGTAAAGAATGTTGGCATGATTTGTTTTTATGCCACTTCATTACTAGAGGAGATACCAACGACGAAAATGGATCGACAGATAGGAAGGCATAACCAAAATAAGTTAAGGCCTACACACATATCAAAGAGGTGAATTTGGTTGAAACCATAATGACCCACTCTTGTAATATAAATAAAGACCGTATTCATTTTTTTCCAAGGATGATTTATCTAGATTGTTATACCCGCATGATGGCCCTTTAGTTGTCAACATGATGGTTAATGAGAGGAACGTTCAAAGGATTCTGATGGATAGTGCTAATTCTGAGGATGTACTATTTTATGAATATTTAAAGAGATTAAAGATGTTAGAGAATAATATTCAGGCATATTAACATCCATTGACCAGGTTATTAGGGGAGAAGGTGTACCCCTTGGGCACCCTTGAATTGAAAGTAATTATCAGGTCACAGTGGACTTATCGAACAAGGGTGACATGTTTATTTGATTTAGACAACAACATATCCTCATATTACAATATTATCTTTATTGTGGATAGTTTTAAGCAGTCTCTTCTATTCTCCACAAGTGCTAAAAGTTCTCGATGCACTTTGGAGTACGGGTAGTAAAAGGAAACCAAGTAGAAGCATGAGAATTATAATACACATCGACTGAGCAAGAAAAACATAAGAAGTTGACTCAAACTTATCATATCGCGACATTATATTCTCGATATGAAGATAAGATGGTAACATTAGAAGCCTCCGAGAAGATTGAATCAGTTATACTCAACAATGAGCATCCAGATTGGACACCCCAGGTTCGCTCATCTTTAAATCCAAATTTGAAGAAGAAATTGGTAGTTTTCTTACATAGAAGAAAAGCGTATTCGCGTGGAGCCACGAGGACATGCCTCTATTAGATACTGATGTTTTTGATACGAACTTAACATTATCAAATATGCAAAGTCCATCAAACATAAGCGCAGAGTTTTCTTAGAAGAGAAAAATATGGGTATTCAAGAAGAAGTGGGAAAATTGAAGAAAATAAACTTCAGTGAAGACGTGAAATATCCTAACTAGATCTCAAATCTTGTAATGGTCACAATGAATAATGTTAAATGTTGTAGGTGTGCTGATTTTACTCATCTTAATAGAGCCTACCTAGAACATCATTACACATTACCTCGAATTGACTAGCTAATCGATACCATGGTTCGAAACGAGATGCTTAAATTTATGGACGCTTAATCATGGTATAATCAGATAAAGATGAAGCTAGAAGATCATTAAAAGACGTCATTTATCACCAACTTAGGTACATTTTGCTAAAATCTTATGCCCTTCAGGCTAAAAAATGTTGGAACTACAAACAAAAGGCTAGTTCATAAGTTCTTTGAAGAGAATAATGTGAAGAGAATGGAAGTTTATGTGGATGAAAGGTTGACCAAAAGTAGGAAAGAATCCGTTCTCATTCGTGACCTCAGACAAACTTTTGACGATCTAAAAAAGTACTAAATGAAACTAAATCTTGGGAAGTGTGTCTTCAGAGTAAGGGCTGGAAAGGTTTTTAATTTTATCATCAGTTAGGGGGTCACGTAATCAAACCCTAATAATATCGGGACGGTGATCAATATGCAGCCTCCAGAAAATAAAAAGGAGATACAAAGATTGACTGGATAAGTAGATGCACTGAATTAATTTATTTCAAGGAATACTGATTGATATCTTTCGTTCTTTAAGCCTTTAAAAAGAACTTTGAATGGGATGAAGAATGAAAAAATCCTTTGAGGTATTGAAGAATACCTAGGAACTGCATCTTTACTGTCAATCCCGATATTATGAGAAAAATTATACCTTTATTTAGTTATATACAAGTTTGCTACCTGCTCGTTGCTTGTGAGATTGGAAGATGGTGTCCAAAAACTAGTCTATTACACAAGAAAAGCCTATAGTGGAATCAAAATCCAGTATCCAATATTATAGAGATTGTTACTTGAATTAATTGAGACTTCTAAGGGAATAAATTTGTATTTTCAATCTCATACAATCGTGGTATACACCGACCTCCCTATATGAAAAAACATCCATAAAATTAAGAAATTTAGTAGTTTAATGTCCCGGTTATTGGAGCTGGGAGAATATGATATAGTGTACGAGCCAAGAATAGCCATCAAAAGGAAAGACGCTTCTAATGAGTTGAGAACAACCATCAAAGAGAGAATATGATACAGTAGAATTCATTTAAGATGAGGAGAAGTCAGTCAATGAGCATGTGGAGAAGCTAATTGAAACTTATTTAACTCCGACCACTGATGGACCAAATTATTTTACTTAGGAGGAGGAAAGATCTTAGGACTTTAATCAAATGAAAAAATATCTTCGTAATTAAGGGAATTTTTAGAAGGAGACACATGTTTGGAAGTTATTTGTTGATGGATCGTCATGTTTAAATGGTAGCAGAGCCAGACTAATTTTGAAAACTTTAGAAGGGGAAGACGTGAAATATTACCTTAGGTTTAACTTTTAGATATCCAACAATGGGCAGGGTATGAGCAACTAGTTGCAGGTTTGGGTCTAGCTTAATCATTATGAACACAACAGTTGTCGACTCATAACAATTCTCGATTAGTCATAAATAAAGTGTTGGGTATTTACAAAGAAAGAGGGGATACTATATCAAAGTATTTGGCAAAGTTAAAATTACAGCTCCTAAAATTTGATGTCGTTCAAATGGTAAGGATTCCAAGAATTGAGAATGATTGAGTCAATGGATTGACTCATTTGGCATTGGCCACAAGGGCTGAAATCAGGAGAACAATCCCAATAGAGGTATTGAAGCAATGTAGAATTAAGGGAGATAGTATTAAAGTGATGGAGTTGGATGGAGGACCATCTTGGATGGATCCCATCAAATTGTACTTAATGACCCGTACAGTCTAGGAGTAGCCTAAGGAATCACGAAGACTTCGCTTTAAAGCAAAAAGGTATGTATTGAAATATGGATTCTTATTTAAAATAAGTTTTAACTTGTCCTTAATACTATCTATTTACTCCAAGAAGTTCCCTAACCTGATGAAAGAGGTTCATAAGGGCTTCTATAGTGTACACTCGGTAAGGAGATCACTAGAGAAATGGGTGGCAACCCAAGAGTATTATTAGATAATAATTAAGGAAGATTGCAGCGATTACACCAAGAAGTGTGATAAGCGCCAAAGATATGAAGTCATTCACACGAGCCTTTAACTTACCTAACATCAATCATATCCCCTAGACCATTTTCTATTTGGGGATAAATATGGTCGGCCCCTCCTAAAGAACAAGAGGAGATTTAGGTATTTGGTTCTTGTTATAGACTACTTTATGAAGTGGTTTGAAGTTGAACTGTTAGGAGATATGACTTATAGGGAGGTCTTTCACTTCATATGGAAGAACCTAATTTTCTTGTATGGCATGACTTTTGGATTCATTATAAATCATGACACATAGTTCGACAACGATGAGTTCCTCACTTACTTTGACAGATCTAAAATCAAAAAGCTACATTCCACCCCTGCCCATACTTAATACAATAAGAATACATGAATCGTGAATAAAACTCTACTCGATGGAGTGAAGAAGAGGTTGGATGCTTCCAAAGTGAATTTTTTTAATGAGTTGTGGAGTAATATCTGGGCTTATATAAAAATTCTGAAATCATCCATAGGGAAACTCCTTTTTATATTGGCATTTGAGACTGAAGTTATGATATCTACAAAGATTGTCTCACCAAGTTATATGGTGTCTAACCTTGATTCTTTGATGAATACTTTTATGCGTTGATTATATCTTGATTTAGTAGAAGAGGTATGATAACATATAGCTCTTAGAGTTGTTATGTAGCAATGGAGAAAAATAAGATTCTATAACAAGAGAATGGAGTTAAAAACACTTAAGGAGAGTGACATTGCCCTAAAAAGGGTGATCCAGAAGGGGAACAAACTCGATCTGAATTGGCATAACACCTATAAAGTCTTAGGAATTGTGTGACTAGGAACATATATGATTGAAGCTCTAGAGGTTGAATAGTTTAAGAACACCTGAAATGCTGAACAACTTAGAAAATACTATCATTGGGATGATCAAAATCATATGAGAGAAAAAAATTTATGTAAGGATGAAACTTTTGTATACATTTCGTATGTTATCAATGAAAAATAGTCTCATTTCCATTGTGTTATTATTTCATGTTACGTTATTTACTACAAAGACGAACACTTTTAAGAGATGGGTAATAATCTTAAGTTAAAGACATCTGAGAAGCTGACTATATTAAATTGACGATGACCAGGCGACATTTCATGAGGAGCCTTATCCATTAGACATGTCACGATTAAGAAGTTGGTCACCCTGGAAAGACAATGATGTCAAAATGTCACGTTAACTAAAAGTAGACCAAACTGACCAACAAGTTGCCTAAAGCCTTGGTAACTCCTCGTACAAATAAGCATGTCACTGGAAATGATCAAAAACTGCACGCACAAAGTTGATAGGGGAACCTTAAGTCTTTATTTATAAAAAACTCTATCAGGACAACTCAGGTTCATCCAATGGGTAGCTGGTAAGTCAGGTCAGGTCGTGCAAGCTCCGACCACAAGATCATAAGACTAAAATACTGGAAGACCTATCAAACTTGGCGCATTATTTCAAAAATGATTGCTAAAATTAATTATGGTCAAAATATTTTGAATGAGTAATTTATACATAAAAAACACTTGATCACATGTGGGGAATAATATCTTAGCCGAACAAAATATATTGGAAGAAAATTAAGAAAGATGAACATTTGATAGGTTATCAACACGTAATTACATAAACATTATATATACACAAAAATAAAGAATTTTCTTAAGAATTATAGTAATTTTCATTCAGATAAAACATTCATTCAAGGCAGCCATCAATAGACATGTCTAAGCTAAAATTATTATAAAAATATAATTTAAAAGTTATGAGAAAATTAAAAAATAAAGCATCAGAAGGAAGACAAATAGCTCATGGATGTTTGCTTGTCATAGGATATTGAGAAGTGTTTCCAACAGCAGCCATAGTCATGGGAGTGTCATGTGTATTATCTCAAAAAACCTTTTCAGCCACCTTAGTAGTAGTGTGCAAGCCCGACTTTGTGTAAGCAAGTTGATCAATTTAAGAAACAGTCAAAGATATGGGTGCTTAGTGGTCCACCTGCATGAAGCCTCGACATTGGATAAATCTATGGATTCCTCATTATCTCCTTTCCATTAGCTGCTACATAATGTTTTATCACCCTATTTTTCATTTCATCATAGCCTTCAACGAAGATGGTCATTATTTTTATTATAAAGTCAGAGGAGGCCTTATACTTATTGACAACATTTTCCTCAACCTTATCCAATGCTTCATTGTCCTTAGCCACTGCCTCTTAAAAACTTTGAAGTTTGTTTGAATTAGTATTAGTTTGATATTTGAGTTTCTTGACCTTCTGCTTAACCAAATTGAGAGCTTTGGTTCTCTCAATCAGTTGGTCATCCTTCTCCTTTAGCTCATCGTAGTTCGTCCTCGGCCTTGTTACCTTCCTCTTTTATATTGATCACTTTTGCGCTCCAAATATTACAGTGCTCATGAAGTTCTTGGTACGCTTATTTTTCTTGATTGAAAGTGAGAGCATGGCCTATGGCTGCATGAGTTTTCTCCCAAAAAAATATGCCTGCCACGTCACTCTGAAAAAAATAAGTAAATAATATCAACCGATGATAAGAACCTTAAAAAGTGAATAAAACATCAAAACATACCACGAACTCTTCGCGATGATAAAGTATCCAGAAAACATCAAGACTCAAACTTATGAGGTACTCGTAATATAGGATGTCCCATGGTGGTCGGGCATATCTAAAGCATTATCAATGTGATGCACCATGAACTTGTAATCCTTCTTTGGTGCTTTGACACTGATAAGGTTTTTGCCATCAAATTTGTATTCCTCCAACATAGGATATTAGTAGTTTATTTTAGCTTCCCTTACCAGTTTTCGACTTTACGACTCGCCGATCATTATAGATGTTAGCCCAGGACTCACTCGCCTCAACTCTTATAGCCTTGGGTGCTTTAGGTCATGTTGGGTGGTTCATACCACTATTGGCCTTTTGTTACAAGTGTTCTAAGGATCGTTAGTGATAGTAGTACCAACCAAAGTATTATTGATAGTAGTTTTTCCTTTCTTTTTCTCCAACCTCAATTTTTTTCTTGAACTCAGCATCATTTTTCTTCTTAGGTTCGACCTCATCTTGCTTTTTGGCCTCACCTTTAGCCTTCTTTCTATCCTTCTTGACCTTTTTCTTGGAGAATAGTGTAATATTTTGTCCCAAATTTTTAATTTAAATAATTGTGGATTATAAATGAGGAGTAGTTAATTATAAATAAGGAATAATTGTAGATAAAATTGGGGAAAAATAAAAGACGATTAGAAGGGTCGTTCAAACAATAAGAGGATGTCATTCGAATGACATGGTAAGTCGCCAAAAAGGCCGTGAGATACAGGGCTTGTAACGATGTGCTACTGACTTACAGCAGCAGGTCGTACGAAGGTTTGCACGATCTTGGGATGGAACGACATAAGGGAAGTCGTTCAAATGACATAAGTCGAGTTTTTAGATCTGATTGCCCAAGTACGCATCACGATTTCAACCCTTGATTTTGTGTGCCATCAAACCCAGAATAGCCCAGATTGGACAAAACTGGAATTTGAAGTCTTTGGAGGTTTTATAAGGGTTTGTTTGGTGTGTTTTGGTTATTTATGTTAGTAGTAATGAAAGAACGAGATAGAGAGTGAGAGAGAGGTGGGTGGTTTTCCACCTCCACCCATCACTAAACCACCATTCCATCACCATTTTATATTATATTCCATCATAATGAAGCCCACAATACCCATTTCCACCATCGATAAAGAAGAGATACAATTTTTGGTGTAGTATTTGGGGGATTTTGAAGATGTTGAAGGTGGATTTTCATGGAGTTGAAAGGGGGTTGTTCCTTACAAGCATGGAAGAAGAGCATTTTGGAGTTTTGGGAGGATGCATTTGGTAACACCATGAGGTCACCATTGCAGGTGGGGGTTTCTCTTCCTACACCAACATTTCTACCACCATCAGAACCATTAAATTTATTTTGCACAATTGTAGTCTTGTTGTTAGGCTATTTGAGTGCGTTGTTAAATGGTGTAATTAATGTGTAGATGACAATAAATATTTTATGGGACAAAAATGTTGGGAAAATGTTATTTTGTTGGAAATAAAGAATGGATAATTATTTCAAGATTTTGAAATGTTAAAAATGGTTATTTCATGAAGATGGTGTATTTTCAAGAAAGATTAAGGTTAAAAATTTAATGGAATAAAATGTTTATAAATAATGTGCTTTTGTGGAATATTTGGTGAAATAATAATATTTCAAGTTCTTGCAAAAATAAAGGTTTTATGAAAAATAGACATTCTTTGAGTTTGAAGAAATTAAATGTTTTTTCTATCTTAAAAATGTAATTTTTTCAAGTGCTATGAAACTCTAGAATGAATATGTATTTAAACCATGCAGTAGGATTTTTGGGTTTAAAATCCATCTTCTCGTGTATATAAAATTGTAGTATTTTGACTCTATTAATGGAATAAACGTGGAATAATATGTTAATAGAACCTAACTTGAATGAATGTAATAAACGTTCTGGTAATAATGAAATGGACAAGTAAAGGCATAACTTTATTAATGTCAATAACATAAGGAAAAGAGGTAAAGTAAGTGGGTAAATGGGTGATTAAGCAACCAATTGGTTAAGACCATAATTTTCATACGTATGTATTGAAAGAGGTTTTCAAATGACAAATAAGTATTTTCTGACACGATGGATGCATGTGTTGAAAGGGTGAGTTTAAATGAAAATACTAATGTGTATTGACATAAATAAAAAGGGTGATTCCGATAAAGGTATGTGCATGGATAAATCATGTGTAATGGATTCAAGTGTTGAACCGAGTGTGTTAGATAAAATGAAATATGCTAAGTATGAGTAAAGGAATATTTTGAAAGATTAAGGTAAATTAATATGGACAAGTAAGGTTTTCGAAAGAAAAAAGGTTAATGCATTGGAACATGTATTTTCGAAGGTATATATATGTCGATACATACATATTTTGGCATGCATGTGGTTGTTGCGTGTAAGTATCCTTTATGCCATTCGTTTCTATAATGAATTTATATATCCCCACTAGGCACAGTCTCACACTCTGGTTTTGTATTGTGAGAGCTTAATAATACTAAGTATCCTGTTTTTATTTTATGTTAGTAGCTCTATTTACTGGGACTTCGGGGTGCTCCCCTTGGGTTCCTCACGTAGTTCATTTTAAAACTATAATTGCATGATACCGAGTGAAATGTTAACTAAATTAAAATATTATGCAGGTTGTTTATTTTATGTTAGTAGCAACATTATGCAGGTTGTTTCATTGCACTTCACACCTAACGCTCGGATCGGATCGGGTTGACTCACGGGTAACCCATAAATCCGGGCCAGGACGTTATAAATGGTATAAGAGCTCTAGGTTCAAGGTTACTTTTGGGAGTGATGTGGTGAGGTTAGTATCAAATCTTTCGACGTCAATGGGGTTTGGTCCGGTCAAGTTTGGTGATGGTTTAGCCCATGTCCTCGACGATAAATGTCAAAGAGGTTAGCACGACAAGTAAGTTAGTGCCAAGTGGCACATAATTAAGTTGATAGATATTAATCATTTTCGTATTTCTGATTAAAACTGTAGTAATTTACGAGTGTCCATGCAATCATATAGTGGTGACACTGTAATTGTTAGATTGAGGTGATTATGTTGAACTTTAATGCCATATAACCATCAAAGGTATAGATAGAATGAAATGACGCCCAATGGGCAAGTGGAACGAGTTGCATATAGTCGACAGTAAAACATGATGGTTAGGGTGTGTCGACTGAACACTAATGTTGGTGATTAAGAAGTATGTATAACCCTTAGGTGGCACTTCTGGGTAGTTAATGCCAGTGATGTAATTAGGCAAAATTCGATCCTCGGGATAATGTTGTAATTGATGGTAATTCGATAAACAAATGAAGTTGTGTAGAATGATAGTGTCAATTCCTTAACCCTTTGTGTGACATATATTTATAAATGTCTTTGGTGATGAGATTAGCCTTATTAGTGTCAACATTGAGTAATGTTAAATGTGATCAAGTTGTAAGGGTTGTGTATCTCATGTGTGGAGACTAGATAGCTGAATAACATTCATAAGTATTGACGTTGCAGTGAAAATGTATTAGTTACTTTGGTTGAGTACTTAGGTTGGGTGTATCTTGATTATAATGGGATATTGAGGAATAAGATCTCGTGTGGCATCCGTGGTATGGACCTTGGCATTTATAGGCAGTACCTGACATCTATATTCTACCAAGATTTACATAGTCATGTTAACTCGTAGGTTGGCACATGGTGTGATATTCACATAGTAAGGAAATTTAGTTGTCATAGTTAAACATTTATTTGAGGATTGGGTAAGGCAGGCCTTGTGGTTTATAGGCTGTAGGCAGCGTCCTATATCCTTCCATGACCCGTAGTAGCATTAATTATGGTTTGTATGTGAATTATAGTCACAACCGTTTGGACGAAATGTAAGATTAGCATCTAAGTGTTGAAACTCGTTGTATCCGCCAAGGTAATGGCTAGGTGGGAGGTAATCTTAGTGTGTGAGTAGTGCATAGGCACGTTGTGGTTCCCATAGGCAAAATTATTTGTGGCATCATTGAGGATAAATATCGAATGTTATGATGTCTTAAGGTGTTTGAGGATTAAGGTTCACTATAGTTAGAGGCTCGTAGACTAGTGTCCTTGCGACCACCAAGTAATATCAATATGGGTATCGTAAGGTTTGTAGAGTGCACCCATGGTGATAAAGGTATGGATGATGAAACCTTGTCAGGTTTTGGGACTTTTAGATGAAATGTGTTTGGTATTCTTAGGAGACCAACTAAGTTTGGTGTAAAGGAGATTTAGCATTCTAGTAATGATTGTGATGAGGGACATGTGATGATCCCCGGTTGTGGGTCGTATAGTGTACGTGTCGGGTGTGGCTTCTAAATCAGTATGAAAGTGTGGTACAATCCCTAAAGTATGACGATAGTAGTGTTGTTATAGGAGTGATTCTCCAATGTCATGGAATGGGTAGTATGGTTATAGTGATACTCGGTTTTAGTATGTCCTAGGAAATGTCTTCGAGACTTAGAGTGATGATGATATGTGGAAATTTCAAAAATGGAAATTAAGGTGGAGTAGCGTTGAAACATGAATGTTATGTTGGGATGCTAACTTTACATGTTGGGGTAGCCTTTATAATGGAAGGATTAGTTCTTAGCAGGTCTTGCCAAGTTAGTACGGGTTAGGAGACGTAGCCTAGTGTGGTACCTACTACCCTTAGAATGCCAATGGCGGGTGTGGTCGTCACATAAATTTTATGAGGGTAGAAACTGAAGGTAAGTTTCATGGCAATTTCGTGTGGTCAAGAACACAGTTAGGTGAGTAACTTACTTGAACTTAGTAATGCCTAGGGGAGTTTGGGATTTTGATCACGATACGTAAAAAAGATAATGGCCTAGTTGCAGGAGGTTAATAATGTCGTCACTAGTGGTTGAGCATTATCAATGACTAAGGCATGAGGTATCTGCCAATCGAAAAAGTTCATTTACGCTAAGGATGGGAAAGGTAAGGCCTTACTACCAAGGAAGTAAGCCTAGCATTGACTTCCTTAAGGACTGTCGATTCGTAAATTGCGTTCGTATTGTGAGAATGAATGATTGCAATTCAATTTGTCATGACTACTGATCCAGGCAAGGGTATATGTCCAGAAGTGTTACTTGATGAGAGTTTTGAGAATAAGTGGCATGACTTCAGGTATACGATGTAGGTTCACTTTCATAAGTCAGAATCAGATGCCTATGGACCAGATTCCTCGGGGAAGTTGTTTGTTTGTTCCGATTCTCCTGTATCCCTTTCAATTTAGATAACTGGGAATCAATATTGCTAGGTATGTGGTGACTCAGATTAGTTCTACGTCGAGAGCATGGTGGATTGGGTTTGGGTCAATGAAGCTCAGTAATTGGGTGCACCCATCGGAGGTATTCTTGTGATTGTATAAAGTTTTATTTCGTGTGGTTATGCTTTTGGCCACTCAATTTTCTTATAGTATCATTCTCCCTTTAGACTAGTGGACTTTTGATAGGTCGGCTCGGTAATCAGTGGCTCGAGTTGCGAAGAGAGGGATGATGGTTTGAGGATACAGTATAGTGTTGGAAATTAAGGAAAATTTAGCACACGATGTTGCTTTTCCATGGTGAGTGGATTGGAGTTATACTCTAATGAGTACTCAAGGATGAGATGCCTAAGGTAGTGTTAGGTTCATCAGAGTGATGCAACGGAAGGCGTAAATCGGGCATGTGGTAATAATTTGATGGGATCATTCTCCCTTGGAGAGAGAGAGAATAGTATGGTATCGTTATAGGTATATTCATATGAGTTATATAATTAGGATAACCTGGAAATTTAGGAACACAGGATGTTCGATACCAAGAAAGAGTTGATTTGGTTGGTATATATGACTGTTGGTTATATTACAATTTTCTTTATGTGAGCATTGATCGCTAGAAAAGGGTTTGCTTGTAAAGGTACTGGTATGCTTTAAGTACTAGCATAGATAATGCTAAAATTTGTTTGGACTTGGTCGTAAGGCGAGTGAAGACTTAGAGCCAATTATTTAATGTCATGATGAACCTTAGAACATGTCCCATGGTTAGTATTTGGTGACCTTAGTGTTGAGGAATTCGATGGGTTGTCTTGGAGGATTTTTGGGACTTCAAATAAAAATCAGTGGACCCCATAATCTTATGGATTGATGGATCAAAATTTTGAGGATGAAATTCTCTAAGGAGGGAAGTTTGTAATATCTTGTCCCAAATTTTTAATTTATATAATTGTGGTTTATCAATGAGGAGTAGTCAATTATAAGTAAGGAAGAATTATGGATATAATTGGAGAAAAATAAAAAAAGAAGAAAAAGGTTCATTCAAGTGACAAGAGGATGTCGTTTGAATGACATGGGTGAGTCACGAGAAAGTTTGCGACAGACAGGGCTTCTAAGGACGTGCTACGGACTTACAGTACCAGGTCGCATGATCCAGGCAAGGAACGATATAGTAGAAGTCGTTCGAACGACATAGGGGAAGTCCTTCGAACGACGTTAGTCTAGTTTTTAGGTATGTTTTCCCATGTGCATTATCACGATTTCAACCGTTGATTTTCTGTGATGTCGAGCCCAGAACAACCCAGATTGGCCAAAATGGGAATTTGGAGTCTCTAGAGATTTTATAAGGTTTTGTTTGGTGTGTTTAGGTTATTTGTGTTGGGAGAAATGGAAGAAGGAGAGAGAGAGAGAGTGTGTGAGAGATAGAGGTGGGTGGTCTTCTACCTCCACCCACCACCAAACCACCATTCCATTGCCATTTTACATGATATTCCACCATATTCAAGCCCACAATACCCATTTGCACCTTTGACTAAGAAGGGATGTGAATTTTAGTGTGGTATTTGGAGAATTTTAAAGAAGTTAAAGGTTGATTTACAAGGGAATGAGAGGGTGTTCTTGCTTGGAAGCATATAATAAGAGTATTTTGGAGGATGCATTTTGGTGACCCATGAGGCCACTTTTGTAGGTGGGAAATCCTTACTCTTAGTTTAAGATTTATTTTGCACATTTGTAGCTTGTTGTTAAGCTATTTGATTAGGATGTTAAATGGTGTAGTTAATATGTAGAAGAAAATAAATACTTTATGGGATAAAAATGTTGGGAAAATGTTATTTTGTTGGAAATAAAGAATGGCCAGTTATTTCAAGATTTTGAAATGTTAAAAATAGGTATTTCATGAAGATGGTGTATTTTCAAGAAAATTTAAGGTTAAACATTTTATGGAATAAAATATTTGTAAATAATGTGATTTTGTGGACTATTTTGTGAAATAATAATATTTCAAGTTCTTGAAAAAATAAAGATTTTATGAAAAATAGAAAATCATTGAGTTTGAAGATCTTAAATATCTTTTATGTCTTAAAAATGTATTTTTTGCAACTGTTAGGAAACTCTAGAATGAAAATTGTATTTGAAGCATGTAGTAGGATTTTTGGGTTTAAAATTCATCTTCTCATGTATATAAACTTGTAGTATTTTGGCACTAAATGTATAAACAATTTTAAAGAAGATTTTTGTTGGGTTTAAACATGAAATAAGAAAAGTTAAAATTTTTGTCTTCAAAATGTCTGAAGTTTTAACTAAAAAAATTGATGAACATGAGATTATAGGACTACACATGTTGATAAAAAGAAATTATATTTTTCTTATAAAAGTATTCTTAAGTGTAAATGGATTTACTGAATAATGAAAGTGAAGAAATGTTTTTTTTTAAATATTGATAAAAGTATTCATTAAGTGTTAATGTATAAATATGGAAAAATTAGTGTGCGTAACTTAATAATGTTCTAAAATATTAACACTTATAAAGTTGAAAAGAACTACAGAGGTACAGGTGTTTCCAATTAAGTAGAAGAATATTCCAAGATTAAAAACGGTGTTAATGTGTAAAAACAATTTAGAAGTTATTATGGATGACTTAATAGTGTCTTTGAGAAAATTAACACTTGTGAAAATGGACTAAAAGGTGATTTAAAAAATAAATGGATAAAATGCTAATTTTACTTAAAGTGGAATATTTTTATGAAATAAAAATATTGGAATAGGTGTTACACAAAGCGGTCCTAAACGAATATGATTTTTGGAATAAAACCAAGGTTAAAGTGTAAAGGACAAGATATGGTAAATTTTCAAAGTGTAACCCAAGTTGGGCCTTTAAAGTCTCGGATTTTGGCTTCGACCGGGTATAAAGGAAAGTGAAATAATGTGGACATTTGTAAAACCTTAAAACACATAAAGGGAACTCGGATGACACCCAGATAAAGCATGAAGGTCCCAAATCCCTTCGGTGAAAAGCCCCAAAACACTGGCTAGAGCAAATGGTGTGCATAGTCGGCGGTGTGGAGCCCGTGGAAGTATGCGGTATTAGAAGAGTCTGAGGAAAGATAAAAAGAAATTTGGAACATGTCAAGAAATGGGTTATGTGGTAGAATGTGTTAATAACCCCTAACTTGAATGAATGGAATAATTTTTTTGGTAATAATGAAATGGACAAGTAAATGCGTAACTCTATCAATGTCCATGTAAGAGGGTAGTCCCCTTGTATCTTGGGAGTATGGTAATACTAGTTGAGGTGTAATAATTATAGGTATGGTGATAAATGATAACCCAGAAACCCTTTAACGAACACAAAGAAACACATAATATTATATTTGATCAACAGTCAGATTGGACTCACAAAACACTCATGTATAGCTCAAACAATAAAAGGGAAACTCATAAGGAACTCTGTCAATGGGAGAGAGGAGTAAGAACCTTAGAGACACCTCGGTAAGAAGCCAAACACACCAACAACCACTGAAAGATCTTTGGTTAGCTATTAAAAGATTCATAATAAATGACAATGGTGGGTGAGTAAGAGCTCTGGTTTGCAATAACTTCTCTCTTTGATCTCTTTTATCCCTAGCCAATAAATATATATAAATAACCCCTTCTCTCAGAAGTGCTTGAGGACAATAAATATCCCCTACACTATTCTCGAGATGCCTCAATCCTTCACATTTGTGAAAGACATTCCTCACACTTCACGTCACAAACATTAAATGCATAATGGGTCAGTCATCTCTACGTCATAAACATTAAATGCCAAGACATGCCTTTGGCCTAACCACTATGCGTCAGAGGACTGTTATCATAGAGGTGGTTCACCAACTGTTTGACAGCCCCAAATGTTGATACTAGAAATCAGACATGAGTCGTTCTCATATCAGCATATCAAGTATAAAATGAGCATAAAGATAGAAATAAAGAAAAGAACATGGAATATAGAGTGGTTCGGCTATAAAATGAGGCTACGTCCACTTTAGTGCCCCATTCTCATTATGTATGTGTTGTAGTACACGTTTGCAATGCCATGAATGGTGTATAATATAGTCAAGATGAGAGAATACATGTTTAGAGTAGTTCTGGGTGATCCGAAGAGAGTTTAGCAGGGCTTCACCTAAGATGGATAACTCGAATTATCTCGATTCCCCCCCGAGCTCCAGTAATTACGTATGTCCCTGGTATTTATAGGGGTAGAAGTCTTCTAGAGGAAATAACTTCCAAGAAGCGACAGGAGGGGCTACGGCCTGACTAGTACAAGGCAACAGTCTTGTGGGTGCCATGACCTGTTTGACACCAGGCGACGGCTAGATACTGAAGATGCAACCGCGGCCTGTTTGAGCCCAGGCGGTGGCGACTGTTACTTCAGTATAAGGCTCAAGTATAAAGGGGTCGCAACCTGTCTATTTCAAGTAGTAACCATGGATATGTCTGCGGTAGGAAACATATAGGGTCATGTAATAACTGTAGAGGTCGCGGCCTTAGGGACAATATTTTCCACATCAATAAGTCCCAAAGTCGTAGTGACAAGAATTAGTTTGTTTGTGTTACGGCTGAATTCAACGCTTTACAACTACCGCGATTCTGTTCTTGCAATTGGGAGCCGACAATTCATCTTACCGCACCCCCATATATAAATAGTTTTTGTCCGTGGACATCATTACCTTTACCAAACTTTGAGTGTGAATAGAAAGAAGAACTCTATCAACTTCACCCTTGAGTTTTTTGGTGACCTTCCAATGCGACATGTGGTGGATTTGAGGCTGTGTAACCACTTTTTCCATATTTCTTCGACTTTCAGGTAATATTTAAAGTAGTTTTTCATTTTCTTCTATATTTCTGCAAATCTTACTTGGTTAGGAGTTTTGATCTTCTGTCTGAATATTCGATGAATAAACTAGTTGAATCCATAATAAATGATTCGTCTGAATCTATATATTAGTTAAATCCATAATACGACTTGTATGAACTAACATTCATTTCTTCTCGAACTAGTTGTGTAGTTACTTCAATCCACCTATTGAATTTCTTCTTGATGTTTTTCAGTAAACCCTTCGAATTCTAGGTTTTCAATCTCTAGGTTTGATAACTTCTAGTCAATAATGTTTATGCGTTTGGTTGCAGCAAGTAGCATAGCTTGTGCAATTTTTCTGCGGAAAGATGCCAATACTTGAAATAATAGTTTCTTTGCCCTTAGGGTTTTGTTTTGAACTAATTTTTCGCAGCCTTTCACTCTTGAGTTGTGGGCTGCGACATATAGAAACACACCTCAATTAAATGACATTTTGCGGTATGTATCTTGATCTTTAGGATTCTTGTAGAAACACTTCCAAACTTTTGTACTTGCTATATGTTTTCCCTACTGTGGCCTTTAAGAGTCCCCTCTGACCATATTGGCTGCAGCACCTAACAGTGGAGTTTCTTCTTTTTAGGTCTTACCGCGACCGTATGAGTTGGAATCCTGAAGGACTTTTGGAACACATAATTTGGCACTTCTCCTCCTGTCATCCCATCTGAGCGCCCTTTGAAAATTGTGGGGCCTTGCTTGCACAAGGACTATCCCCATTATGTTGTTATTAATTCTGACTCCGCGAAGTCTTTAAATTATAGGAGAGTTAGAGAAGATGCAAACTCAATGGAGGAGGATACACAGTCTAGCACCCAGCCCACTACTGAGGTGGCTATGGATGGTGAGACTTCTACAATCCCATCGAAATTTAGGAATACATCAACTGTGCCTTCAAACCACACTACCGAGAATGTTCTCGTGGCACTCAATATCCCTTGTATAATGGATGAGGAATGGATCTCTCAAGTCGTTGCGGCCTTTGAGTTTACTTCGTCAACAGTCTGCATCCTTGTATAATGGATGAGGAATGGTACCAAATAATGGGATATGCTTTCCTTTACATGATTTTTTCCTTGGGTTGTGGCTACTAGTACCCGACCCAGTGAGGAGAATCTTCGGCGTCATGAACCGTAGAGTTCTTCCATTTTTACATACCCAAGGATAACTTCATGGACTTTTCGTGGTATTACTATTTAACCTTACGGAATAAAGACCAATACTTGTACACTAACAGGCCTTCTAGTGTTGAAAAATGGAAAGGCAAATTCTTCTACATCGCTGGTGAGAGCTGGGAGATGCACCAAGACGAGTGTGATAGGGAGTAAACTTATAGGATGCTGCAGATGTGGGGTCATCCAAACAAGAAGGGTTTGTCCACTGCTCTTCCTTTTATAGTAGTTCTACTTTTACGACTTTATTTTATTTTGCAGCCTGATGTGAATCTTTATTTCTGAAGGTTTCGATAAGTTAGGGCTTAACAACAAAGCCAGAAAAAGAGTCGAGGATGTGGAACATTTCTCCAACAATCAGATGAAATTCAAAACTACAATCACTTCTGCCTCCATCTTTGATCAAGGTTATTTCTCAAACAAGCAAGTTCCGAAGACAATTAACGCGGAAGGTAACTATGTCACTCCCCAAAATATATTTGTTGCGGCCTCATATTTTTAACCAACTTAATTGTTATTTTTAGAAGAAGAGATTGAACGCGAGGTGTTAAAATCTCAACTTGCTGAAATGGACGAGGAAGCCATTACCCTCAACCAAGTCCCGAAGAAATGGAGAAAAAGGAATAGGGTAGCAAAGGAAAAAGGTCTCACTACTGAAGAAACTGTTGTGGCAGAAGACGATGTGACCAATCTATCTCTTGGTAGATTCTCGTCCCTTACTGATGATGTCGCAGCTATTGGTGACTAGGAGCCTGTGGACGACGATATTATGGCTGAGATCGCTACGCTCGGCATTTTTTTTGGAGGGGAGGCCAGCACTAGGTTTAGTCCCCCTCATATTTCTACTTATGCGTCCCCTCCTTATATCATGTGGACTATAGTGGCAGTTAATGCCAACTTGCCTCCTCCACAAAGTAGTGGTCGTCCACGGCCTTGCTTGAGGGAGACAAATCCCCTCTTATCTTGGGACACAACAGCTAGAGCTATCCACACGATGTGAAGGGCTCCAGACGCGATCGATCTTAACCGTTTGATAGATGAGGACCACGAGCATATGGAGGAGTATTCCCTCCACAGTCTGATGAAGGTAAGCACCATCCACAACTTTTTGCTTTAATTAGATACACACACACACACACACACACACACACACACACACATATATATATATATATATATTCTCTTTTCTAAAACATTTCCAGATTCAGGCCACGATCGTGGTGATGACCCAAAGGGCCAAGTATGAAGGCTTGTACAAGATGAAAAAGGACACAAAGAGGGTCCATGTGGCTTATCTGCAGAAGTTCAGAGACGCTTCTTTTAATGCAGGGAAACAGTCATTTGTCGCGGCACTTGAGGCGGCCAAAATGGTTACGGATGCCCAAATTGTGGCCAGGGACCATGACCAAAAAGATGTTGAAGATAATTTCAAGGCTGCCACGGAGTCATTAAATGTTGACAAATCTCAATACGCGAAGCATGCTAGTCGTGCCTCATCTTTTGGGAGAAATATATCCCTTCTCCAGCGCAAGTATGAAGAGCTTGAGAGGAAGTGAACTAAAGATGCCCTAGACCATGCCCTAGCCCTCAAGAAAAAAGATAAAGATCATGCTGCGGCCTTGACACAGGCTATGGATAAGGCAGTAGCAGCGTATAAAACTTCAAGAGACTTATTTATTACCAACAATAAGGCCTATCTCCGCGGCTTCCAAGAATTGAGTCACATGATCATTAAAAACTTCCAGGAAATTGGACGATTCTAAGCATGATCAGTTAATAGCTGAGATCAAATCTGTATTGAAAGAGAGGGTAAGGAATCATCTTAAAGATGAGGTCACGACTGATGATGATGAAGGCACAAAGACTGTAGCAGGTGAAGATGGTGAAAATGATGAAGATGACGTGGCATATTAATCCACCCTGTACCTTATTTTCTTAGGGATATAATATATACTACATCTTTTATGAACAATTGTGTAACTTGAACTGCTAATTCATTTGGGTTGCGTCCCTTTTTGCAAAATTGCCTCAATATATATATCTTCCAACTGCATGCTCGTTTTGCTTTACTTATTCTGTGGCACTATGATATTTATCTTGCACTGCTTTATGGTCATAGCTTAAATGCTTTCTCGGCCACTTCTTATTTTGGATGTTCTGAACATGGGGTCACGACAACTTCTTATCTTGCCTTGTGATTTTTCATTCTTCCCAATGAGCCCCCAAGCAGTGGTGCCAAAGGAAATAACTTTAGGGTTGCGGCTTGAATTCTTCTATTTAAAACCTTTTGATTAGCATAATCATTAGACTGCAACTACTTAATTTTCATGCTCATGTCTTGCGAATTCTTGAATAGGGTTGCGGCAATTTATTTTTGTAGCTTTAATTGGATCCAAATTCGAGTCATTATCGCAGCATTGCTCACTTACTTTAATGGCTGAATAGCTTCCTTTCCACTGCCTCTTACATGAATGAATGGTCTTCTTTATAGCAACGATAACTATCATAACTTCATCATCATCAGTTATTACGGACTTTGGTTAATGTCAAGAAAACTTGAGCTGGCTGCAGCCACATTGATAAGTTTACGACATCTTTTATTTTAATTATAGATTGATTGGAAATACCGCTGTAGAATTGGGGTCGCGATCCATAAGGCCATGGGCCCCTAAGGATTTACTATTATAGAGGGGAACATTTTCAAAGCTGTGGTCACTTCTGTGGCCATCTTTGAAAACTTTGGCCTCCTTATGCTAATGCACGAGACATTTTCAAACCTCCCCAAGCTGCTTCACAGGACATTTTCAAGCCTCCTCAGGCTGATGTACGCATCCCAAAAGATGATAAGGGAAGTTTGAGCCCTAGAAGTTGATAGTAGCATATACCAAAGGATAGTTGGCCTTATAAATATAAGAATATGTCCTTACACCATGTGTGGCATTATTAGCCAATTAAGGTGGTCATTTTTTAACCATTGGATCATTCCCGAAACAAATAGTTTTTCGAGATAATTTTCCATCTTCCCCTTGAAATATGTTTATTTAAGACAAAATGCTTTTTATGAGGCAACAACTAATGAAATCAATGAATCAAGATATAGCTAAGCAAGCCTAATTTCATATATTCATGACTTTGTTAGGACAATACAAAGTTAAAATGGAACTATTCAAATAGAGTTTTTCTCACAGAAAATAGAAATATAGAGTAGAAACTAAGGCAGATGTGAGGCTTGCAGCATGTCAGGTAAGGCTGCCTCCCTTATGCATCCTTCAGGAACCGTTGCAGCATTCCTTGCCTCATGAGTCTTTCGATCTCATCTTTCAGCCAAAAACATTTATCTATGCTACGCCCATGGTCTTTATGGAAGCTGCAATATCTGGTTCCGTCCCTCTTATGAGGATGGGACTTCAATTTCTCAGGCCAGAAAAGCATTTTTTCTTCTTTGATGAGTTCCAATAGCTCTATAATTTCGTAAATCAGTGGAGTGTAGGCTTCAAAGTCCCTTTCTAATTTCTCCACTTTCCTCTTTTGACTCCTTTCTGTGGCTAATGGTGCTACAGAGGACCTAATGGTCACGACCGAGATGGATGGGACAACATCCTTTGGTGTTGTTGTAGCTTCTAGCATTAGAACCCTTTGGGTCAGGAAGTTGACATGAGTCTAAAGAGAGGCATGGATATCATACAGATGATTGAGGTGGTTGTACAATTGAGCAATCTCATTTTTCATCTCTTCACCTTCAGTTCATTCTCCTTCCATTTATGCTTTGTTAGTCTTGAAAATATATATGTTCTGAGAAAAAACTACCAAGAGTGAGTGATGAAAGAGACGTATAATTAACCAAGTGTAATACCCCGTATTTTTATGGCTTTTAAATTTGAGGATTTATAAAATTTAATTTGAGATATTAATTTAATATTAATCAGGATATTTATTTTTAATATTTACTAGCACGACGAGAATTAGTAATTAGTTGAAATTTATTGAATATTACAAGAGGAGTAAAGTAATACATTAGATTGATTTTATTAAAATCGTCACGAGCTAATAAAATGGAAATTATGGCAATTTTAGTCGGGGAGCGCCTGTGTCGTGTCAGGACTAAATTATTATTATAGAAAGTGAATATATTATAAGTCACCCGTATGGTCGTTTTGAGTGCGCCAAAGTTTCTGGAAGGGTCTAGATAGTCAGAAAAGTGTACTCGGGGATTTAGTTTGGGTCTCGGGGCATTTTTACGCCTAATTAACATCCCGGGAGGGTATTATAGACATTTTGTATTTTTGGGTAATTAAACCCACGAAATTTTCTAAGCTATATCAGCCATTAGGAGTTGTGTTCTATGGTTATCAATAACAAAACCTAAGAATGACCATTAGAGAAGGAGGTGGAGAGTTTTCCAAGCAATCCAAGGCCTAGAACTCACTCAATCGCACCGCCACCACCACCAAACCATAGATCGCACGACGAGGAACACAACCATATCTTTTTCATCAACAAATCAGATCCTTGAATTCCATGAAAGTATCTATCTTTCTTTATTTTTAGTTAATGTCTCACCCATGTTAGTTTAGGATTGTTAAGAACATGTTTTATGGAAGAAATTGATAATTTAGAGACTTTAAATCGCATGTTTTAGAGGAACTATATATATGTTGGACATCTCAATCATCTGTAGAGGATTATTTGTATGGATTTAGAAGCAAGAAATATAGAAAAGAATTAGAAGAATGGATGTTTCATGAAAAATTAGGGTTCTTGATAATTATGTAAATTTTACCCCATTAATCCAATACCTTTGATGAATTTTGACATGTTTCATGTAGTAAATCATGTATATAGGTATATATAACTATTATTAATCTTGTTTGGCAGTTTGGGGATCATTGATGGTGTTTTGGACAAGTTTTGGATGAAACCCATAGGTTGAATTTTGCAGATTCCGGGCAAGAACTGCTTGATCGATCGATCGATCGACCCCATTCCTCGATCGATCGATACCTCCTGGAAAAATGCATATTTATCCTCTTTTTGTTTAATCCGATTAAAATGCGTAGAAACCATTGATTATTATTGATATAGTATAATGGGTTAGGAAGAGGACCAGTAAGTTCTAGGTAGACTTCATTGAGTGAAATTTAGTGTGGATGAAATTGTGGGTTAACGGGGAGTTATTCATGCCAAGGAAATTGTGCGTACGTTTACTAAAAAATTGAGACTCGTAAAGGATTTAGACCAGAAGGTAAGTGAGAGTATACCTCCTGAAATTATACTTAGTAAGATAGAACACCTCGAGAGATGAGAAGTAAGTATTAAACAAATTATAAATGAGAATAAAAGAGATAAATCCATTATGTGAGATAATTGAGTAATGTGTGCTAAGAACGGATAATTATAATTATGGGTCGTGGGTGCACCTAATTTGGAAAATTAGAATATTTATATATATATATATATATATATATGAGTGTGTCACTGTGCATATATTATGTATCTGTGTAAAAATCATACTAGAGCTGCTTGCTATCATGGAGGTTTTCGCGCCGAGACAGTCTTATCTCGATTGGACCTTTATGGGGGATATTGACTCGTACCCTAGAAGATAGTATCCTAGATACAGGCTATCTGAAAACGATAGTCAGATGATCTAAGATATGTGAGGGTATGTGTTGACCTCTTAGGATTTGGAACTATGCTTCGCCTCCATTTGTATGTGTAATGTGTTAATACAGTTCGAGAGTGACTCAGAACTAGTATTTCCCCTAGTATGAATGATACGGGGACTTGATAGCAGAGTATGCCAGAACCATAGAATTATGTGGGGTGTGGATACTATATATATATATATATATATATATATATATATATACATATGGAAACTTTCTACTGTGTGTATAAGCAGTTAAGTAAAGAATAATTGCTTCAACCTTATAGCAAGTGTTCGTGAATTTTGTAACGATACTGAGTGGTTCTAAGTAATGTAAGAAAATGGAAGAGATTAATGTTCTAAAACTAAATATCATGGCCTTAGTATTTCTCGAGATAAACTTCATGGGAATAAGTTAGATGTACTTCTGAGATCAGTAGAACGGTAGAGATAGACTTATGAGATCAGTAGAACGGTAGGCGTGCACACTAGATGAGAGGTGAGAATGCTCAAGAGAGTGTCGCATACTAACATGGTTGTCACATTAGCCGGTAAGCATTTTTAATACTTGCTAAACTATTTTAAATTGTTTTACACTCGGGCTCTGACGCGTTTCCTTTTATTTCTCTTTCTCTTGTATATATATGTATGTATTACAAGTGCCCAGGCACAGGGGCATCATGCATATGTTCTTTGGAGTTGACGTGCTGCAGCTTATGTGGGAGTTGCAGTCCTTTGCTTTAGACGACCTCATCATTGATTCTATTCTTACTTTAGTTCTGCTTAGTTAGTGCATGTGTTGACCAAATTCCTATTCCATTTGGATTTGTCAGAGATTTATGTTCATTTATATTTCCAGTATTCAGTACCTCTTAGGATCTAACTATTGTCAGGATGATTTCATTTGTGGTTCTTAAACTTGGTTTGGATTATCTAGATGGTTTAATTCTTATGTCCTAATTACCATCCCTAGTATTTATATGATTCTTAAAATGTTGGTTATTAATAGAGGTTTTCATATTGGAATTTAATAAAATGAAAATAAGACTTTAAATTGTTTTAACACTTAGCTTAATTATTTAGGGTGTTTAAATTGGAAATATTATTTTGCGACAGTGATGCTAAGAATGAACCAACCGTTCACCTCGATTTTAATTTAATAAAGGACTGATCACCCGATATTTAATTAGGCGGGGTGTTACAGGTGGTATTAGAGCATCAAGTTCTAGTGTCCTATAGTATCTATACGGCTTATTTCGTTTCCATCTTAGCGTCTTTGATTTAGATCCCTAATATTAGGAATGTTGTATTCATATTTATGCATTGGAAATTCGTGCTTCTGCGATTTGTTTGTGTGAATGTTGAACTTATCCATATTATTTAAACTTTCAGATGGCTCGTCAAGACGAACAAGCTAATGTTGTTGGGAAGTCAATGAGCAAGAACAACTCACATCTTAGGTGTCTCTGGAGAGGTTATCAATCACTCGTCCATGCACTGTCGCCTCGGTCGAGAGAGTATTTCCATCAATTTAATGATGTTTTAATAAATGAACCAAAACTAAGTGATTTTTAATTTGAATCCACTAAATTCTGGTGTTTGCATCACATCCCCTCACGTCATTTTGAGAGTGTATGGATGATATTCGTCTCGTCCATCCACCGTCGTCTCGGTCGAGAGAGAATTTTCACTAAATTAATGATGTTTATAATGAACCACAACTAAGTGATTTGTACCCCTCTCGATGTTATTAAGAGTCCAAGGATGAGGTCAACCCCATCTGGACTGTTATGTCACCGAGAGCAAATTAAATCTATTTCACCACGCATGATGTTCTATAGCCTAAGATGAGTTGATACATATAAACAATAAATACACAAACAAATTGCAAGGTATGAGGGAACACTTGGAAATTTCATTCATATTAATTCATCATCTGAATCTCATATACATGTATTACAATGGAACCACGTATATTATAAAGGAACTAAAAGGAAACAATGAAGTCTTACTGGTAATATTTTTGGAGATGGTCGGCGTTCCACGGGTTGGAGAATGGTTCTCCTTCCAGATTTTCCAATCGTTACGTCCCTAGGACCACCTATTAAACCACTCACAGGCAGTTACCACTGCAGTCTTACAGTATCACGATCGTAGTATGCAGCTTAGAGGAGGGAAAAAACCTAGAGAGTTTGGTCAATTTGACATGACTAGAGTTGATAATTGTGCAAAGACATCAAAATCGCAACAACAAACTCCTCAAAACAGTAAAAGTTATGAAGGTAACAAAATATGCATGGAGAGCCAAAAGCGTCAGGGCCAACAAAGTCGAGGTCAGAATGGAGTCAGAAAAAGGTATTTCAAATGTGGAATAGACGGACATAAATGTTAAACTTGTACGGATCAGACTAGAGAGAAACTCCGACCCGACCAGCGAGAACTTTCGGGACTCTGCTATAAATATGTGCAACCGGGTCACAAGTGGAAGGACTGTCCTCAACCTGATATCATTTTTCATCAAGATGCTCGGCAAGGCCAAGGAAAAGGTGAAACTGGTCGACAGAGTCATAAAATGAGACAATTTAGAGGTAGATGCTTCAAATGTGGGAAGAATGGCCATAGACGTCAGGATTGCCCAGAGGGGGATAGGGCCTCACGACAGCAGGGTGCCCGTAATAAGCCACAGAGTCCACTCTTTCCAACCGGCCACCTAGCACCAGCTCAGCTGCCATCTCTACCAGCTATCCCAGCAGCCCCAATTTAGTAGGGGGAATTACAGTATGGACATATCTATAACGTCTATTAGGAAGTAGCACCTGAGGCACCACTCGCGATTGAGGGTACGTTTCCTATACATGGAACTATGGGTCGAGTTTTATTTGATACTTGGGCGTCACACTATTTTATAGCTACTCATTTTCCACGGGATTTAGGGTTATTAGACACGGTAGAGAGTATAATGTCATGCATAGACCCACCACTAGGGAATGGGTCTTTGATTTTATTTATATGACGGGGTGAAAATATAGAGATTGGTAGCTTGATTTTACCTGCGGACATGCTAGTGTTAGATATGCATGAGCACGATGTTATAATTGGTATGCATTGGCTCGCTGCGTACAGAGCCATGATAGATTGCTTCGATGGGAGTATTATCGATGCCATTCCAGGGCAGGAGATGTTTTTGGTAGCGATGCCTCGCCCAGAGGGAGGATCTCCCACCCATTTGTATTACATGGAGGAGGATACCTTTATGAAAATTGTGATTCTCCTGGATTTGATTCCAGTCGTTCGTGAGTTTCTGAATGTATTTCAGGAGATAAGTGGGTTATGTGTTGAGGTATTTTGTGGAGAGTAAAACCACACGAGTTAAAAAATTTCGAAGCGGGAAAAAGGACAAGGGTATAGTGCTTGAAAGGGAAATGGTTAATAATTTTTGAATTGGTTCAGACCGACGCGTCATGTCTGGAAGACCATTAAGTAGCCAAGGCGATTGGCAAAGTAGAAGTGTGAGTTTTATCCTCGAAGGATGAGGCGTGTTTTATGTGATGCGAGCGATTCACTACATTTTTGTTTATTACTAGGTTCGCATGCGAGAATAATTTAGTGCGTATATCTATAGCATTATTATTATGTATATGTTTTCCTTGGTATAGAGGGGGTGTCTTCAGTTTTATCCGCAGAGGATAAATAGGGTGCATTGTTTGTGTTATACTTTATTGAGATTACTCATTTTAGTGATGTGATATGCGAGTATATTATTATACTGATTATGGTTTTAGATAAACGGTTAAAAATATAGTGGGAAGTGATTGCAAGACTTGGGGTTATTTCCCTAGTGCAACATGTTTTGTTCGGGCAAAAACCTCACCTGCGAGAGGGTTGGGCTCATACTCATATTATATACTATAGAGACTTCGAAGGGTATAGTGGTACGAAAATGTTTAATCTTAGGGTGTTTAGGGATATTGTTATTATGATTTAGTGTGTATTGGGTTTACCATTGGGTCGAAAGATTTCAGTCATTATTATAGGTAGCGCTCAGGACTTAGTGCTTGGAGGAGCGCATTGTTATATTTATCCTTTGGGAATGTGAAAGTTAGAACTTATATTCATATGTTTGGGAATGGGATTTTAAGAGTCCCGATTGTATATATACGAGGTTTATGAATGTGATTACCACCAATACTGAGCAATAGTGCAATTAGTAAAAAGTTCTTTGTTTCAGTAAAATTGCAGGAGGATATGTATGTTTTCTATCAAGAGATGGAATAGAAGAGTATAGGTTATGGACAGAGGACCCAACATATTTTGATAACCGACTGTGCTAGGTAGTAGTGTATCGGGGGGTTACTTGTTTGGATTTTTCTTTGCGAGACATCCCACGCATGAAACTTTGCGTAAGGTTGGAAGTAGAGAGATGTTTGGTCATTAGTCCTTGAGTCTAGTACCTCGTTCGTCATAGGGGCCGATAATTATGACTGTGAGTTAGAGTTAAGTGATGATTGAAGGCTAATGAAGAAAATTGTGTTGTAAGGAAACATTGGAATTTTATTTTATCACCCAATTGAAGGGCGGAATGATGATAAAGAGGTTTGGGAGTACCCAAGTTTTGTAACCACATTGTGTCATAAGGGAAATGAAGAATTGGGTATTATGTGTGAAGCGTAGGTGATGCTTACACTAGTATACACAGTTTATAGGGTGTGTGAGCATCATGATTAGCTGTTGCTTGAATCATTCAAGTTGAAGAGACGTGGCAATAGACACGTGAATACATGTTTATGAGGACGACATAACAAAGTGGAACTGGTAGAGTGGATTAAGAGTGGTGCGAAGGATGATAATCCATATATACATGTTCGATCAGAGTATCGAACACGAATTTAGTTAGAAGGCTATGGGAAGTCATTTAGGGGTATTCCTTGTGAAGGATAAAATTTAACTATTATGGAAAACACTATGAGCGGAGTTTTACCTAGCCAAGTGTGGAAAGAGACTTGCGCGTAGGTTGAATGATGATGTCACTAAGGTATAAAGGTTCAGAAGTGTACATCGTGGAGTAAAGTGCACGGGTCAAAACTTTCGGTATACGCTAAGGAAAGAAGGGGAGTGTTAAGTGTCACTTAATGTGAGTCACTACAAGTAGCAGTCGATGTTGAGAACGCGTGTAATATCGATTTAAATTAAATTCGCAAATTTCCAAGTAACCATTATTTAATTAGAGTCTACTTTTAAATCAAATTAATTTAGCCCCTAAACATCCATCTACGGTGCGTGTGTCAACCCATAAACAAATAAAGTATGCGAAACAACTTTAAGGAAAAATCCCCGCAGTGCAAAACCTTTTATTTCACTATAATAAGTAAATCTCAACTTACACGGATTACAATGAAATACAGTGACACACGAATACCCGCAGGCGTCAGTCGGTGTTGTCAACAATGAATCCACACACAGCGAACCCACATAAACCTCAGTCCAATCAACAAAGGAAGAACCGCAGCACTCCTCAATGACACGCAGCCATAAAACTTTGTAGAGACTCCCTCAGCAATGACACGCAGCCCTCGGTTGCAAAAATCTCTCCACAAAGGTTTGAACAAACTAAAAAGTTGTGTTCTTGGGTTACCAAAAAGATTCACAAAGGATTGGCAATTGTGTGAATCAAAAACCTAGAGTCTTGGGCTCAATAGGTGAAGACTTAGAGTTTTTGTACTCTGAAAATCGTCTTTAAAAGTCCTAAAAAATAACTCCTCGAAGTACGCTTTAAATAAGAAAACTTTGAGCCTAAAAAATCGCAGCAGATCTAGCAAAGTTTATCCCAGGCGGACCGGTCCGGCTTGGGGGTGGATCGATCCGGTTGACCGGATCAGTTCTTTTATTCTGAGGCGGATCGGTCCGGTTGTGACCAGATCTGTTCTTTTATTCCAGGCTTCATCGGTTCGCTTACGGTCCGGGGTATACTGGATCTGCAGCAAGCGGATCGGTCCGGTTGAGGGGCGGACCGGTCCATTGGCGGATCGGTCCGGTAGGGAGGCGGACCAGACCGGTCCGGCTATTAGACTTTGATTCCTCTTCTTATTTTGATATTCGGATCCGTTGATGAATGTATGAATCTTGAATTTCTTCAACGGTGTAGCGGCGTGCGACATAATAAATTGTTAATGGACAAAAATGTCCTTACAAATCTCCCCGTATGTCTATGCCGGTACATACATAAAAACAAACATCTGAATTATCAAACAACTAAAAATGCCTATACAAATCTACCCTTCCATGAACCCAAAACTGGAAAGATACAATTGAATAAGTCTACAACATTTGCTCTTCAATTCTTCAGGAATCATCAAATCTCAAAGCTTTTCTCATCAGGGTGTGCAATCCAATGATAATCCATGTAGTACCTACACACATGAGAAAAAGCAAAATACCAAGTGACATATCGAGTTTGAAATAAGATAAACATATATACCAATTTATGAGCAACTCAAACTTATTATGAGCAACTCAAACTTTCAAAACTCCCCCATAATAAGATAATTCTTTCTCCCCCTTTTTATGATGTCCCCAAATAGACAAATGAGAGAAATAAATCAAATAAGCTAGTGCGGGGTGTCACGGTATACAAAAAACACACAAACTATTTTTTATTTTTCAAATTTTTCATACAAAGATAAGATACCAATATGAACAAATATGATACAAAAATCACACCATGGATTTAGACTCAAACACCCAAGTCATGGAAATGGAATGAATGGGTGTGAACACATTCGATAGGTAAATCAACTCAATCAATCATATGTGCACGATGCATACATGTACTCCTAACGAATGAACATCAAAGGTATCCTTAGGTGTAAAAGTTTGTTGAATTTAGATGACATCGTCTTATGCAAATCAACAAATCAAGGTCAAATGATTTCCACACCAATAACGTCCAAAACTATGTAGCGCATTTTCAAGTATTTCAAGGACGTGCAAACCCGTTTTAAATTCTCCAACCAAACTCCCTCATATATATTTTCTTTTAGAGGTAATCTAAATTCTCAAACTTTGGAGAATTGGTGAAAAAACCTAAATGGCCCATATTTTGGCATGAATTTCTTTTTATTGCCTTTAAATTTTTTCGGGGCTCTTTTAAACCTCTTTGGACCTCGGATAATAAAATTCCTCAATTTTTAGGTCATTTTTAACGGTGTCTTAGTATTCGCAAAGGCTAAAGAACCTTTCGCAGCCCTTCCCCGTTTTCAAACAAAGCACACAAACTTATAAAACGGTTTTTATATGCACAGTTTCCTTATCAAAATTTATCGCGCTTGGTTCGTTTTAAGGATAGGATTGAAGTGAAAATACCCAACCAACATGTGATAAGACAAGCACAATAATCAAACAAATCCGTGCATGTGTGCAATAAAGGAAACATGAGTCAAACATATAGGAAGAAACACTTAATCACATCTTAATGACTCCAAACATTATAAAGCACATGGATGAATTGACCTATTGTCTTAAAAAACTATCAAATAGTCACATGAAAAAAATGGAATGATGTTGTGACTTGGTCATCCAAAGTGTTCATCCATAAACGGGGCAAACAAAATACAAAAATCTTTTTGGATTTTCTCAAAATTTTATCAAAATAAAATCTTTTTGTATTTTTCAAAATATTTCCAAAAATATAAAATCTATACAAAAAGTACATGTCACAACGCTAGCAAACATATATCAAAAAGCATAACTAGCGTATGACACACATGCGAACACAATCATCTATATGATATGGCAAGAGAAGAATCATGTGCAAGGAAATGAGAATCAACTTGTCTAAAATCTAGTGTATCCAAAAGTGATTTCCTAACCCAAATAGATGTGAAACAATGTGTGGGGGATTTAGGAACCAAGGTAACACTAGACTTCGACATCCTAGGACTTCTTCCAAGATCAAAACAAAATCTCCTAAGATGACCTTTCCTACCACAATGTGAACATGTGTAAACGGAAGGAATGTTACCTAAAGTGTGATCTTTTCTAATGTCCTTGGGATTGATTGACCCTCTAAAACAAATAATGGTTTTGGCTTTAGCACTAGAATCATGAGAACAAGATGAGCCATTACCATCACAATCAAACCTACTTGAATTGTTTAAATCATTTTTCATCTTCAAAATATTTGATTCAAGCAACAAATTAAACTCTTCCAAAGACAGGGATTTCTTTTTCAAATTATCAATTAAACTTAACAGTTTATCATGCTCCCCCTCAATTAAAACAAACTTATATCTAAGAGCCTTTTCACGTGCCGTAAAATCATCGATTAATTTTTTATCCTCGACGGCACAAAGGGGAACCCTAGAATTTTTTAAGTCTTCTAATTCCTTCTCTAAAACAAGGACTCTCCCATCACTCTTATTTTTGGCAATTTTCAAAGAATCAAAATCAATACACAAATTACCAAAGTGCTCACGACAAATATCACTTTGAGTTTGAAACGCTTGCAAATATTCAATCTTACTTTTAAAGAGAGAGTTTTCTTTTTCCAAAACTTTAATTCTTTTGCAAAGTTTCAAATTCAAACTTCTTAATTTTTCAGCACGGTCGTGAACCTTTTTGAAAAAAGGCTCCTCATTAAACGGGCGTACCATTGAAAAAAATTGCGATTTTTCACAAAACTGATTTTTAAAAAAAAATCAATATCACACGATTTTGCGAAAAATAGGAATACGCGATAAATTAGCGTAACCCGCTCTGATACCAATTTGAGAACGTGAGTAAACAAATTGTATCAGAAAGTAAATCCTCGAAAAATCAGGATCACGCAATAAGTTAGCGTAACCCGCTCTGATACCAATTTGAAAACGTGAGTAGACAAATTGTATCAGAAAGTAAATCCTCGAAAAATCAGGATCACGCGATAAATTAGCGTAACCCGCTCTGATACCAATTTGAGAACGCGTGTAATATCGATTTAAATTAAATTCACAAATTTCCAAGTAACCCTTATTTAATTAGAGTCTACTTTTAAATCAAATAAATTCAGCCCCTAAACATCCATCTACGGTGCATGTGTCAACCCATAAACAAATAAAGTATGCGAAACAAGTTTAAGGAAAAATCCCCGCAGGGCAAAACCTTTTATTTCACTATAATAAGTAAATCTCAACTTACACGGATTACAATGAAATACAGTGACACACGAATACCCGCAGGCGTCGGTCGGTGTCGTCAGCAATGAATCCACACACAGCGAACCCATATGAACCTCAGTCCAATCAACAAAGGAAGAACCGCAGCACTCCTCAATGACACGCAACCATAAAACTTTGTAGAGACTCCCTCAGCAATGACACGCAGCCCTCGGTTGCAAAGATCTCTCCACAAAGGTTTGAACAAACTAAAAAGTTGTGTTCTTGGGTTACCAAAAAGATTCACAAAGGATTGGCAATTGTGTGAATCAAAAACCTAGAGTCTTGGGCTCAATAGGTGAAGACTTAGAGTTTTTGTACTCTGAAAATCGTCTTTAAAAGTCTTAAAAAATAACTCCCCGAAGTAGGCTTTAAATAAGAAAACTTTCAGCCTAAAAAATCTCAGCAGATCTGGCGAAGTTTATCCCAGGCGGACCGGTCCGGCTTGGGGGCGGATCAGTCCGGTTGACCAGATCGGTTCTTTTATTCTGAGGCGGATCGGTCCGGTTGTGACCGGATCGGTTCTTTTATTCCAGGCTTCATCGGTTCACTTGCGGTCCGGGGTATACTGGATCTGCAGCAAGCGGATCGGTCCGGTTGAGGGGTGGACCGGTCCGTTGGCGGATCGGTCCGGTAGGGAGGCGGACCGGTCCGGCAGTCAGACTTTGATTCCTCTTCTTCTTTTGATATTCAGATCCGTTGATGAATGTATGAATCTTGAATTTCTTCAACGGTATAGCGGCGTGCGACATAATAAATTGTTAATGGACAAAAATGTCCTTACAGATGTTGAGAGGGACATAGCGAGTAGTCTCCGCGAGCACCACTCATAGATAGAAATCGGTTGGAACGAGAGGATCAACCAGATAATTTTGTAGCAAAACTACGATTCCTAACATAGAAGAGAGCAATTGTGCGAAATTTCTTTGATGGGGGGCCAACTTCAAGGTAAGGTCATGAGCTCCTTAGAATGTGTGGAACAAGTTTACATAAAAAGTGATTATTATTCTTTTTGGTGGTATACACTATTAGATAGTGTGCCCTAACCTTTATTTGGAAATAAGGATCGCGCCGGTAAGAGGTTCTTCCTGGTATTATTCTGAACTAGAATGGGATCATTGAACCCCACCTTCAAACCAGGATTTTGGGAAAACAGTGGGGATAACATTTCGTTTTGAGTAGGTTCTATCACCCTTAGCCAGGGAGTAGGAAAGGTGATTAAAGATTAGTGGAACCACGTGAAAGAAATTTTGAATTCATGGTGATCATTTCATTTCCACAACGGATGTATCTAAAAATTGACGTTTAGTACAATAGAGTTCCGTGGAAGCACTCGTACCTTCTTATTGTGGACAAACTACTTATTGAAATTTTGTGTGGAAAAACCTTAACTATTCTCCCTCTGGTTGTTTGGAGGTGAGTGGATAATCAGGATTTTTGGATGGACCGAATTAGAGTCTGATGATTGTGGTGGAATTACCACGGCTGTTTTAGGTGACTTTTGAATGTCGTAAGAGTTACGTCATCGAAAATCGAGATTCGAAGAAATCACAAGAGTGGTCAAATGTTCGCGTGGTTTCTCTAAAAAGGGGGAGTTTTGTGATTAGATAAATACGAGTAATTGTTACGTAGTGAGGTACGGCCTCCCAATAATATTGAGACAATGAGGGCCAATGATGTGTAGGCTCGTCTTATGCAAATAGCAACGGATTGGATCATAGTATGAAGTTCCGTTATTAAAGTGTGACTCTATAACTGATTATATTGTTGTGAGGCGGGGGGGGGGGGGGGGGGGGTATAGAAAATTGCCTTACCCGAAAGTCCATTTTGTGTATTGATATAGTATCCAAATCTATTTTTACCAGACATACCTTATTTTCTGAATTTTGGGATGAAATTTTGTTATTAGGGGGGAAGTATGTAATACCCTGTATTTTTATGGTTTTTAAATTTGAGGATTTATTAAATTTAATTTGAGATATTAATTTAATTGTAATTCGGATATTTATTTTTAATATTTACTAGTGTTACGAGAGTTAGTAATTATTGGAAATTTGTTGAATATTACTGGAGGAGTAAAGTAATACATTAGATTGATTTTATTAAAATGGAAATTATGACAATTTAAGTCGGGACGCGCCTATATCGTGTCAGGACTAAATTATTATTATAAAAAGTGAATATATTATAAGTCACCCGTATGGTTGTTTTGAGTGCGCCAAAGTGTCCGTAAGGGTCGAGATAGTCATAAAAGTGTACCCGGGGGTTTAGTTTGGGTCTCGGGGTATTTTTAGGCCAAATTGACATCCCGAGAAGGTATTATAGACATTTTGTATTTCTGGGTAATTAAACCCATGAAATTTCCTAAGCTATATCAGCCATTAGGAGTTGTGTTCTATGGTTATCAATCACAAAACCTACGAATAACCATTAGAGAAGAAGGTGGAGAGTTTTCCAAGCAATCCAAGGACTAGAACTCACTCAATCGCACCGCCACCACCACCAAAACGTAGATCGCACGACGAGGAACACAACCATATCTTTTTCATCAACAAATCAGATCCTTGAATTCCAGGAAAGTATATATCTTTCTTTGTTTTTAGTTAATGTTTCACCCATGTTAGTTTAGGATTGTTAAGAACATGTTTTATGGAAGAAATTGATAATTTAGAGACTTTAAATTGCATGTTTTAGAGGAACTAAATATATGTTGGACGTCTTAATCATATGTAGAGGATTACCCATGAATTTGTATGGATTTAGAAGCAAGAAATCTCGAAAAGAATTAAGAAAATGGATGTTTCATGAAAAATTAGGGTTCATGATAATTATGTAAATTTTACCCCATTAATCCAATACCTTTGATGAGTTTGGACATGTTTCACGTATGAAATCATGTATATAGGTATATATAACTATTAGTAATCTTGTTTGGGAGATTGGGAATCATTGATGGTGTTTTGGAGACAAGTTTTGGATGAAACCCGTAGGATGAATTTTGCAGATTCTGGGCAAGAACTGCTTGATCGATCGTTCGACCAAGAGCATCGATCGATCGAGAGACCCCATTCCTCGATCGATCGATCCCTCCTGGAAAACTGCATATTTATACTCTTTTTGTTTAATCTGGTTAAAATGCATAGAAACCCTTGATTATTATTGATAGAGTATAATGGGTTAGAAAGAGGACTAGTAGGCTCTACGTAGACTCCGTTGAGTGAAATTTAATGTGGATGAAATTGTGGGTTAGCGGGGAGTTATTCATGCCAAGGAAATTGTGCGTACGTTTGCTAAAAGATTGAGACTCGTAAAGGACTTAGACCAGAAGGTAAGTGAGACTATACCTACTGAAATTATACTTATTGAGATAGAATACTTCTAGAGAAGAGAAGTAATTAGGAAATAAATTATAAATGAGAATAAAAGAGATGAATCCATTATGTTAGATAATTGAGTAATGTGTGCTAAGAACGGATAATTATAATTATGGGTCATGGGCGCACCTAATTTGGAAAATGTGAATATTTATATATATATGACTGTGTCACTGTGCATATATTATGTATCTGTGTAAAAATCATACCCGAGCTACTTGCTATCACGGAGGTTTTTACGCCGGCACAGTCTTTTCTCGATTAGTCCTTTATGGGGGATATTGACTCATACCCTGGAAGATAGTATCCTAGATATAGGCTATCTAAAAATGATAGTCAGATGTTATAAGAGACGTGAGGGTATGTGCTGACCTCTTAGGATTTGGAACTATGCTTCGCCTCCATTTGTATGTGTAATGTGTTAATACAATTCGAGAGTGATTTCGAACTAGTATTTCCCTTAGTATGAGTGATACGGGGACTTGATAGCGGAGTATGCCAGCTCCATAGAATTATGTGGGGTGCAAATAGTATATATATATATATATATTATATGAGTGATTGATATATATATACACTTATATATATGGAAACTTTCTACTGTGTGTATAAGTAGTTAAGTAATGAATGATTGCTTTAACCTTATAAGTAGTGTTCGTGAATTTTGTAATGATACTGAGTGGTTCTAAGTAATTTAAGAAAATGGAAGAGATTAATGTTCTAAAACTAAATATAATGGCCTTAGTATTTATCGAGATAAACTTCATGGAAATAAGTTAGATAGACTTATGAGATCAGTAGAACTGTAGAGATAGACTTATGGGATCAGTAAAACGGTAGGAGTGCACACTAGATGAGAGGTGATAATTATCAAGAGAGTGTCGCATACTAATAAGGTTGTCACATTAGCTGGTAAGCATTTTAAATACTTGCTAAACTATTTTAAACTGTTTACAGTCGTGCTCTGAACCGCTTCCTATTATTTCTCTTTCTCTTGTATATATATGTATGTATTACAGGTGCCCAGGTACAGGGGAGTCATGCATAGGTTATTTGGAGTTGACGTGCTACAGCTTATGTCAGAGTTTCAGGCCTTTGCTTTAGATGACCTCGTCATTGATTATGTTCTTACTTTAGTTCTGCTTAGTTACGGCATGTGTCACCCAAATTCCTATTCCATTTTGATTTGTCACAGATTTATGTTCATTTATATTTCAAGTATTCAGTACTTCTTGGGAGCTAACTGTTGTCACGATGATTTCATTTGTGGTTCTTAAACTTGGTTTGGATTATCTAGATGGTTTAATTCTATTGTGCTAATTGCCATCCCTGGTATTTATGTGATTCTTAAACTGTTTATTATTAATAAAGGTTTTCATATTGGAATTTAATAAAATGAAAATAAGACTTTAAATTGTTTTGACACTTAGCTTAATTATTTAGGGTGTTTAAATTGGAAATATTATTTTGCGACAGTGATGCTGAGAATGAACCACCCGTTCACCTTGATTTTAATTTAATAAATGACTGATCCCCAATATTTAATTAGGCGGGATGTTACACCAAGTACAATAAGGATGTGGACTGCGTCAACTCACTAAGTTATGCTACTGTGGCCGTGACATGCTGAGAGTGTGAGGTCACTACCGCGGCCTCTCCAAGAGTACCAGAATTTAATCCTAGGACAGTTTTTGCGTGTCCTCTCAGGTGATGAAATATAAATGTGCAAAATTCTACATAGGGGTATGACACTCAAGCCATTTCTTACAAGGACGCATCCCACTTTCTGCTGCATGATGTGGTTTCAATGACCCTACTAGAAACAAGCCTACCACGGGTCTACCAAGGACAGTGCTCTAAAAATGGCACAACCATGGTAGAAAACCATGGATCATAGACTGAGAGAGTAGTAAACGAGCCAACATGACTCTTCCCTAGTTACCCATCTTTGCGAGGCTATTGCCTTTTACACTTTTCATCGTTGTCTAGGTGCGGTAACATCATAGGGGTATGTAAAATAGATCTAAGGTCATAAAAAGGAGACCCACAAAGAAATCTGAATATATGTGATGCCCATTTAAAGGTGTACATACAAAATACGAGCTCAATAGCCGAAATTCACCCATGAGATGATGACCCAAAGGATCCCCATGAATTAAATAAAGTATTTAAGAAACCATAAAATATAGAGAAACAAGATAATAGGATTCAGATACCTCAGTTCCCATAGATGGCGCCAGAATGTTGATACGAGAAATCGGACATGAGTTATTCTCATATCAGTATATCAAGTATAGGATGAGAATAAAGCAAGTAATAAAGAAAGGAACATGGAATATAGAGTGGTTCAGCTATAAAATGAGCCTACTTCCACTTTGGTGCCCCACTCTCATTATGTATGTGTTGTAGTACACGTGACAAGAGAACTTTTGTGTATTTTTGTCGTTGTTTGAAAACTCCTCTAATCTAAACCTTTCATACCAACGAAAATATATTAATACTAGAGTGTAGCGGTAAGTAAGGGAATCAATCCAAATCTAAGGATGAAACATACAAGAGAGGAGAGATGTAATTCATTTTTTATTTAATTTCTTTTTGGACTTTTTACATTTTTCTATTTTTTTTTATCTTTTCTCAACATTAAAACAATTTTTAGATTAAGGTGAAATAAGACCACTAAATCAAAGATGTAAATAACTAACTAAAAAGTAAGTGAAGATACTAAGTAAATAAAAATTTAAAATATGAGATGAGTGAGAAAATAAAAGTGAGAGCTAACAAGGGATGGGATTACACGAATTATTCTAGTTGATCTATTTAATTAATTTATTCAAATTAAACATCCCAAGTTAGTATCAAAATTATAAAACAACTCTCATTGCAAATGTAATTTTAATAATAACATTTTTAAAAATTAATTTTAACACTCCTACAACTATTAAAAAGTAGATCCAAACGTCATTTAACAAATCATCTAATAGGATCAATCGATTAAATTAGTGTAAATCATACAAACAAAATTTGGAGCTGAAATTCAGTAATAATACCACACTTGAGAAACTCCTATCTCTAGTTCAAGTCTAAAATGGGTATTATATCTCGAATAGTGATTTTCTCTCGAAAATTATTTTCCCTCTCTCGAGACGTAAATTTAAAGTAAGAGTGCAAAGTTAATTATCAACGGGAATTTTAATGTAAATAAACTAATTAAAATGGATTAACATCAAATAATGGGATCATCCCACACCTTAAAAGGGGATTTAGCTTAACATTATGTTAAACATGATGAACAAATAATTAAAGGCATATAAAATAAAATAGTAGAGAAAGAGAATAAATCTTCAACAAGTCTCCTTGAATTTGGCAATTTGAACTCCATCTTCTTCAATACAAATCAAATCACTAACAATTACATCTCATAAAATCTCAAAAAATAAGAAAAATAAAAATAATACTATTTACAAAATATTTTTCTCCCTAATTTAGTTTCTACTCTAAACTATATCTCTTCTTCTACAAGTCTCTCCTCTTTTTCTCAAATGGGTCTTATCATGATTTTATAGTAGCACATGGAGCTAAGGGTAAATTGGGTAGGGATTAAATGTACATGAGGGGTGTGAGGATAAGTTGGGGTTAAAATGGGGAAATGCACAAATGTGCACAGATTGTTAAACGTCATGAGAGTGTAAGGGGTTGGAGGGTATTTTTGGAATGTGGAAAAATATGACTTAAAAGACATGTGGGCTAAATGAGTTTGGCTTGGTTTAATTTTGGTCTTGCTTTGTATTTGGCAGGTGACACAAGATTTTAGCTTGGGTCTTGATTTGAGGTGGAGTTGGATCGTCGGGTCTAGGAGGTGTAAGGTCATAGCTCCAGCGACAAGTGAACATCCGGGTTCGATGTTGAGGGTGATAACGAGTTGAATAGGTGTGTTGGATATGGATTCGGGATGGAGGTCGCATATGGGTTTCTGGTTGAAACTGAAATAAGGGAATGGGTTTAGGATTGAATCGTGGGTTGAGGAGTTGGGTTATGACGGGTCGAGACGAAGCCAGGTATGGAAAACATGGTGGAGGAAGGTTCGGTTTTTGGCATTGGGGTAGGTTTTGGGTTGGTCAGGTTCGGTTACGAGGGTTGCAGATGGGTTATGGGTTGTGCGGGTAATATGGTTGGTTTAATGGAGGTATAAGGTTAGTTGTTGGGTGGATATGGTAGTCGAGGAGAGAGAAAAAGATTGCGGTGATGGAGGTTAAAGATGGTAGGGGTATGATTGGGCGTGTGTGTGTATAGGAATGGTGGTGGGGGTTAGGGAGTTATGATATGTGTGTGTTTTTAATTTGTTACAAAAATTGAAACTAAAATATTTGAACCTACAAAAAAGAAATTCAAGACTAAAAAAAAAATCTATACAAAAAAACCAAATTCCTAAAAATACTTGCAAATCTAAAATATAAAATTAATTAATAAATGTAATTCCCGAATAAAAATAAATATAAAGACTTAAAAAGATTAAAACCAATAACCTTATCCTAATAAAAAATAAAATAGGAACTAAAAACTGAAAATCAAAATAAAACAACACTAAATAAAAAGAAACAAATAAAAAATTGAAAATAAATCCTAAAAATCCTAAAAGTGTAAATTCTAAAAATAAATAAAATAAAATCTATAAAATTCCTAATCTATAAAATAAAATTCAAATAAAAATAAAAAATAAAAACTACAAATCAAATCAAAATAAAACCTAAGGTTCTAAAAATATAAAATCTAGTAAAACTAAAAATAAACTACTAAAACTAATCCTAATAATAAAATAAAAATAAAGACTAAAATTAAAAACTAATAAAAATAAAAAATAAAAATAACTAGAAAATATATAGAAAATAAATTCTAGGAAATTCTAAATCAATAAAAAATAAAAATCTAAAAACACAAACTAAACAGACACGGGGCTCCGGTGAATGTTTGGGATAGGATAGGCTTGGGTTTGGCATGGGACTGGGGAATTAGCTCCATAAATCGCACATTTGCCCTGAAATAAGCGATTGAACTCCGCAAACGGCGATCAAGCCAACACATTAAATAATTAAGCATATAAGACCCAATTTGCCGAGAATTAGAAACTAAAATACGTCTATTCGGGCATAAAATATACACTTTTGAGTTCTTATCACACCACTCCCAAACCGAAATTGCTAGTCCTCGAACAAAAAGATGAAGAGAAACAGAAAGATAAGAAACCAAAAATGGACCACTTTCGCGGGCACTTGCGATTGCACTTATCATGTGCAACAAGCCTTTAAACCTATAGGTTGCCCTCCAGGACGAGTTATGTCTCGTGATGGTTGTAGGGAACATACCCATAAAATTCTTTATTTTCAAAAGGCAATCAATCTCTTATTCGATGTAGAATAATTGCACAATCCATCAAGAGATAAATATTTTGAGAAATGCAAGCTAAGATTGCAAAAAGAGTAGCTAAGTAAATACTCAAGGCACAACCTTCCTAGAACTCAATGTGTGTGTGAATCAGTCAAAACGGGTCGAGTATAACAAGAGTAATTCCTAGATTGCCTTTTCGGAATAAACGCTTCAACTTCAAAATCTCATTTGATATATCTCTCTCAAATGAACTCCCGAGATTTGGGTTAGTGTATCACTCTTGTGTGTTAGGAGGTGAGTAAATGTAAGCAAGTTCAAACGTCTCACACGCACATAAGAAAGAACGAACCTATAGAAAAAAATGTTCTCATGAAAGAATGATACTCACTATAGTGAGAACGTCGAGTTATTCACCACATCGACTTTGATTTACCCGAGTACCTAGGGAAAAATATGGACATATATGGTTGAGGGGGAAATGAGATGGGAAGGATGGTATGAGGTGAAGTAGGATATGATGGATGGATGATGGATGTGTATGCGAGAAGAGTGTGTTATACTTTGAGCACAAATGTCTTTATTATATAAAAACTAACTACAAACTTGATTTTCCTTTTCTTTTCTCTCTTTTTTTCTTTTCTATTTTTTTCGAATTTTCTTTTTCTTCTTCTATTTTTCTTTTTTTTTTTGTTTTTCTCTTTTTCTCTCTTTCTTTATACTTTCAATCACTGAAGACATTTTACATTTGAAAAACACTATTTTTCTCAAAAACTGATGGGTGATTTATAAATGGAGTGGGGAATGTATATGGATGGTGAGGGAAATAGATGTGAATATGGAATATGAAAGAATATGGGAAGGTAATGGATGAAGTTAATGGTAAATGGTAGGTGTGTGGATGAAAATCTAGTATTCGGGAAAAATTTCAAGACTCATGTTTCTTACAACTTGAAAGTGATATCCTTCTCAGTGATCAAGAAAAAAAAGTTTAATGACGAATAATGAGATCATACAATGATTTAAGTGCGAACCCAAAAGAAGTTGAATCAACTTATGACTCGGAGATTGTATAAAACCCTCTGAAAGGGTGAAAGGAACAAATATCACAAGCTAAAGTCTCTACTAGTGATCCTTAAGGCTCTCTTCAGCATTGTAGTACTCCTCAACTTTAAACCGTATTGACATGATACGTGCACAAATTTTTGTTCAGTCTAGAAATTCATAGTGTAAAATGCCTTGATATGCATTACATATTATATTTACAAAAAGATAAATCCTTTAGCTCGATTCCTAGATTTACAAAGATGGATGACAGAAAATTCACGTCAATGAGTAAGATGAAAGAAACTTCATGAAGGTTTAAAAATCAGGTTTAAAAATAAAAAAAATTCAAAAGAGGTACGATTTTGATAAATTTCCCCACCCCCAAATAAAAAGGAACATCATCCTCGATGTTAAGTAAAATGATTTTTTAAAATTGAGAGAATAAGGGAGGAAAGATATTTACAGAATGAACCGCTAATGAAGTGGACAGATGAAGCCAAGAATAAACGTGAAGAAGTGGTAAGATAAAAAATGTGTGCAAGTCTATAAACATTGAAAGCATAGGGTGATGTGAAACACCATCCCCAAACAACATGAAACTCATACAAGAACAACGGGTTGCCTCCCAGTAGCTCTAAGCCTAATGTCTTCAGCCAGACCGAACCATTATCACCCTAAATATAAGATCGACGAAATCACGAGGCGATAGGAAAATTGGGTGATGATAATCACCCCCAAACAAGACTGAAGCGTCAGTCTTGTTGGATAAAGTCTATTGGGGTCAATGCACTTGTATGAAAAAGTGCATCACACGATGCAAAGCATCAGTGGACCAAGGGTGGGTGGTTATTAGGGTAAGGGTGAGGGTGAATAGGCACCGGTCACGGGCCTTATTGAGATGGAATGTTAGGGCCATGAGGACCCTATAAGAATGGTGCTCTAGTTTAATGGGGAGGCAAAATGGTTTGGCAATAGTGATGGGGTGGGCCTCATAAAATAACACGATCGTTCTATAAATGGATGATGATAATGGTCGCGCCGTGACATGCTAGGAAAATGTCGAGGGGAAAAATCAACACCACAAGAGAGTGGCGGGCATGGGGTAACAAGCTCGGTGTAACGGAAGTGGAGAGTAGCACCACAAATACTCTCGTCAATGGTGGAGGATGGTTTTAGGTGAGGATCTAAAAATGTAAATGGAAACTTGATATGTGTAAAATCAAGATCCAAACTAGGTGGTGGGGTGGAAGGGGCAATGGGTGGGTCAGGTGGGATAAATGGTGGGGGAAGATGATCCAAAGCAAGTGTAGGGGACACACACTCGTCGGGAGGAGTAAAGGAATACTCACTAGAGAGTGTGGTATCTAAATATGGAGTGGTCAACGTATCCACAAGAATATCATCGATGAATGGGGTGGTTGGTTCAAATGAGGCACTAAGATCGGAGATAGAGGAATCACTAGAAATAATGGGCACTAGATGAGCCAAGCATGGTGGAACATGATCGATATCCGGAGAGGTAGAAACCATCTCGATTTTAATCACGAGAAAATGGTGAGCACTCGTAGCTGGCGTTAACCTAGGATAAATTGGTTCCTCAGGAACACACGTGGGGGGGCTCAATTGGTGTAGACTTGGGAATTTTTTTGGATTCTTTAGAAAAGGAAAGGTAAAACTCAATGGTGGGCTATTTTGGATATGATGGGAGAAAATTAGTCTCAAAATCTTCGAATAAGTCAACACAATTGTTAACTTGAGGCCCGGACCAGGGAATGGTCTTAAATTGAAGATTCTTAGGGTGAGAGGATTGGTCACACTCAAAATCAGTGGCACAAGACGACGCATCATCACTCCACATGGGGGAAACAACGGGTTAATTTAGGGTGAAGTCTGACTCTCTCTCACACTCAATTTCATTTAATCTTTGTTCAAGTCGTTGGAGGGCTTAATTTTGAATTTGAGTGGCTTGATCTTGTTCGAGGATGAACTTTTACAATAGGCTTTAGAGAGAATATGTTGATAATGGTGGTGGAGTGACGGGTGGTGGCGGATGTTAAAGTGGACACAACTCACTATTGGGAGTGCTATACGAAAAATACTCAAAGGAAGTGTGGGGAATGGGGTCAAGTGTGTCATACATGGGAGAAGCATCTCCGTGAGAGACAAATGGTTGATAATCATTGGGTGCGTAGTGAGGGAACTGATCGGGATAGGGTGCACTTGATTTCCATGATGACTGTTGGAACCTATGAGGATTCGCATCTTCGAGTTAGGATTCCTATTGCGTGAAAGGGTGATCAGGCCTCCAAGAATAGCTAGGGTATTCACACAACTCGGGGTTGGATATATCGTGATAATAGGCTGATGTGGGTTTCAGAATAGTATCATATGGATACACTTGGTCCATGGGGGGTTCGGATGGACATCAAAAGTATGGACACTCATGGGACAAGTGATCTGCGTGAAAACAATGAGTGCACAACATAGCATGTGACACGTTTATACTCGTCATTCGAGGCGATGGAATGTGAAATGCATGCGTGGACGACGCAAGAGTATCAACGGTGTGTGGTTGAGAGTTAAAGTCAGAAAGTAAAGTGGGTAGGTTGGACTCAGGTTCAACTTCAAACATGCTTTGAGAAAATGGGAAATGGCCAAAGTAATCCTGTAAAGGACATTCTTTAATCATGACGAGAAAAATATATATACATTTTTTTTTAAAAATTCAAAAGGAAAGAAAATATTTTTGGATTTTTCTAAAAATAAAAGAAAGAAAATAATTTTGGATTTTCTAAAAAATAAAGGAAGAAAATGTTTTTGGATTTTTTTGAAAAATAAAAGAAGAAAATGTTTTTGGATTTTTTGGAAGAAAAGAGTGGGAAAAATATTTGGACTCTTTGAATTTGGACAAACTCACTAACACCCGACTACTGAAAATGGAATTGGACACACACAAGTCAATGAGAATTCCTAACTAGCACATAGCCAATTTTTATCTTTAAATTCTGTGAAAGGTAGTCAAATTTTAATTAAGTCCGCGGGCGATAAAAATCTCGAAAATTATCTTAGTGATCGCCTTTACAAAAATGTTCTCCTATTGGGCTACCTAGTTGATTGATTTTAAATTTAATGATAGCTAGGGTAGTACACAATTGGTAAGCGAGTGAGTCATGTGATGAAATTCCTTCTCGTGAATGACCGAATGTAGGTATTAGTAATTTAATTCATCACACCATTTGAAAACAAATGCGAGAATAAAATCACATAAGAGCACGTAATCACACACGAAAATTGACTCGCTGACAAGAGAGGCGCGAGGGTTTTAGAAAGGTACCTCCCACGATTTTGACGTCATGGGGTGATGAACCATTTGAGTCGACCAATTGAAGGTTACGCCTATCTCAGTCGGCCCGGGAGTCCTACCGACCCAAGGTAGAAAGGCTTCTTAATCCTCACCTTTGGACGCCCTCTCTCTACCTTGTTCGGTTTCCTTATCACTCTTTTCTTCGATCATTATAAATTTAAATGATAAATAAATGGTGTCTCCAAGAATAAAAATCCGAATGGAATCCTTCTAAAAAAAATGAAAAAATGTTACAAAAAAATGAAAAGTGCAATACAAATGAATCACACATAGGAAATCCTCTCCAATGCTTCAAGCTCCAAAGATTGGCAACGGCGCCATTTGATAAGAGAACTTTTGCGTATTTTTGTCGTTGCTTAAAAACTCCACTAATCAAAACCTTTCATACTGACAAAAATATATCAATACAAGAGTGTAGCGGTAAGTAAGGGAATCAATCCAAATCTAAGGGTAAAACATACAAGAGAGGAAATATGTAATTCATTTTTTATTTAATTTATTTTTGGACTTTTTACTTTTTCTATTTTTTAGCTTTTCTCAATATTAAAACATTTTTAGATTAAGATGAAATAAGACTACTAAATCAAAGATATAAATAACTAACTAAAAAGTAAGTGAACATAAAGTAAATCTAACTAAATAAAAATCTAAAATATGAGATGCATGAAAAAATAAAAGTGAGAGCTAACAAGGAATGGGATTACACCAATTGTTCTAGATGATCTATTTAATTAATTCATTCCAATTATGCATCCCAAATTAGTATCAAAATTATAAATCAAATCTCGTTGCAAATGTAATTTTAATAATAACATTTAAGAAAATTAAATTTAACATTCCTATAACTCTTAGAAAGTAGATCCAAAAATCATTTAACAAATCACTCGCTAGGATTGATCTATTAAACTAGTGTAAATCGTAGAAAATAAATTTAGAGTTGAAATTCAAGTAATAATACCATACTTGATAAACCCTTATCTCTAGATCGAGTCTAAAATGGGTATTATATCTCGAATTTTGATTTTTTTCTCGAAAATCATTTACCCTCTATCGAGGCGTAAATTTAAAGTAAGAGTGCAAAGTTAATTATCAAAGGGAATTTTAATGTAAATAAACTAATTAAAATGGATTAACATCAAATAATGTGATCATCCCACCGCTTGAAAAGGGATTTGGCCTAACATTATATTAAACATGATGAACACATAATTAATGGCATATAAAATTAAAGAGTAGAGAAAGAGAACAAATCTTCAACAAGTCTCCTTGAAATTGGCAATTTGAACTCTATCTTCTTCAATACAAATCAAATAACTCACAATTAAATCTCACCAAATCTAAAAAAAATAAAAATAAATAAAAACTATTTGCAAAATAGTTTTCTCTCTAATTTATTTTCTACTCTAAACTATCCCTCTTCTTCTATAAGCATTTCCTATTTTTCTCAAATGGGTCTTCTCATGATTTTGTAGCAACACATGGAGCTAAGGGTAAATTAAGTAGGGATTAAATGGATATGAGGGGTGTGAGCATAAGTTGGGGTTAAAATGGGAAAATGCACAAATGTGCATGGATTGTTAAACGTCATGAGAGTGTGAGGGGGTTGGAGGGTATTTTTAGAATGTGGAAAAAGATTACTTAAAAGAAATGTAGAGTGAATGACTTTGGCTTGGGTTTTAGTCTTGTATTATATTTGGCAGATGACACATGATTTTATCTTGGGTCTTGAGTTAAGGTTGAAAATGGGTTATGTCTGGTCTCGGGTTGTATGGGTTCATGGGTATAGGGGCGAACAGGTTTGGTTGGATTGTCGGCGCTAGGAGGTGTAAGGTCGCAGCTCCGGCGGCAGGTGGGCATCTGGGTTCGAGGCTGAGGGTGATGACGGGTTGAATAGGTGTGGGTTAGATATGGCTTCGGGATGGAGGTCGCATTGGGTTTCTGGTTGAAATCGAAACAAGGGAATGGGTTTGGGATTGAATCGCGAGTTGAGGAGTTGGGTTATAACAGGTCGGGAAGATGCCGGGTATGGAGAACGTTGTGGAGGAAAGTCCAGTTTTTAGTATTGGGCTAGGTTTTGGGTTTGTCAGGTTCGGTTACAAGGGTTGCAGATGGGTTGTGGGGGTAATATGGTTGGTTTAATGGAGGTATAAGATTGGTTGTTGGGTGGATATGGTAGTGGATGAGGGAGAAGAAGATTGGGGTGATGGAGGTTCAAGATGGTAGGGGTATGATTGGGTGTGTGTGTGTGTGTATAGGAACAGTGGTGGGGTGAGGGAGTTATGATATGTGTGTGTGCTTAATTTGTAATAAAAATTGGAACTAAAATATTTGAACTTAAAAAATGAAATTCAAGACTAAAAAAAATAAAATCTATATAACAAAACTAAATTCCTAAGAACACTTGCAAATCTAAAATCTAAAATCAATAAAAAAAAAAAGTAATTCCCTAATCAAAAAATTAAAAGACTTTAAAAGATTAAAACCAATAAACGTATCCAAATAAAAAAATAAAATATGAACTAAAAACTAAAAATCAAAATAAAACAACACTAACTAAAAAGAAATAAATAAAAAATTGCGACTAAATCCTAAAAATCCTAAAAGTGTAAATTCTAAAATTAAATAAAATAAAATCTATAAAATTCCTAATCTATAAAATAAAAAAAATAAAAAAATAAAAACTACAAATCAAATAAAAATAAAAATAAAACCTAAAGTCCTAAAACTATAAAATCTAGTGAAACTAAAAATAAACTACTAAAACTAATCCTAATAATGAAACAAAAATAAAGACTAAAATTAAAAACTAATAAAAAATAAAAAGAACTAGAAAAAAATAGAAAAAAAATTAAGAAATTTTAAATAAATCCAAAATAAAAAATTGAAAAAATTCTAAAAAAAAAATAAACACACACGGGGTGGGGGGTGGGCTCGGACGAAGATTTGGGCTAGGATAGGCTTGGGTTTGCTACGAGGCTTGGGAATTAGCTCCATAAATCGCAAATTTGTTTAGAAATAAGCGATTGAACTCCGCAAACGGCAATCAAGTACAACGTCGTTAATGAAGTGACACATGGGGAATAAACAGGGTTTCTTTCAAAACAAGTTATGTGTTTTGGGCCAAAATTTTTTGTCCGGAACATCGGATATCCCACAGCGCACAAGTTGTTAGCACTGTTAAGAAAGTTATGATGTCCCCTTGCCACAAGTCCAAATGGGGTCAGCTTTGACTCAAGCACATGAAGGAGAATTTTTATTTTTCGAAAAGGTTGAAATGATGATATAGCCCAGTCCAAATGAGGAAGTGCCTTCAACTTGGGGGAATTTCGATTGGGAGAATTTACACATGAGAATTCCAACGTTAGAGAAAAGGCTCCACGTAGTGTAGTACAAAAAGTTCACGATGTCCCCTCACCACAAGCCCGTTCGGAGTTATTTTTGGCTTTGGTACATCGGGGAGAATTTTACTTTTTGAACAGGACAAAATGAAGAGGAATAGCAACATGAAAAAACTGGGGAGAAGTTTATAGTTCAACACTTACTTTTGGATAATTTCACAAGTTTAAAGTTTAGGAATGTTTAGGAGGGAGATTTCATACCACTAGTGGCAGTCCTAACGCAAAATACCAACTTATTACAACTACACTACATGGTGACACGGAACAATGCAGACAGAGGAGAGTTTAACTTTTGAATAGTTAAATCGAATAATCAGCAACTTCCTCAGATGTTTCAAAGAATCCCAATAGCCAGTGAAGAAGACAGAATGACTAAGGCGCAATGGGAGAAAAAAGTTACGATGTCCCCTCGTCATTCGTTGACAACTTGTAGCACTTTGGTTCATGTACATCGGGGAGAATTTAACTTTTCCTGGCAGAGATAATGGTAGAAGTTGTCATGAAGAAAGATATGTAAGAATTTTTTCACAAGTAGGGGGTCCATCGGATTGAGAAGTTTTTCGTTCAAACATTTCTTGTCACCACGATAAATCTCTACACGAAGGGGAAAATATAGGGGGGCTTGAAGATAATCTCGGGATTAGAGATAATCCACCCTATCTTATACAACAGACTTAAGGGAATAAGGCACCATGGCAGTAGCTTAGCGAGATAGCTTGGCACAGCAGCTCAAGTGAGGCAACTCAGCGTGGCAGCCCAGGGACGTCTCCCAATGAAGAGGTTGGCCGAGAGAGCTCACCCTTTATTTACTTTTCGTACCTAGATATGTTGTAATTTCACATCGATTGTAATTATGTAACAATTGTAGTGTTATTTAAAGTGAGGTCAAATGATACTCGCGAGAGACCAGGACTGGTAGGGCCTGGGAGAGCTTTCATGCTCTATCGAATGACCTCGCCAACGAAATTTTATTGGGACTTGTTTTGAAGGATTGAGAAGTGAGGCAGCATTGGAACTTGTCCTGGACATCTTAGATACACCTGGAAAAACACAAAAAACCTTTAACCATGGAAGCTTGAGTGCAGTAAATGAAAAAGGGCAAAAACAAAGTAAATGAGAAAAAAACCAAAGTAAACGAAACTCAAACACTTATTGGTTTTTCTCATTTACTTTGGTTTCGTCTTCTTCAAACTCCCAGAGCTTTAAGAGAGAAAAGGGCAAAACCTCCATTGTTGTCAATATTCCACCTTAGTTTTCCCGTTATTTGCATTTCTTGCCATCCTCAGCGAATGTGTTCTACCACTTTTAGACTCCTCCTTATTTCTTAGAATCTTTTTTCTTACCAAAGTATGCCATGGCTTCTTCCAGCGCTCCAAATGATCCCATCGACAACGCTACGCTTGCAACCACCCTTACAACTGCCCATGGCACCCCCTTGAGTGCCACCACCTTGCTAGCTGTGCGCTAAGAACGACTATGTTTCTACCGCCATTATCATATATTTGCTAAGGACAGTGATTTTTTCTATGCTTGGAAGACTTGCAATTTTTCAGCCAAGTATAACCCTTTGTTGTTGGGTGATGAAGAAGAAGAGTCATCTAATTAGGGCTTTTGCCCTCCACAGGGGACTCTGATATTCGAATTGGATTGTGGTGACTTTCCTTACTCATAGGTTGATTTCAAATCACCTGGGGGGATATCCATCTCATTTCACTACCTAGCGTGCACATATGCAGAGCTCCCATGCTGCAGCTCTTGCCAACGTTAGTTTTCATCAAGCCAACTGGTTTGGGGAGTTCACTCTCTCCAAACATAATGTTGCACTCCAAGTGTTGGTCTCTAGATTGAATAACATAACTCACACATTCTTTGCCGCCTGGGGGGAGTTCACCATTTCCTTAGAAGATGTCTGTGAGCTTCTTAGGTTTCAACCTATGGGCGAATTTGATTATCTTGATAATGTCGTAGATGCTAAGGAGGCTGCTGATCGACCAGAGTTAGATTGAATCTGTTGAATTTGTACTGGGTCTTCCAACAAATCTACCTTTACTCCCCTAATCAGTTATTTCTTAAAACCTCATGCAGCGAAGTATGCCACTTCGATCACAGGCAAGGGTAAAGGTACATCCCTAGAATTACCAACCTACATACTTGTTTTACTCTCCCATTTCTTCTTAACTAGGAATCCTAATGACCACCCTAGGAGGGACCTCACAAACATCTCCATGCATTTGGCCAAAGGTTTCAATATTCCTCTAGCCACTATTTCTCTAGGGTCCCTCTACACTTGGTTGGATCGGACCCATCTTGACATGGAACGGTCCCTTGGCTATTACAACCTAGCTAATTTCGCTAACACCATTATTTTAACGGGTTTCTTTTACACCCAATTTCTTGAAACTTCCACCAAATATGTTCCCTATCCCCTTAGCCAAGGTATCAAGACCCCTCGCCTCCTGTGCTTTCAAAAAAAATAAAGTTGAAAGGAGATGATGGGCATATTTTACCATTTGGACTCCTTCATCATGAGGCCATATGGGGAATCAACATTTGCCCACACATGGAATTATTTCTCTTCTACCGCTATAACAGTCACTTTCGTTCCTGTTGTAGAAGATCCTTCGTAAGGTATGGTGCTTATGTTCACCCTTGGGTTCCTTCCTTCATTCATCGAGTGGGGATATACTTATGAACCTTACAACCTTGATCGATGTAGCCGACAGTTTGGTTTTGATCAAGGGGCTCCTCGCGCTGTATTTAAGTTAACAAATGAGAAGTCTACTTTTGCTGAGGCCTACACTTTCTACCTTTCGGCTACTGTACTTGGCATAACTTCCACTATGGATGGTCGGGTTACTATCCCCCATACCACCAGGAAATGAAATATGTCCACTTTATTTTCCACCAAATTCTGGCCTATGCAACTGACCATAATTAGTGAATTTATACAAAATCCCCCCAGTATCCCCCGGTTCTCTCTTTCCCTTCCTTAGAATTAGGCCTCAAGGGAAACTCTATTCCTGGGGTTGATTTCCCTCTGAGAAAGACCCCTAAAGATCCTCCCAGCGAGCTACCTCATTATTGCCCCATGATCCCCACTGCCACGCCCAAGACTAAGCCCAATAATGTTCCAACCCCTAAACATCCTTCCCCTTCTAAAGTTATTTCTGGTAAGAATGTTCCAACCAGTACAGCTCCTAGTGAAGGACATTCCAAGCCACTGGCCAAAAGTACTAAGAGATCTAATAGTGTGACTTCTTCAAAGTCCAAGTCCCAACCTCAACATCAAGCTCCCTTGGATGCAATCCTCGTTGCCTCTGTTCCTCCTCATATGTTGTCTGAAGTGAGTGAGTAAGTAAGAAAGAAAGTTCAAGCTAAGGTGGAATGAATAAAAATTGAATTTCACCAGCGCACTCCTTCCATTCCTCCTACTGCTGCTTTTCCCACCATTATAGTAGATCCATCCGGGGCGTAAAGGTAAAGAAGAGTGTAAGAGTTCTCCCAGTCCTTGGTGCTTCTGGTGCTAGAAAGAAGACTCTAAGCACCAAGACTCAAAAGAAATGAGCAGTTGAATCTATAACTGTGGATGACAGTCCTGACGTCATCCAAGGCCAAATCGATAGGGTTTCTTCAGTTCCTTCTCCACCTTCTTCACCAATGGTCATATTATCCCATTATCCCCCCTCCTGAATAAGAGGTAACTTATTTTTTTTCATACTTAGTCATTTTTTAGTATACTGGGTGTGTTTTTTAACCCTTTTGTGCAGCATGTTGAAGAAGAAGGATTGAGTCCTCCTGTTAGCCCTTTTGTGGGAGGATGCTTCGGTAGCACTTTGTTCGATGCATCACCTCCCTGTTCTCATATGTATGAGCTCACATAATCACTTTGTTTTATGTCTAGGAGTGCAGAGGATGTTATTAGGGGAGCTATTTCTCCTCTGGAAATTATTGGAGCTTTTTACCAGCCAGAGGAAACTCATCTGGCTTCTTTTGTGCCCTCTGCCCTTCTAGCGATTCCTCTTGACATTTTCCCCATTGACTCTAGTATCCCCCAGAGGTAATAACTTTATTATCCCTTATATTTCTTTTTCTTTTATCTTTACTAAGTCTCTTGACCTATTTCAGGTTGGAACTGGATCTCGATTAGCCTCAACCGTCGTTGAATATCTTCTTCAAGCTCCTCTATTGAGGCCAATCTCTGGGTTTTCCCCTTTCTCCAACATAACTTAGGTAAGGAGAAACATTTTCATTTCCCCTTCTCATGTTTAATCTCTTGTATATTACATTTAACTTTGTTATTATAACTTTCTCCCGCTCTGACTCCCCCGTTTCAACTCGAGGGTTTTACGTGTGCCTGAGGCTAAGATCGGTTCATCTGGTGGGTCAGGGGTTCCTTAGGCTGCGAAGTCATCCATGTCTCCCCATATCCCCACTACTTCTGGTGATATTTCTCAAGCCTTAGTTCTTGTACCCCTCAACGACCAAGGGTGTGGGCGTTACAACTCCTACAGATATTTCTCCTACCATTGCCACCGAGGTAACTAGTGCCTTTTATTATATTGCATAAATTTTGTCACTATGCCTATAGAACAATCAGTCATCACAATATATTCATCTCATTTTAACAACGCTTAGTTAACACTGAAAAACACTTTGTTAAGATTTTCATCATACTCCACCAGTAACGGTGACTTAACAATGAAAACCACTTGTTAAGATTTTTCATCAAACTCCACCAGTAATGGTGACTTAATAATGAAAACAACTTGTTAATACTTTTTCATCAAATCGCACCAGTAATGGTGCCTTAACAATGAAAACCACTTGTTAAGATTTTTGCATAAAACTCTTCCAGTAACGATAACTTAACAATTAAAACCACTTGTTAAGATTTTTCATCAAACTCCACCAATAACGGTGACTTAATAATGAAAACCACTTATTAAGATTTTCCATCAAACTCCACCAGTAATGGTGACTTAACTATGAAAACCACTTGTTAAGATTTTCCATCAAACTCCACCCGTAACGGTGACTTAATAATGAAGAACACTTTTTAAGATTTTTCATCAATCTCATTCTTCTTTTTTTTTCTCACCTCATGTTGCTAGGGAGTCCCTTCTTGTCGAAGAACAAACTCAGCATGTCCGTTCACTTGTTGTCTCACCTCATCGATAACGAGATGGTTCTAAGGAGCCTAGTCATAACGATCAGGGTTCCACGACCAATGTTCCAGCTGATAGTGAGTCTGGTTGTGAGATTCCTCTTCCCATAACGACTCCTCATGAGTTCTGCCTCTCGGTGCCTCACTAATCTCCCTAGGTCCCATCGTGTCATCGTGCTATCATAGAAAAAATTATGACTTATCATCCCCATACTTTTACGGCTAACATCATTATTTCAAATATAACAGTGATAGATTTTAGACTTCAGGGTATGGTGGTCGTTATTGCAGAGATTGTCAATACCCAAACTTCAAACCTCACTTGGCCCCTCATTAATCAATACTTGGGGAATTTGGATAGAGATGGATTTCAATTCGACTGGTTGACTAGTCACTTGAATATTTTGAAGAGGCGCCAGTTGGTGAACTAGAGGGAGGCCCTTCAGAAGCATCAGCTGAGGAGGCAAAGATGGCTGAGTTGGTGCCATTGTTGGAGGAATTTAATTAAGAGGTCTAGACCATCGAAGAGGCTCTCCGTGTTGACAAGGTGAAATGTAAAAGACTCCTCATTAAGCGTGCCCAAGTTCAAGTAAGACTTGAGGTTTCTATCAGTGCGCAGATAACATTCTAGGAAGCCTCTTCTGGCTTACCTGGGGATTTATTTTCTTCCCTATACTTGTGGTTCCTCTTAGGTTTATGACTCCCAATGCTTTGTAGAAAATTTCCTAGGGATTTATTTTCTTCCCCAGTAGAGTCACCAAATGTAAGGAAAAAACGTAAAGTAAGTCGGTAAATTGTTGATTAAGTAACCAAGTGGTTAAATCCATAAATTTCATAAGTATGTATTGAAAGATATTTTAAAATTACAAATAAGTATTTTCTAACACGGTGGATGCGTGTGTTGAAAGGATGAGTTTCAATAAAAATACTAAAGTGTATTGACAGAAATAAAAAGGGTGATTCCAGTAAAGGAATGTGTTTGGATAAATCAAGTGTAGTGGTTTCAAGTGTTGAACCAGGTGTGTCAAATAACGTTAGAAATGCTAAGTATGAGTAAAGGAAGCTTTTACACGATTAAGGTAAATTAAGTTGGACAAGTAAGGTTTTCGGAAGTAAAACGGTTAAGGGATTGGAACATGTATTTTCAAAGGTATACATATATATGTAGATACATATATATTTTTGCAGGCATGTGGTTGTAGCGTTTGATTATCCTTTATGTCGTTCATTTTTATACTACTTTTGTATATTTCCATTGGGCATATGCTCACACCCTCGCTTATTATGGCAGGTTGGGATCGGTTCCGTATTTTGATAGCGTTATACATGTAAGTATTCTTGTTTTTGTTTTATGTTAGTATCTTTGTTTATTTGGACTTTGGTGTGCTCCCCGTCATTCCCTCATGTAGTTTATTTTGAAACTGGAATCGCATGATAATAAGTGAAATTTTAACTAAATTAAAATTGGACTAGCAACATTATGTAGGTTGTTTAATTGCACTTCACACCTAATGCTCGAGTCAGATCGGGTTGATTCATGGGTAACCCATAAACTCGGGCCAGGGCATTATAAATAGGATTTGGGTTCCAATGATCAATTTTTTTGGGGGCATCCTAGCAAAAAAATCTACGGGAAAAGCTAAAGATGATGGGTTAAAAGCTGAACAACGAAAAATGCAACAATTAGTAAAATAACAAAGAAACAACGAACAGATACTTGTGAAATATACCATATCTTCTTCAACCTCCTGATTGGCCTTTTCTTTGGCCTCAGCTGCATATGGTATTTGGGCTATGTCTTGAACTTGAGCCCACCATATAGGTCTGTAATAGACAAGTGTTTTGAATTTTTTTCAAAGTGAAAATGTCCTCAAAGATAGGATAAAACATAAATCATGATACAAGTTAACTGAGAAAAATTAAAATGGGAAGAGTAAAAGAATATATACCAATTATGTTCCGCCCACTCTATTCGCGAGGAACACTACCGAATTGATCCCTTTTATTTGGGCGAAACTCCCAATTACCTTGCAGAAATAAAAACTTTTGTTTCTAGTTTCATTGCTCACCCTACACCAAATCTGCACTATTGTCACGGTCATTGACCTTGACAAGTTGAACTTCTCAAGGTCAATGACCGTGACAATTCGGGGCAAGATAATTTTTTTTATCACGGACGTGTCATGGTCATTGACCTTGACAAGTCCGTTAAAATTGTCATGGTCATGTTAAGGTCATGGACCGTGACAAGTTTAGTCACGATTATTAACCGTGACAAACCCGTGATAATATTTAAAAAAATTGTCACGGTCATTGATCGTGACAAGTCCATGGAAAGATTTGTCAAGGACTTGTCACGGTCAATGACCGTGACAATTCTGGGCAGAATTTAAAAAAATTCTGCTGGGTAGTATGGCCACTGCCACTGCCCAGCAGTATATTTGTACATGTTATAACAACGTTGATTGTACCTATTCAAACATCATATATCCAAATAATCTAAAGATAGAAATAATCCAAATATTCAAAATAGAAATAATATACATGACGATATAATGCAAATATAATTAAAATGGACAAACTTAAAAATAATCTTACTACATGTCTTGGGTAAATGTGAGGAGGTGAGTTGGCCACACGATATATGAATTGACACACCCACTAATATACAGCGTGCTGCATTGTTTGCGCAACCACAATAGGGAGTTCTCCTTCTCGGGTATCACATGCGTGACAAGCACTTTGGACTCAATCCCTTGAAGCACACGTCCATGAACTATTCCACCCTCGATGATATTCGGGTCCCTCAACCCCCGCCCTATCCGCTGGCCATCAAATACATCCAATACGAACACGCTCGTCCAACCAAGTGTCGACAATGGTCTAGGGAAGGGAGCCAAATAAGTAAGTGGATCATCGAAATACGCACGTGACGGTGAAGAAGCACTAAGGTCCACATCCTCATCCTCATGTGCCTCGTTCTACCCCACCTCCTCCTCCACCACCAACTTCTCCTTACCTTTCCCCTTCCCCTTACGGTCTCCACCCAACGTACGCTTCATGAATGCGTACATATCTTGGACCGTCGCCTCCAAACGGGACATCTTCACATCGTGTGAATCCATCGTTCGAGCCAACCCGGTGTCGCTCGTCTCCAATCCGATGATCCTAGATTTGGCCACCCACGAGCTCACCCCGTTGTCCTCCTCTTGCGATCAGAGCCAAGAACTTGGCTGAGTGCGTCTATGGACAAAGACGCCTTGTTGGCATTAGACTGCGACTCATGCACTTCCTTAAGCTTTGCCTGAAACGATAAAAGCACATGATTAGTAAAATAAGTAAACTAAAAAATTATAACATAATTAACAAAAAATAAACTGTCGGATTACTTACGATCGTGGCCACGACGCTCGGGGACAACTCCTTGTCCTTCCCCTTCTTCGTCCGAAGAGCCACATAACTATCGAGCCTATGTGGCTTACCCCCTGGCCCACTCCCTACTCCCTGAAATAAAATAAAGTAAAATTAGTATCGGCCCCGTAAAGTAAAATAATGAAGGATAATATATTTATGTAGTTATAGAAAAATTAAATTTTACCTTCATCCTATGCTCCACCTCGGCATAAGACGTCCGACCGGAGTAGTGCACGTTCGTCTTTTTTTCCCGATTTTCCCTCCCCGATTGGCAAGATGCCAATTGTCGATCCTCGATCTCATTGTCAATGAACTTTTGCCATTGTGCCAATGAGATCGGCTCCTTGGGCGGGACGGATCCACGCCATTGTATAATGGACTCTCGGGTCTTCCCAAAGTACCATGTCCGCATATTTTTCTTCCACGCCTTGTGTTGCTCCCTCAACTGCTCCAAGACGGAATCGCGTAGCTTTGGATCCAAGTTGAATTGTTCTTGTCCAACAAATTCAATGTTAGTTGCGAATAAATATGAATATAAATATAAATTGAAATTGAAATTGAAATATTCATATAAATATAAATATATTACCTGTAGTGCCGCCCAAACACCTAAATTGAGCTCATATGGCACCTCCTTCTAACTCATAAACCCCGAGACGATGACCGTCTTTAGCAGCTCGAGGGATCTCGCTAATAGATCCGATTTTTTCTCGATGGTAATCCCAAATTTTCCATATTTGGGGAGCCTAGGGGCGGAGGAGCCCTCGTCGCCTTCGCTACCACCGAGCCCAGACGACATCATCATAAACAGCATATATATATTATATATGCCGGAATAGATGTAAAGCATGGAATTATTAGTACAAAAACCCCCCCACCACCCCACACCCCCTCCATATATACACATATTTAATTTCAAGTATGTTTCATTTAATTATCATACTTCGTATATATTGTTCGATATACAAAGTAATTTTCAAAAAAAATTGAAAAATTCCACCCCCATATGGACAATAATCCAGTGGTCATGCCACTTTTAAAACTAACCAACCCAACATTTACTAAACAAAATAATCCAACAGCAATTTCAACAACAAATGTGTAACCTGTACTCCTTCTAATTCATCTACTCAATTAATTCATTTCATCAATTAAACTAACAATTAAAGTATACAATTATTAATTTACTAATTTACAATGAGGGGCAACCCTACTTTCATATGAAATTGGCACTAATTATTAATTTACTTTCATCTAAAATTATACAATTAAAATTACAATTAAATCTATACAATTTATTAATTCAAGCTATACAATTGTTAAAAAAAAAACCACCACCCCACCCCCTCCCCTAACCACACCCCCTGCCCCCCTCCCCCACCACACACCACCACACACACATACACACACATATACACATATTTAATTTCAAGTATCTTTCATTTAATTATCATACTTTGTATATATTATTCAATATACAAAGTAATTTTCAAAAAAAGTTAAAAAATCCCACCCCGATATGGACAATAATCCAATGGTCATGCCACTTTTAAAACTAACCAACCCAACATTTACTAAACAAAATAATCCAATAGCAATTTCAACAACAAATGTGTAACCCGTACTCCTTCTAATTCATCTACTCAAATAATTCATTTCATCAATTAAACTAACAATTAAAGTATACAATTATTAATTTACTAATTTACAATGAGGGGTAATCCTACTTTCATATGAAATTGGCACTAATTATTAATTTACTTTCATTTAAAACTATACAATTAAAATTACAATTAAAGCTATACAATTTATTAATTAAAGCTATACAATTGTTAAAACCCCCCACCACCCCACCCCCTCCCCCCACCACACCCCCTGCCCTCTGCCCCTCCCCCACCACACACCACCACACACATATATACACACACATATACACATATTTAATTTCAAGTATGTTTCATTTAATTATCATACTTTGTATATATTGTTCGATATACAAAGTAATTTTCAAAAAAAGTTGAAAAATCCCACTCTCATATGGACAATAATCAATTGGTCATGCCACTTTTAAAACTAACCAACCCAACATTTACTAAACAAAATAATCCAACAGCAATTTCAACAACAAATGTGTAACCCGTACTCCTTCTAATTCATCTACTCAATTAATTAATTTCATCAATTAAACTAACGATTAAAGTATATCACTATTAGGCCATTTTCAAATGTGTCAAATCACCATTGATGCTCAATTGACAGGTGATGCAGCAATGTAGTTATCATTCCAATGCTCATTTGGTTCGAGAAACGGATAGAGATGCGTAAAATTTTAGTGTTAGATCCTTATATTTAGCAAAATACTAGTACATGCTAGGTGGCTAAAATAACTACGCACCTTTTAAAATAGTAGTGCGATGACTTCAAATTAAGGTTAGAAATAAAGTAAAACCTCAATGCCCTAATTTTTGTTTGTGTAATTTTTATTACAAAATACTACATACCTCCTATAAATTTCAATAAATTAACCACAAAACTCCTTTTTTTTTTAATATAACGGTTAGTCAACATTTTAATATTAAATAGGACTTATTAAATGATAATAATACCGTTGTTAACTATGTGTTGACTCGTGTAATATTTGTTATGTGAAAAAAAAAATAGCTTCATTAAAAAAAATAAATTGATTAAAAAATGTATTATAGTCATTTTATTATATCCATTATTATTAACTTAAGGGGGCTTGTTAGGTTCCCACCCCACCCCCTCCCCCCACCACACACCACTCCCACCCCACCTGCACCACCCCACCCCCACTACCCCCTCCCCCACCACACACATATATACACACATATACACACACATACACACATACATATGCACACATATATATACACACATACACATACACACATATAGAAATGAAAGAGAAAGAGAGGAAAAAAAACATACCTTAGAGAGAGAGCAGAAATCATTTAGAGAGAGAGGGGGGGGGGGGGGGGAAACCAAAAAAGGGTGGGAAAAAAGAAGCCTAGGGCTTTTTTTACTGCAGAAGTTGTCACGGTCGTGTCAAGGTCATTGATCATGACAATTATTTAAAGAATTGTCACGGTCATTGATCTTGACACAACCGTGACAACTAAATTTGTCACGGCCTTGTCACGATCATTGACCGTGACAATTCTTTGCCATGGTCGTGTCAAGGTCAATGACCGTGACACAAAACCCGTGTTTTTTATCACGGTCAATGACCTTGACAAGGGTGGTCAGTTGAAAGGTGACAATTTTTTCATTTTGGTGTAGTGTCATCAGAGATACCGAGTCGAATTTTAGGAAGTATTTCCTAGGGGGAAATCAGTCGTACTCTAGGGGTTTTTCATTATCCTTGATCCCATATATGAACTTGAAGATCTCCTTAGTTATATTATACCCAAAATGTTTCCTCTAATAAACCATTGATCCCAAGATCATCTTATATGTATTAGCAGAAAGTTGACCTGAATCGACTCCATACCATTTAAAATTCCTCTTATGGTAAGGTGGAGAGGAAGAAAAACATGAACTTATATTTCCTCCATAGAAAATCAAATATCCTTGGTTGAATGCGGATCATAGACTTTATCCTCAAGGTTAAGCAGCCTACGCGCTATTCCTAAGGGGATGTTGTACATATCCTCTAAATCCAAGAACTCATCCTTAGAGATATCAGAATAATAATGATAGGCCTATGTGGACACAACATAGAACGAACTCTCAGAACCAAAACTGAACTTGTCGTCTACTTGGTTGACCATTAGTGAGATAGCATGCCTACATGGAGCTCCAAATGCCCTAGCCTCTCTAGAAAAAGTCTCGATTAGACGATTCATTAAATCCTAATATTATATATATATATATATATATATATATATATATATGTAAATATATCTTCCCCGAAGCCTTAGTCCCTACCCTTTGATTTATTTTTATGTGCGTGCATTTTATTTGAATGGTATATGATATTTAACTTTAAATGTATGCTTTTGTAGGGTCAAGGAAGCATGACACAAGTGAAGCGAATCTAATTTCTGCCAAAACTCATGTCCCGACTTTAATGAGGATTTCCAACTCATTAAAGAATAATTATATATGTTTTGGATGATTTTTGAGCATAATTGGAATTTTTGTGGTTTTAGGAAAAATGCATTTTTGACAGCACATAGCAAAATGCATCTTGCCTCTGTTAGGATGTATTTTACCCTATCAGGATGTATTATGCCCCTGTAAAGATCTATTTTCCTCTTGAAAGATGTATTTTTCCTCACCAGAGAATTATAACAATATTGTTATGGGATTTTAGTTTCAAGATAACATATTTTAAGTTGTTGGGGGGACTTTGACATCATTCTTATCTTAAGGATGGTTCATATTTTTTACTTAGATACTTATAGAGAGAGAACGAGGAATAAAAAAAATCATCTGTATCAAATTTAAATAGATTTGTAGATTGAAGCCGTATTTTCAATCAAGATCTATCTTTCAGGTAGTGGTGGTATCAGTCGGTGAAATTTGCATTTAGGGGTTTTCTTTCCTTACTTCATCTCTATTTCTATTTGTTATGAACAAACTATTAGTTACTAGATATATATAGTTAGGGTAGTAAATTCAATATGAATCATGTTTAGTTAGCCGTAGATTGATTGTAGTGTGCATTGATTAGTGATGTTGAGTTAGTATTGTAGGGATTTCTCTTCATCCGTATTGTCAAGCAACATGGATTATAGTGGATGTCCTCAATTCTAAATCCGTTAGTTTTATTTGTTAACAATAGATCTTAATTAAGTTTTTTGGGTCAATCTGTTATAGTTGATATTTGATTTCACATAAGGATTGACCAGATAAATCCATGTCTATAGCCAAACAATCATTTTCATTTGAAATCTCAATTACTTATTTTTGTGTTTACTTTAATTACGTTCATTTAATTCAACCAAATTACATCAAAATTAATGCTCACGCTACATGTTTCATAAAATTCCTCTATAAATGTAATCAATCAATATTTTACCATTCTCCATGGAATTTGACTTGGCACTTTCAGAGATTTACTAGTTGTTTTGTGACATGAACTTTTTAAACACAAGAAAGTGTTTTGTGCCATTTCCATGGATTTTAGATTTACATATTTGATCCATTTACAATTATAGAGTCATTTTTTAAATAGAAAAATCAAAAAGATAATATATATATATATATATATATATATATATATATATATATATATATGGTTATATGTACTTGTTAATGTGAAGCCTTTGGAGATTTCTTGTGTATGAACCCTTAGGTCGGTTGGGATGATGTAACCGCTTAGTGAAATTTGTTACTCCACATTTTGAGTCTAGTTCCACTATTTGTTCTGAATTAACCTCCTTCACTAACACTTATTCATATACCATAAGTACCATGACCAATGACGCAAGTGAACGCGGAGATAATGAGCCACCCAATGATCCTCCAACAAGGACACTTGATGATTATCTCTAACCCGATTGGAGCACTGGGCCTTCATGTATAGTCATACCCCAAAATGAGGGTAATTTATCTGTTAGGCACGACATGATCCAACTGTTGCCCACATTCCATGGGGTGGAGAATAAACAACCATTCCTTCACCTTATGGAGTTTGAAGAGATGTGCGCAACATTTTTCGAACAAATGTGCACCGAAGAAGTGGTGAGGTTAAAATTGTTCCCATTTTCATTTAAGGATAGAGCATACTTGGCTCAACTCCTTGCATCCACGTTCTAAATGTAGTTTGAATGAAATATAAGCTTAATTTTTGAAAAAAAATCTTTCCCTCACATAGAAACAATGCATTTAGGCGACAATTCATGAAATTTGTCCAAAAATAGAATGATTATTTCAATATGTGTTGGGAACTATTTAAGGAGCTTTGCAGTGGTTGACCACCCCTTGGATATGAGCAATGTATAATATTGAATTAATTTATTGAATGCTTGCCTCCCCTAACTAAGCAATTAGTTTAGCAATGTGTAATGTGGGGGTTATGAATAAGGACTCTAATCAAGTCGAGTGATACATTAATCGGTTAGATGAGAAAGAATAATCATATGAGGACACAAATCTTATTGATCGAGCATTACCATTTAAGCTCAACACCAATACCTCGAGGATTAGTCTTTACCATATTATGGAAGAGGATTCACTTAATTCTAAAACTACATAACTCAATAAGAAGGTAGAAGCAATTGATCTTAAAAAATTTGATGAGGTCACACCACGGTATGACTTGTAAGAGGTGTGTGTTATTTTCAACAGACTTGGGCATCCCACACAAAAATGCCCGCGATTTCGGAATTTAAAGAGGTTTTTCATTAGAAACTAAATTCAATAAACAACTTTAAAAGGCCATTTACCTCATCTCATAACGAGACCTATAATCCGGAGTGGAGGAACCACCCAAACTTTAGGTATAAGAAAAATCATGAGCACACATAACCCCTGTTATTCCAACCACCACATCGATTATATCCACACCAACCATAAAAACCATTTTTACAAACACCCCCACAACCATATCAAAAAAATTAAGGTTCTTTATCCACTATCTCTTATGTTCCACGAGATAATAAGATCTTTGAGGACACATTGAAAGAGTTCATGCAAGACCAACATTCCATCAACACTTAAAATCAATAGAGTTTGGTTCGAAATGAATAATCATTGAGTAAATTAGAACCACCCTCTCTCAATTAACCACAACCATGAGTGGACTAGAGACGGGAATTTTTTTGGCACATCCTCAACCCAACCCTAAAGGTCACATGGTGATATGTTCCACATATCAAAATCACACCCAACTGGAATCTATAACTACCTTGAAAAGTGGAAAAACAATTGAAACAAATATTCCTTCAACAGCATAAAATCCCGAGGTGCAATCGAATGATCGAGATAGTAATAGATTGGGTATGGAAAAAATTAATCCGATTGGAAGTTGAGAGATGTCTCATTCAAGTACCTTTCCAAAAAAGACTTAATCCACCATAAAAAGAAAGCCGAAATTATGATATTTTGGAACTTTTCAAGAAAGTGAAAACATCATTCCTTTGCATGAAGCCATTAAGCATGTTTTGTCTTGTGCTAAGTTTTTTAAAGATTTATACACAGTGAAATGCAAGCTTCATGTTCACAAAGATGCATTTTTAGTGTCCAAATGAGTTGAATCACACAACACAAGATCCCTCCCAAATACAAGGGCCGAGATTTTCCTACAATTTCTTGTTACATTACGGATTACCTCATCGATAGAGCTTTTATTGATTTTGGATCTAAAATCAATTATCTCCCTTTTTGGACTCTGAACAATTTGGGTTAAATGAGATTATGCCAACTCGCATCACTTTACAACTAGGGGACCGATCGGTAAAAATACCCCATGGTATTAATTAGAACGTCTTAGAGCTAGCCGAAATTTTTTATTTCCCCGTTCACTTTGTCATTTTGGATACCTAACCGATGGAAAATGATGAGTCATAAAATTTTGTCATTCTAGGTCTTCCATTTTTGTCTACTTCGGATGCCACTATTAGCTACCAAAATAGGGTTATGAAATTGTCGTTTGGAAAAAAATTGTTTAGCAATATGAAGCTTGAATTGAAAATTTTCAACATTTCCATGCAACTACTTTGTGAAGAGGATGATGTTAGAGAGATTTATCTAATTGAAATTTTGGCGAAAGAACACTTTGATCTTAACTACTGATGATACAAGAAATCGAACACATGTCGTTCTCATACCAACAAGTCAAGTGTAAAATAGTTATAAGCAAGTAAAGAGAGACAAAACACAAGATATAGAGTGGTTTAGTAATTCAAATTAGCCTATGTTCACTTTATTGCCCCACTCTCATTATATACATGTCGTAATACAAGTTACATAGCCATGAGAGGCATACAATAGAGTTAAGAAAGGAGAATACGTGATTGTAGCAATTTTGGGCAGGCCGGGGAGATGACTACAAGGCAGGTGACTATCCCCCAAGCTGTATTGGGGTTGAGTAAAGAGTTTGACAGGTCTTCGCTAAGGGTTATTGTCTCAGATATGGATCTCAAACTCCTTATCTCGAGGTATGGACCTCTATTTATAGGAGCTATGTAAGCTTTGTCATGTGATATGAGCACATGACATATGAATAAGACCAAAGAGTAATCCCTTTGAATGGGGAAACAACTGTGAGCAATGGCTACTGCCTGTTTGAACCTAGGCAACAACTTTGAATAAGGGTTACGATCTGTTTGAACCCAGGAGGCAGTTGGTCTGCAGGTGTTGTGGCTTAATAGGTAGACCAATCCTGCAAGCATCGCGGCCAATGGATGATAAAAGCACAACTAGATAAGCATGGGGATGCGACCTCCTTACTCTAAGGCTGATCTGTTAGTAGGTTCTGCGGTAGGGGACCGTATTGGTCATATCAATAATCCCCCAAGCCATAGTGACAAGAGGTGGTGATTTGATGCTGCGACTTAGTATCATACTATCGCGATGTGTTTTACATTATGCAGTCACTTGCAAAGTGACAGTTCAACTTCTCATACCCTCTTATATAAATGGATCTAGCCGTGGCCTTCATTACTTTTTACAAACCTTTTAGAGAAAATCGAGAGAGAACTTCTGTCATTCCTTTCTTATAATTTTTGGCAAGATTCGATTGGTGGTTTGAGGTTGTTTGAGGCTGAGCAACTGTTATTTCTCCGTATTTCTTAAATTTCCTGGCAATCTTCCAACTAATTTCTCATTTTCTTCCATATTTCTTCAAATTGTAGCTTCTAATTCATGTTTTCCAACCTAATTCCATATTTCAAATGGGAAATCCAACTATTTGAATTGCATATTTTGAATTGATGTAATATGATTCCACCACTTCTCAGCCTTCAGTTAGGAACTAGGGTTTGATTATTGATCTTGCATAGAGCTAGGTTTGAACAAATTTGCTTGGCTGAATTTCTATAATTTCTCTGATAAAAATTCCCAATATGTAATGCTGCTACTATTTATTGTTTTAGATTTGGGTTTTTAAGTTTCTGGGTTTCTGTTTGGGTTAGAAACTTGGTTTTATTAGGTTTAAACCATACTGTTTGTTGTCCTTGTTCTTGGTGTTCTTGGCCAGAATCTTAGAATTCTAGGTTTTCGATCTTTGTTAAATTCGTAATTGAATAAGAACGTGTTTCTCCTTTTGGTTGTGGCAGACAACAAGACTTGCCCTATTTTGTTGTGTTTATGTCACCACTTAACTATTCTGGCTGAAGTCCCTGGTTCTGAACCGATTGGTTGTGGCCTTTAATCTTTGTTATGGGTCTTTCCTTTTAGCTTTAACTCCCATTTGTACAATTTATATCTTCAGAAGACTTAGTATTTCTCTTTGGCTGTAGTCTTTAGGCTTATAGTTAGAATAATTGGTTGCAGCCTTTCATAATTATTAATGTAGAATGTATAAAATATGTTGTGGCCTCTATTTGAGGTTTCTAACCATAGTGGTTGTGTCACCCTAACAATGGGGACTTTCTACTTCTCAAGTCCTACTACAGTCTTATGAGTTGGGATCCTTCAGAATTTTTAGGCGACTTTTTGAGAAAGCACTTTGAAATTCCTCCACATGAAATTCCGTTGATAAATCCTTTGACCGCTATTAGGCCTTGTTTACTGAAATATTTCCCTAACTGCATAATCCTTGATTCTGATTCCACAGACTCCATGAATTATAGGAATATTATTGAAGCCACAATAATGGAGGAGGATACACACTCCATAAACCATCAACCTATCGAAGTTGAGGCCACAACAGTTGGTCCTTCTAAGTCTAAAGATCACCATTTGGCCGATCTGACAGAGTTCAAAGAGCCCCTGCATTCTTAAAAGTTCATTGCATATTGACCAAAGAGTGGGTCAACCAAGTGGTCGCGATATTCAAAATTCCTAGTGGGGTAATTTGTTCATCCCCTTACGCAAAACAAAAACCATGTTCTACGGTCCCTAATAACAGGATTTTCTTCCCTCTACATGCCTTCATGAATGGCCTGCGGCTGCCTGTATATATCCCCATTAGGAGGATTTTTAATGCCACGAACCTGGCCCCAACATAATTATATCCAAATGGTTGGAGATCAATTATGGCCTCTCTAGTGCTTTAGAAGGACAAGTTGAATAGAGATATTACTCCCGCAGAGTTTTTATATTTCTACCGACCAAAGAAGAACTCTGTTAAGTATGCGTGGTACTATTACCTGGCCTTTCAAAATAAGGAGGTGGTTTTGTATACTGGGAGACCTTCTAGTGTAAAGAATTGTAAGGGAAAATACATATATATATTTGGAGAGGGATGGTAAACTCATCCAGAAGAATCGAAGAGAGATAAAACTTATGGAATGTCACGATAATGGGGACGGACCTCAATGCTAGGTGAGTATATATTGCAGCCTCTACATCATGTTGCATCTCGTTCTGTAGTTGTACATTTTGATAGTATTTATTGTAACACTTTACTAATCACTAATCATTTGTGAAGCCCTTGATAAACTATCTCTCAGCGGCAGGCAAGAAAGAAGAGTTGAGAGGGATACGACCATTAGTGGTAAGCTAAAACATTTTAGCTTTTTGGTCACTTTTGCATCGATCTTTGACCAGGGATACCTCCCTAACAAACATTTACCAAAAAGAATGGTAAAGGAAGGTAATACTCTATACTTTAACTCAAATTTTTCACGAAAGGTACTTTTATATGATTCTTACTTTGTTACTTTTTTAGGAGAGGAAATAGACGTAGAACTCTTACTTACCGAGCTGGTAGAAATGGATAAGGATTTCGTTATCCTCAATAATGCCGCCAAGAAAGGCATAAAAAGGAAGAGGACCTTGAAATGGAAAGAGGTTACGGTGGGCAAAGGGGTTGCACCTAGTGAGACTACTACTGTACTTGGTGTGGCTACTCATACAAATGTCGCAACTGGGGGAAACGTGCCCCCTAAATGCGATCCAACGCATACTGATGATGCTGCGGCCAATGAAAAAGAGGGCCAATTTGATGACGATATTAGTGATTAGTTGGCCACGGAAAATCTGCTTCCCATAAAGGTGGACGCAGTCCTGTCCATGTTTATACTAATCCATCTCCTCCTCTACGGAGGTTAATGACCATTAATGCTAACTTGCCCCCTCCTCGAATTCGTTAAAGCGTGGGCCTTGATGGACATCCACGACCTCAATTAAGAATGCCAAATCCCCAATATTCCTTGAACAAAAATGCCAGGGCAGTTCACAAGATGAGGAAGGTAGCAGATAATATTTACTTGGATCGCCTTGTGGATGAAGACCATAAGAATTTGGAGGAGTATGGTCTTCACAGGCTGCTAAGGGTAAGCATTATATTGAATTTGACTATAGTTACTTCGTCCTAATAATCGTGTCTAAATAATTTCAGGACATGGATGTCATTATGTCTCTAACGACCAGATATGAAGGTCTGTATAAATTGCATTAGGTTATGGCATCAGTTCAAAAGACTGACTTAGCAAATGCCAGGGCCTCTTCCTTCGAGGAAGGTAAAAAATCATCTACCCTTGATTTGGTAAAGATAGACTTGCATACTGCTATCAAGTCCAGGGATGAGGTCGAATAGAACTTTACTGCAGCTGCTAAATCCCTTTAAGATTCTGAAGCCAAAGCTGTGGAAGATACTAGACAGGCCTCCAACTTTGAGATCTAGCTGAATCAGCTTAAAAAAAGTATGACCAATTGAATCACGCAACACCTATTTAATCCAATGTAAGGATAATGATTATGGCATAGCCCTCCAGTGGATGAAAGAGTCCCATATTGCGGCCTTAACTCAAGATACAGACGATGTCGTACCTTAATACAAGAAATTCAATGATTTCGTTATGACAAATAATAAAGCTTATCTCTGCAGCTTCCAAGAGCTCAGGCATACGTTTTTAAATAATTGTCCTGAATCCAAGGATAAGATCCTTTCCTGGAAGCTCAGTGATGCTTAGCATACTGAATGTGTGGAAGAGATTAGAGTTACAGCAGAGAGAAGGTCCAAGCAACAGATGGAATAAGCGACTAAGGTAGGGGAAGAAGAGATGGAGACTACGGATAGTGAAGATGAAGATGAAGAAGACAACGTAGCCTCGTAGTTTTAATCTTTCCCTTTTGCAATCAATTTTTAGCAGTAATGAACCATTTCTTAAACTTAACTTTATATAGGGCTACGGCCATTTATAACTTTGAACTGAATTCTCAAATAGGTTTGCTCCCTTTTTTGCAAGCTATAGCCATAATAAATATATTTAACTTTTGTTTGCATGCTTTTTTTACCTGTACATCTTGAATACTTGAATGCTTAAATGCATGTTTTACTTTGCTTCATCTATATGTTTTGACTTCTTAAATGCACTTGACTTTTTCTTTTCAAAAATTAATATATGAAACATAAGGTCACAATAACTTCTCATAAAATGGATTCTTGAACAGGGTGTGGCCATTTGTTTTTGCGATGCTTCTCTCATGGTTTTTCATCACAATGAGCCCCAAAGCCGCGGTGCCAAGGGAAAATGACTTTAGGGATACGACAGGATTATTTCATCCTGTTTGTTAATTTTTCTTCACTCATGATCCCCCGAGTCTTGTGGTACCAATGGTAATTTTGGGGTTGCGACTGGGTTGTATGCCTTCCGCGGCATCTGAGATGATATTCTAGTGGACTTTATGTTGGGTTGCGGTCATTTATTCTTTGTTGCTTTAATATGGTTCGTGATGCCATTACCGCAACATCTTTTAATCGCTTTAATTGCATAAAGCTTCTTCCACAACTTCTTTTAGTCGCTTTAATTGGCTTAATATCAAGCCTCCCTAGGCTTGGTATTATAAAGCTTCCCCAAGCTATAATTAGGTGTGTAGTATTATCCACAGACAAGTAAGTCTTTGGATCCTTTGGGTTATTGTTAGGCCTCCCCAGGCTAGGTATTAAAAAGCTTCCCCAAGATATAATCAGGTATATATCAAGCCATCCATCGCTAATTGAAGGATTTCGAAAGCGAATAATGGGCTTTGTAAGCCCCCGTGTCTAGTAAGAGCATCTGGAAGAAAATAATGGGCATTGTTAGACCCCGTGGCTAAATGACGCATGCCTACATCTCCGAACGGGTATTGTAAGACCCCGTGGCTAAATGACGTATCCCAATATTGGGTACGGGCATTATAAGCCCCCACGGCTAAATGACTCCTTCGAAAAGCTAAGAGGGGTCACTCTAAGATCTTAAAGTTGATAAAAGTATATCGAAAGATGGTCACCCTTATGAATATAAGCATTCCCTGCTTCACCATGAGTGGCATTGTAATCCAATTAAGGCTATTATCTCATATATTTCATAGACTTCTTCCGAAAGTAATAAGCTTATGAGATGATGTGTTATTCATCCCTTAAAATCTATTTAAGATGAAGTTTTTTTGTGAGATTAGAGATGAGAAAAATTAGCAAGCAAAGTATGACTAAATTTGTCAATCTTGTATTTATATATAATTTTGTAGGTGGAAATACAAAAACATGTAAAGAAGAAAAACATAGTTTTTCTTTTGTAATAGAAACATAAAAAAAAATATTATAACTCAAGTTTAGGGATGTGGCTATAAGTTGTAGGTTGTTCCCTTTGTGAATCGCTGGAGCATCCCCTGTTTCATAAGCCTTTCAATCTCATCCCTCAAGGCGTGGAAATTGTTCATGTCATAGCCATGATCACTATGGAAATTGCACCATTTGGCTTGGTCCCTCTTGTAAGGAGGGGTCTTCAGTTTCTCAGGACACTTGAGCAATTTGTCTTCTTTGATGAACTCAATAATATCTTTAATTTGACAAGTGGATGGGGTGTAGACCTAAAACGGTTTTTCTACCTTCTTCCCCCTCTACCTCTTTTGGTTCTCGTCTGCGTCCTCTGGGGCAATGGATTCTATGGGTTCTGCCATTACGATCGAGACTATAACCTTGTGTGCTGCAGCTTCCAACATAAGAACCCTTTGGGTCAAAAACTTGACTTGAGTCTGGAGTAAGGCATGCTTGTCGTATAGATAGTTGAGTTGGTTATACAGATCAGCAATCTCATCTTTTTGTTCTGCACTTTTTCTTGAGATTCCTTCCATTTTTTCTTTATTTGTCTTTAGAGATATACTATGGGATGAACTAAATAGTGGTGAGAAATCAATGAGTGACGATAAAACAACCAAGTATAGTAACTAGGATATAGTTTTTTCCAATCTGCCAAATGTACTGTCGCGATCGCTGCATGCTGAATACATGAAGTTACTGTCGCGATTTCCCCTAGGGAGGGTTCACCAAAGTTAGTCCGAGGACCATTTTACCATGTTTGTTCTCCTAGGTGTTAAAATGAAGTTATACATCATCCTCAATACAAAGGTCTGTTGCACTCAAGAAATTTACTTATTAGGTCGCATCCTGCTTGTTGCATCGTGGTGCGATTCCAAGGACCCATAAGCTGGGCTTAATCCATCTAGTAATATAAAAAATAAGCCTACTATGGGTTTACCAGGGACAAAACAGTCTCCGAATTCCCCAAAAAAGGAACAATTGTGGTAGAAAACCCTAAATCATAGTCTAAGAAAGGAGGAAAGAGTTGATAGAATATAACCCTAGTTATCAACCTTTATAAGGCTATAGCTTTCTTGCATTTTCAACACTTTCTAAGTAAGGTAGCTTCATCGGGGTAATCAAAATAGATCAAAAGGTCATAAAAAAAAGTCCACCAATAAGTAGATCTGAAAATATGCAATACCCAACAAAGGTTGCATGTGCAAAATTCGAGCTCAATAATCAAACCTCACCCATGGAATGATGGTCCAAAGGCCCCCCATGAATGAAATAAGGTGCTAAGAAGCCAAAATGTAAAGAAACAAGATAGGAATACCTTGTTCCCACAGATGACGCCAGATTGATGATACGAGAAATCGGACACACGTTGTTCTCATAGCAACAAGTCAAGTTTAAAATAGATATAAGCAAGTAAAGAGATACAAAACACAAGTTATAAAGTAGTTCGGCTATTCAAATGAGACTACATCCACTTAGTTTCCCCACTTTCATTATATACATATCGTAATACAAGTTACATAGCCATGAAAGTTGTACAATAGAGTTAAGAGAGGAGAATACGTGATTGTAGCAATTTTGAGCAAGCTGAGGAGATGACTACATGGCAGGTGACTTGTCCCAAAGTTATATTGGGGTTGAGTAGGGAGTTTAACAGGGCTTTGCCTAGGGTTATTATCCCAGATCTAGATCTCGAACCCCCTATCTCAAGGTATGGACCTCTATTTATAGGAGGTATGTAAGATGTGTCATGTTCCCTGAGCACATGACATATGAATAAGACTGAGGAGTAATACCTTTTAAGGGGAAGTAGCTGTGAGTAGTTGCGGCGGCCTATTTGAACCCATGCAGTAGCTATGAATAAGGGTTGCGGCCTGTTTGAACTAAGGTGACAGCCGGTATGAAGGTGTTATGGCTTAATAGGCAGACCAATCCTACAAGCACCGTGGCTAGTGGTTGATTAAACCACAACCAGATAAGTATGAGGTCGCGTCCTCCTTATTCCAGTGCATCTCTGTCCATAGGTCTGCGGTAGGGGATCATATTGCTCATATCAATTGCCTTAGTGGTCAGTTAAAAACCTACATGTTCAACTATCTCAATATTTAATATTTGAATGATGTGCACGAGCTTTCTTTTTTTCAGATAAAATTCATGAAATTTTTTCTTTTCTTGAATGTAAGGAAATTTTTGAAGAAGTTAAGCATTGTTCCCGTTTTCAAGAGTTATCCTGCTTGACTCCATTCATTAGCCCTCTACCTTGAAATTATCGAATATTGAATTAAAACAACTTCATAATGGTCTGAAATATGCATATTTTTTAGAGGAAACACTTTTTCGGTTGTTATTTTATCTTTACTTGACAAGGATTAACGGTGGAAACTTTTACATGTGTTGAAAAAACACAAGGGTTCTTTAGGGTGGAAAATTTAATGATTTAAAGGGTATTAGTCCCTTAACTTTCACCCATCTAATATGTTTAGAAAAAGATTCCTAACCTACTCGTAAAATGAAAAGGCATTTGAACCCACATATGAAAGAGGTAGTTAGGGTCAGGGTGTTGAAATTATTGAATGAGGGTATCATTCATTCAATCTCCGATAGTGAATGGGTGCGTACCATGAAAGTTGTCCCTAGGTAGTGTGGAATAATGGTTGTTGATAATGATAAGGGTGAATATTTTCTACTTGATTTCACACATGTTAGTGTGTATGAATAGATTATTAAAAAATAAATGCGGTCACTCATAAGGATCATTTACCCTTACCATTTCAAGACCAAGTGTTAGAGAGAGTAGCCGGTCAAAACCATTATTGATTTCTTATTGGTTACTAGGGTTATAATCAAATTGGGATCGCACAGAAAGACGAAGAAAGACAACCTTCACATGTCCCTTCGGTACCTTTGCTAACCATAGAATTCCATTTGGTCTTTTAATAAACTGGCGACTTTTTAATGGTGCATGCTACGGATTTCTAATGATATGGTTGAAATATTTCTAGAGGTATTTATGGATTAGTATAGCATTATTGGTTACTCATTTGGTGAGGTTTGCAAAATTTTGAGAGATGTAAGGAGAAGCATTTGGCGCTTAATTGGAAATAATGTCACTTTATAGTGACAAGATTCATTGTCATTGGTCACATTGTCTCATCTGAAGAAATATGAGTAAACAAAGACAAAGTAGAGCTTATTTCCAATTTACCTCCCCCTAGGTCACTCAAAGATTAACATTCATTTTTAGGTAACGTCAATTTCTATATGAGGTTTATCAAGGACTTTGATGCAATTACTAGACCCATGTGTAATCTACTAGGCAAGGAAACACCTTTTGAGTGGTTCAATGCATGTTAAGAAGAATTTGAGAAGATTAAGATTTTTCTCAGTTATATCATATACTATGCTAGTCGTACATTAGATATTGGATAAATGAACTATTCTACAACGAAAAAATAATTTCTATCCATAGTATTTACTTTGGACAAATTTAGAGCCTACTTGGTTAGAACCCAATATTTTTTTTCACCAATCATTCGGCTCTTAAGTATCTTCTCAGAAAGAAGAACACTAAGCCACAATTGATTTGATGGGTTCTTCTTCTTCAAGAATTTGAGCTTAACATCAAAGATAAAAAAGGGTGTAGAGAATGTTATTGTCGATAATTTGTCTTTTTTTCCATTTGAGCATGATTCCATCGATCCCCCACCCATTATACACTAGACCTTATATCGAAGATGGTCAGGGACCTTGGCCATGACTAAGGTTTGTGAACATTTTCATTGTTACCAAAAAACTTGGTCGCAGACTTCATCCCAACCCAAAATGAGTGCTACATACTCCTCCATGCGACAATAGATGGGCTTATGGTAATGGTCATGGGTCGTGACACCGAACATAGGTGGATTGATGCTCCAAGTTGGTCATAAACCTAGGTCTTGACCATGTGTGGGACGCTATTCAAAATGGATCACGATCCAAATCTGTGACCCCCAATTGTAAAAAAAAAATCAACATGGTCACAGTGTTGGATCGTGACCATGTTTTTATTTTATTATTTTAAATTGAGGGCTAAAAATTTGGTTCGTGACCATATCCATTTAATAAATAATAAATAAAATTTATTTTTAGGTAACACCGAAGAAAAAACTTCAATTCAACAACCAATTCATATACGATTAAGCAATATTGTAATCGTGGAATTGAAAGTAAGCACCATGCCGTCCTAGTTAATTTATAAATCATACTAAATATTCATAAATTTTAGACAAATTCTCAAATCGAATGTCCAGTGACTATGCGATCAATTCCTACGAATTACATTGGTCCCGTGCGTGGATTATGTGTCTCTTATGGGGCTGTTTGGTTACTATTTTGGGTTCGCCCCCTATCGACATGTTTTTAAAACTAACTCTAGTTATTTGTAAATTTTAGTCATATTCTCAAATCAGGCATCTTATGACTAAGTAGCCAGTTCCTACGAGTTACATTTGTCCAGTGTAAGGTGTTTGTGCCCTTTACAGGGCCATTTTGTTTTTTATTTTTTTTTTGTTTTTGCCCTGTAGTGGCATGTTTTTGTAAGGACATATTTTCATAGGTCCGTTATCAATTTGTTATATCATATACCGATACACCGTCGAAGAGCATTCAAGAGCAATCTACATCAAAGACGGATCTGAATTATTGAAGTTCTTTATCATTCAAGGCTATGCGAAGTTTACTTTGGTAATGTTATGTTTTAAATACCTTTACTTTTCACTTAGAGCTTTTTGGGAGATTTTTACAAAATATTTTCTAAGTGTTGGAGTGGATTTTTTTGTCAAATATTGAGAATGAGTATTTTTTCTAAGTTTTATAGCGAACCTCGGTTTTGATGCCCAGGTCGTTCGCACGAGATCAGCATCTCGTTCGAACGAGATTGGAAGTCGCGCGATGTCGTTTGAATGACATGCGTACTTCGTTCGAGCGACATATGCATCTCATTCAAACGAGCTCGAATTTCGAGGCTGTGTGTTTTTGTATAAATACTCATTAAATGGTAACGTTTTCATTAAGAAGTTCAGACGTTTTCTAGAACAACAATACTGCCAAAGAAGTAATCTTTAGGCTTCTTCTTTTAAGGGTTTAATCCCTTTTTGATTTACAATTGACAAAACTCCCATCTTACTTTAGTGAATTGTTTTGGTGTTCAAGAACACATCTTTGCCTTTGTTCATCTTTTGTGGAGTGCGTCTCTACACCGTATGGCTGTGTGTCATTAAGGATCTTGCTACGTGAGGATTCTTTGTTGAAGATAGGACTCCGAGTCCTTGGAGGGTGCTGCGGGTATTCTCTTGCTGAGTTCAAGACTGCGAGTCTTTGTGGGTTAGCTGTGCGTTGATCCATTGCAGATTTCTCTATGTAATTGTAAGTTGCGATTTATAGATTCATAGTGAAATAAAGGTTTTACCCGAAAGGGTTTTTTTCCTGAAATCTGTGTCTCAGCATATTTGTTGTGTCGCATGCGGTATTTGTTTATGGTTTGACACACGCACCATAAATGGATGTTTAAGGGCTGAATTAATAGACTCTAATTAAATAAGTGAGCCAAATTAGAAATTTGCGAATTTAATCAATTATCACACAGTCGCACTCTTTTCAGTTTTTAATATTAAGTCAAGATATTTTCAAATTTTAGTCATATTCTCAAATTGGGCACCCCGTGACTACGCGATCACTTTCTATGAGTTACATTGGTCTCATGTGAGGTGCATGTGCCGCTTGCAAGGCAGTTTTGGGTTGTTTTGGAGTTTTCCATCCAGTGTCAAGTTGTTAAGCGTAAATATTTTTAATTGGAAATTTTAGCGATATTTTCAAACCGGGCATCCCTTTACTATGTGGTCAGTTTCTACAAGTAACATTGGTCCCGTACGAGGTCGTCGTGTCCCTTAGGGGGCATTTTGGGGTTGTTGTGGGTTTCCCCCTCTAGAAGCATGTTTTTAAGACTAACTCTATATATTTTCAAATTTTAGCTATATTCTTAAATTAGGATTCCTGTGACTAAGAAGTCAGTTCCTACGAGTTACATTGGCCCGTGCGATGTGTCCATGCCTCTAAAAAGGAGTATTGGTGGTTGTTTTGGGTTTTCGCCATGTAGTAATATTTTTTTAAGCCTAAGCCTGGTTTTTTACAATTTTATTTATATTATCAAACTGAGGTACCGTGACTATGTGATCAGTTCTTACGAGTTAAATTTTCCCCGTGGGAGATGCGCGTGCCCCTTATGGGGCCATTTTGCTGCTAATAGGAGGTTTCCCCCTCTAGAAGCGTATTTTCAAGCCTATGCCTACATATTTTCAAATTTTAGGCATATTCTCAAATCGGGAATTTATGACTCTGCGATCATTTCCAATGAGTTACATTGGTCATATACAAGGTTTCCGTGCCCCTTGTGGGGTCATTTAGGGGTTGTTTTGGGTTCTCCCGCTAGCGGAATGTTTTTAAGCCTAAGTCTAGTTATTTTCAAATTTTAGTAACATTCTCAAGTACGTCATCCAGTGACTATGCAGTAAGCTCCTACGAGTTACACTAGTCTCATATGTGTTGTCCATGCCCCTTACGGGGCCGTTTGAGTGTTGTTTTGGCTTTTCCTCTCTAGCAGCATGTTTTTAGACTAAAGTATAGATATTTGGAAATTTTAGTCATATTCTCAACCAAGCATCCCTTGACTACATGGTTAGTTTTAACGAGTTAGATTGGTCCCGTGTAAGGCATGTGTGCCTTTTATGGAGCTATTTCGGGTTGTTTTGGATTTTTGCACTCTAGTGGCGTGTTTGTAAACCTAAGTCTAGTAATTTGCTAATTTTAGTCATATTCTGAAATCGAGTGTTTTGTTACTACATGGGCAGTTCCTACGAGTTACAATGATCTCGTGTGAGGTGTCGCACCTCTTACAAGGCAATTTGGGGGTTATTTTGGGGTTTTTTCCCTCTAGCAGCAAGTTTGAAGTCTAAGTTTAATTATTTTTAAATTTTAGTCATATTCTCAAATCGATCCTCTAGCGAGTAGGAAGTTAGCTCTGACGAGTTACATTAGTCCCATGTGATGATTTCGTGCCACTTACGGGACCGTTTGGAGGTTGTTTTGGTTTTTTCCCCTATAACGGTATTTTTCAAGACTAAATCTAGATATTTACATATTTTAGTAATATTCTCAAACCTGGTATCCCATGACTATGCGGTCAGTTTCTACACATTACATTGCTCCCGTACGAGGTGTTCGTGCCCCTTATAGGGATATTTCGAGGCTATTTTTTGCTTTTTATCCTCTATCGACATGTTATTATGCCTACATATAGTTATTTATAAATTTAGTCATATTCTCAAAACCGAGCATTTCGTGACTATACGGTTAGTTCTTATGAGTGACATTGGTTCCGTGTGAGGTGTTCATGCCCCTCATGGATCCATTTGGGGGTTATTTTGGGTTTTCCCCTCCAACGACATGTCTTTAAGTCTAAGTCTTTATATTTGAACATTTTAGTCATATTCTCAAATCAGGCATTGCATGACTAGGCAGTCAGTTCCAATGAGTAACATTGGTCCCGTGTGAGCTGTTTGTGCATCTTATGGGGTTGTTTAGGGGTTGTTTTGGGTTTTCTTCCTCTAATAGTATGTTTTTATGCTTGTGTCTAGGAATTTGTAAATTTTAATCATATTCTCAAACCGGGCATCCTGCGAAGACTCAGTCAGTTCCCACAAGTTACATTAGTCTCGTGTAAGATGTTCGTGCTCCTAACGGGGCCGCTAATATTTTTTTTGGGTTTTCCTTCTCTAGCAGCATGTTTTTAAGCATAAGTCCGGATATTTACAAATTTTAATCATATTCACAAATCGGGCAATCCGTGCCTACATAGTCAGTTCCTACGAATTACATTGGTCCCGTGTGAGTTGTACATGTCTCTTATGGGGGGCATTTGTGGAATGTTTTGTGTTTTGCCATATCTACCGACATATTTTTAAGCTTGAGTTAAGAGATTTGCAAAATTTAGTCATATTCTCAAACAGGGCATCCCATGACTATGCAGTCAGTTCTTATGAGTTATAGTGGTCCCATGCGAGGTGTTCTTGTCTCTATAGGGTTTATTAGGAGATTGATTTGGATTTTTCCCCTCTATCAGCATGTTTCCAAGTCTAAGTCTAGTTACTTTCAAATTTGAGTCATATTCCCAAAGTGGGTGTATCATGACTACACAGTCAGTACTTATGAGTTACATTGGTGATGTGCGAGGTGTTCGTACCTCTTACGGGATCGTTTAGGGTTATTTTGGGTTTTCCCCATCTAGCGACATATTTGTTAGCCAAATTCTAGTTATTTGTAAATTTTATTCATATTCTCAAACCAGGCATCCAGTGAGTACAAGGTCAGTTCCTACATATTACATTATTCCCATGCGAGGTGTTTGTGCCCCATTAAGGGGTCGTTTGTATTTGTATTTATGGTTTTCTTCCTCTAGCAACATGTTTTTAAGCCTAAGTCTATATATTTACAAATTGAATTCATATTCTCAAAATGGTCATCCCGTGAGTACATGGTCATTTCTTATGAGTTACACTGGTCCCGTGAGAGGTGTTCGTGTCTCTCACGGGGCTGTTTGGAGGAGTTTTTGTGTTTTTCTACTTTTAGCGACTTGTTTTTAAGCCTGAGTCAAGATATTTGCCAATTTTAGTCATATTTTCAAACCAAGCATCCTTTGACTAAGCTGTCAGTTCTTATGAGTTGCACTCGTCATGTGCGATGTATTTGTGCATCTAACGGGGTTATTTTGGATTTTCACCATCTAATGACATGTTTATTAAGACCAAGTCTAGGTATTTGCAAATTTTAGTAATATTCTCAAACTGGGTGTCCCTTGACTATGCGGTCAATTGCTAGGTGTTTATGCCTCTTACAAGGCTTTTTAGGGGAGATTTTGGATTTTCTCCTTCTAGAGAAATATTTTAAGCTTAAGTCTTATTATTTGTAAATTTTGTTCACATGCTCAAAACGAGCATCTGGTAAGTACATAGTCAGTTCCAACGAGTTATATTTCGATTTTAGATTTTTCCCCTCTATAAAAAAAATTATAGTCAGTTACAACGAGTTACATTTCCAATGAGTACATAGTCAGTTCCAACGAGCATCTGGTAAGACGTCAAGATATTTATAAACAAATTATATTCTCAAATCTGGTGTCCCATGACCAGGAAGTCTGTTCCTACACATTACATTTACCCGTAGGAGGTGTTTGTGCCCCTTATGGGTCCATTTATGGACTATTTTAGGTTTTCATCCTCTAGCAGTATGTTTTTAATCCTCATTATAGTTATTTATAAATTTTAGTCTTATTCCCAAACCAAGAGTCCCATGACTATTCGATATATCCCTACGAGTTGAATTGTTCCCGTGCGAGGTGTTTATGCCCCTAATAGGGCCATTTGAGGGTTGTTTTGTGTTTTTCCCTCGTGCCGCATGATTTTAAGCCTAAGTCAAGGTATTTAAAAAATTTAGGAATAATCTCAAACCGAACAACCCATGACAACACCATTTGGAAGCCCAAGTCTTATAATTTTCAAATTTTAGTCACATTCTTAAACTGTGCATCTCGTTACTATGCAGTCAATTCCTACGAGTTACATTAGTCATGTGCGAGGTGTGTGTGCCCCTTACAGGTCCGTTTTCATTTTTATTTTGGATTTTCCACTCTAATAGCATGTTTTTAAGCTCGAGTCTAGATATTTACAAATTTTAGTCAAATTCTCAAACTCGGCATCTCGTGACAATGCAGTAAGTTTCTATGAGTTACGCTAGTCCCTTAGAAGTTTTACGTGCCTTTTACGAGATCCTTTATGGGATGTTTTGTGCTTTCCCACATCTACCGGGATATTTTTAATCCTGGGTTTAGGTAGTGGAAAATATTATCCACATTCATAAGCTAGACATCCTGTTACTACGCGGTGAGTTCCCACGAGTTACATTGGTATTGTGCGAGGTATTCATAGGGCCGTTTGGGGGCTATTTTCGAGTTTTCCCATCTAACGGCATGTTTCCAAGGTTAAGTCTAGTTATTTAAAAATTGGAGTCATATTCTCAAACTGGTCATCCCGAGACTACTTGATCAGTTTTTACAAGTTGCATTGGGTTCCTGTAAGGTGTCCGTACCTCTTACGGCGCCGTTTGGAGACTATTTTAATTTTTTGCCCTCTGGCAACATTTTTTTAGACTTGATATTTAAAAAATTTAGTCATATTATCAAATTGGGTGTCCCGTGACTAAGCGGTTAGTTTTTACAAGTTACATTAGTCTCCTCCGAGGTGTTCGTGCCTCTTACCGGACCGTTTGGGTGTCGTTTGGGTTTTTTCTCTTTAACGCCATGTTTTTTAGCCTAAGTTTAGGTATTTGCAAATTTTAGTCATACTTTCAGATCGGGCATCCTGTGGTTATGCGATCAATTCCTACGAGTTACATTGGTCCGTTACGAGGTATTCGTGTCTCTTACGGGGCCGTTAATCAAACTAAACATTCGGAAATAAAACTACACATTCATAAATCAAACTAAATTGGATTGTCAAGGGTTAAATAATTTCTTGATAGTCTACAACATCCATCAAATTAGGGTTGTCCTAAGAGAAGAGTGGAAGTCTTTAGAATCCTTTAATGTGTTTTCTTGAGTAGTCATACCCTTTGGTGCATGCACAATAATAGGCCAATTGTCACCATTTATGAACTTTCAGTAGAAGTCCTTCTTTATGTTCTGAAATGCACAAATAAAAGGCTCGTCGACTATGAGATATTTACCCTTCCTCTTTGCTAAATCTAACATGATAAATTTTAAGTCAGGATCAACTTTACAAGCATTCACAGTGTCTTCCACGAGTATTAAACACCCACAGCTCTTGTTCTGGTATATATTCTTGAGCGTATAATGATGGTTCCACCAATATGTATTCTTCATCCATTCTCCCTCCAATATACCATGTACTCTCAATGTAATCTTTTAAGGTTTTCATCAAATGCTCAAGGGATATATATAGCGATATCAAATAGGACCACAAAACAAAGCCTTATCGCATAATTTTACAAGTAGGTGGATGTTGATATCGAAGAACAACGAAGGAAAATATTTTTCTAATTCACAAATTGCCTTGGCTAAAGTTGATTTGCGGATTAAATGTTCTTTATGTTTACCAGTTTGGAACAAATTAAGGTAAGGCACAAACATATTTACATAATTGTCTGACGTAGATCTTTGTGATCGGAGAAGAAATTCCTAAACAGTAGAGGGATTAATTGAATGATGACGTGCCAGCATGAGACTTGCACTAGTTCAGGTCATTTGTTTGGTAGATTACTATCCTGCACAAATTATCGGAATAACCAGTTGAAGTCTTCAAGTTGAACAACATGTTTAGGAGGATCTTTTTTCACTCTTAGTCAAAGTGAAATCATGGGGGGGGGGGGGGGGGGGGGGGGTAGAAATTCTTCCTATTATAGGATCATTTTTAAACATAATTTCTTCTTTATTTTCATATTTTGTAGATCGCAATGTGACGGCTCTCTTTCTTTTGAATTAAATCCTCTCCTATCGAATGTTTTGTGATATACTTCTTCATGTGCATCACATCAATTACATGCCTTACATGATGATATTTCAAATACATCAATTCAATAAATATTAACCGTCTGGACCATGCCTTGATTTTACTAGGGTCATTCGGATCCTCCCTAGATTTATGCTTCGAGTTTCAAACAGATGGTGTTTGCCTACATACATATTACTATAGTCATAGCCTTTGCTTTCTCCTTAATCTTTTGACTAGAAACCCGAGAATGTTTTGTCCTACACTCGTGATCAAAAGGAAAGAAGTTAGACTTTCCGTTCCTAAAAGGTTGACTAGTCAACAAAAATATACAATGATCTTTATAAATCATCTTCACACTATGATGTATCCGGGTGGCTTCAGTTTCCTCCCCATATATGGGACATCTATAATAAGCATGAACAGCAACCGGAGAAGGTCCCGTAAGGAGGAAGGTCGTGGATATCCCACAGCACCATTGCTCTAAGTTTGAATTCTTCACCCTTATAAGAGTCAAATGTCATCATGCCTTTATACCACAACCCTTAAGCTCTTTTATTAATGGGTCTAAGAATATATCAATATCATCCTTACGAGCCTTAGGCCCGAGTATCAATAAAGACAATCATGTGAACTCTTTTCTCATGAACAGTGTTGGAGAGAGACTTAAAGGCACCATGAAAATTGGCTAATAGATCTTATTAATGATTAAATTACTAAAATTTTTAAACCCATCGATTGATAATGCAAGCCGGAATTTGTGTGGTTCCTTTGCAAAATCATGTCGTCGTCCGTTTAAAAACCATATTAATGAATCAACCGAATGATGCATGATATTCCCACCCGCCTCGCATCGATTATGTTGTGTCGGCTATCCATGGTAAAGTGAAAACCCATTTTAACCGTGGCCAGAGCAAAAAATACTTCAAAACCTTTTGTGAAAATTGTGAGCACTTGTGATATTTTACAGTCTTGTCTTTTTCATTCTCATAAGCAACATATTTAAACTCACTTCATACAAGACGCTTATCCTTCTCTTCATGCTCATTGCAGTAAAATATGCAACCATAATTGCATGCATGAATAGAGTTGTACTTCAGATCCAAACCCTTCAAGTTCTTCATTATGCTAGAATAATTAACTAGTAATGTGTTTTCTTTTGGGAGAATGTATTTAACCCACTTAATAATTCCAATTATGCTGTTGCCCAACAAAATAAATTGTCTTTTTTAATTATGCAAACCTATCATTTCATATAATACCAAGTGATCTTCATCCTTATCTTTATATAACGCTCTAGCTATGTTGGCCTTCAACCATATGTATTCCTGATCTTCCGGTAATTCACCATTAACTTTTTTTTTATTTACTTGAGCATAATGCACATTATCTGTATTCCTAAGTTTGTGGTTTTGATGGTCGTGTACTCCACAAACATCATCAATTATGTTGGTCAAAGGAAGATATGTTAGAAAATCATATACCTCTTCCACTCGATGGGATTCCGTTACGCGATCGGGTAATGGTAATTCTTTCGGAATATAAGGTACATTCTTTTCACCATGGTATGTCCATATCTTATAGTCTTTCCAAATTACCCATTTCAGTTAATGGAACTCAATGACTTCTAAAGACTTATATTTTTCGTTCACATAATGGATGCATAGACATGAAATCTTTCACTTTTAAGATTTTTATATGTGTATTAACAAATTCTTAAAATTCCTCTACATGGTTAATAGATATTCGGTTACTCTCTCCCATAAACTCTTTATATTGTGGGAAATCCATTAAATAATCTTTAAAATTCAATTCAATTGTGTTAATAGGTTGTAACAAAGGTCATATTGCATACAAGAATGAAAAAGTCATAATTCATTCAAACTATTCCACACAACTTAAACTCAAATTTAACAACTTCAAATAACTTAAATAAATAAATTATTATTACAACTTGTTATCAAACATTATAAATTGTCAAAAATTAGTCATTGCCTATGCTTGACCAACAAATAAATTGGCCAACTAATAAAATAATTTCATAGTATTTCAATATGTTCCGTTCTCTGCAGTCAACAAGCACATTCATTTCTTCGCAATTGTTGTATATTTCATCAACCATCATCTGATCCTTACCCATCTTCAAAGGAAAATTATGAACAGGAGTTTCAAAAATTAAGGAAACGACATTAATAACCATATTGTTAATTAAGTCCCTAAAATAGTACAACTCGCCATAGTCACCATGGATGGATGGAGATAATCCAGGGACTATGGTAGACAGAGACAATGGGGAAGGGAATATTGAAAAAGGAGGCATTTATGAGGGGGAAACCTGAGATGGAGTACACAGGAAACCTTGAGGAGGCATTAGGGGCCGAAAACCTTGAGTAAATAATGACATAAGGAACCCTCTTTCACTCATAAACACTGCGAGGTTACTCTTAATCTCCTGGACATTCCCATTTATCTTAAACTAACCTTCCTCTTGGATCGACATACGATTCTTGAACAAAGATATTTCATACACGAGAGGTGCGTTGTGTTTTAATTTGGTTTTCGGCATATATAATTCAACACCTATCATCATCCCTCTTTTGTTAGTTCCAAAGGTCTGCGTTAGGGCATCGGTTTTAATATCATCATAACGGCTCGAATTGGACTAACTACTTATGGACTACATCAATTCTTGTAGCATGAAATTATATTTAATCTTATGATTTTATCATTATTTTACATAATGTGTATGTATAAAATAAATAACTGGTCATAATCACCAAATTAGGTGCCAAGTGTGGTGGGAATTTATTTTCTTTGTCCTTCTGGGCATGCATGTACAAGTTGCCTCGATTAGAGTTTTTTCGACATTTGGACCGCCCTTTGTCCTAACTGACCATTCACTCTTCAAAATGTCATATGATTTGGACCCCATCTTGTGGATATCGATTTTTTTCACTCTATTTTGTTTATTTTTCTACCACTGGACTAGCTTTTTTCCATTGCCTAATTTTCCAAAAATTTGTTCCATTAATCTACTGACATTTCAACATTCAGAGGGAATCTATCTCTTAAAGCCAAAATGTAGAAGCTAAATGTCGACTTCAGGAGATGTCTCTGCCAAAGATTTCTTTTATATGTTCTCAGTTGTTTAGCAACCCAGGAAAGAAATTTTTGTTTTGAATGGCCTGGGAATGAAAAATGCTTACAAAGTTGGTCATAAACATCATCATTTATGGGTTGATCATCTAAGTTCAAGTTATCTTCTTCCCTGACTCCCACATTCATTTTTGTAAGCAAAAAACACTAGGATTTAAAGATCCGGAGGTCATTTTTATTGCCTAGATAATTATTCCCAAGAATTGTATTCACAATGAATGGATATTTTTTTTTCCTTCTCTAATAGTGTAAGCAACATCAGAACTATATAATGATTATGTATGCATAATATATTCTCTACGGTCTCATTCGAGCTTTCTATTATGGAAAATAGAATACGATCGGACAGGTACTCTTGCTGGAGATAAAGTCCATGAGATGCAATGTAGTTAAAATATTTGATCTTATTATTCATGTACTTATAAATTGGAGTACCATATAAATGGGTCGCACTACGAAAAGAGGTATAAGTGTGTTCCAATTGTAACCTCCCGTATTCTTGTTGTCATTGATTGTCACCTTCTCTCATTTTTACTGAGAAAGATATATGAGGGTGTGCATATTAGTCCTACAAGTAATGGCTTTGATTAATTATTAATTAGTTATTATGTTTCAACCGATCCAATTTAAGTTTATCTTATTTTAGCCTAAGGGTTTAAAATCCAATTTATGTTTTTCAACATTAGGATTTAAAATTCAATTACAACATTTCAGTATTTTCACATATGAGTCCTAAGCGAACGGATGTAAATTAGAAATATCCGTATGAATGTGCAAATAACTAACTTTCTTATCTATTTCATTAGTACCTTGTAAACCACTACCTACCTCCACTTCTCTTATTGTACATTGACCAATATCTTTAAATAATAGTTGTATGTTGAAGAGATAGAAGATTGAGTGTTGTGAAATGAGACATGGTGACTTACGATTTTATAAAGACAAGAGGATAAAATTATGAGGAAAGAAATATCTATATGACCTCCAGTATTAGATTTATATATAAGATTCATTTGACATTGAGTTAAAAATATACTACAACCATTAAGAATCCTGAGACATATTTCTCAATTGAGTTCAACTCCTGCTTGATTAGTTTTACTCTATTACCACTCAATGGCGTGAATGATTCGAAATTTGAATGTCAAAAGGAAAATGAAGATTAGAATAGGTTTGCTAAGATAAATAAGTCTACACAATTAAAGTTGTAAGAAGATTTCCAAAATATCTTATTAGCATGTTAATTGAGGAAAGAAATCAAATTTTACGCATGAAATTAATCAAATTTGATGTAAACACATAGGAAGACTCATAAACCCTCACAAAATTCATATTAATCCCTCTCAATCTCCATTCTCAACTTACTAATATTGCTAAATTGATTTCGAAGATATAGGGAAAGGCCTATGAGAGAGTAGCTACAGCTAAAATATTGCGACTTCTCAAATAAAATCCAATTTTAATTAATCCCAAATTTTAGTTAAACCCTAAATCATGCATCTAGATGATTTATCAAATAAAATATAGCATGCAGGATAAAACAAACAATTTCAGGAAAAATCCCCCAAAGGGGCGAAACCTTTTATTTTCATTATAATATTGTAACATACAATTTTGGATTACAATGAAAATACATTGACACAGAATTACCCTCAGGTGTCGGATCTGTAGTCGGCGGCTGGAAATATCCCTTTCCAGGAGGGCAGCAATGAAGAAGAAAGACGGCTTCTCCACAAGGTTGAACAATAACAAAATTGTCTTCTAGGGTTCCAAAAGATTCACAAAAGTAATTGGGAATTTTGTGTGTGAATCAAAAAGAGTCTTGGGACTAAAAAAGGTGAAAACTTAGAGTATTTAGGACTCTGAAAATCGTCTTGAAAGTCTTGGAAAACAACTCCCCAAAGTTGGCTTAAATAAGAAAACTTTGAGCCTAAAAAATCTTGAACAGATCTGGTCGAATTTATCCCAGGCGGACCGGTCCGGCTTGGAGGCGGATCGGTCCGACCTCGGATCGGTCCTTTTAAAAAATGGCTTCTTCGGTTCGCTTTTGGTCCGGGGTTTACTGGATCTGCCGCAAGCGGATCGGTCCAGTTGAGGGGCGGACCGGTCCGGTGGAGGATCGGTCCGGTATAGAGGCGGACCGGTCGGGCTTCCCAGAAAACTAAAAAACTTTTAAAAGCCTCATTTTGCTTGAAAAAACTTACTTCTTATTTTTATAAAAAACATTTTATAAAAATTTCCCAATACTAAATATGAACTTTAAGGAACGTAAAAACAAAATTTTACCAAGTTCATTCTCGCAGAGGCTATGATGTTGAAGAGACTTTGATATTAGGATCCGTTGATGTAGATGCGATCTTGAGTTTCTTCAACGGTGTAACGGCGTACGACATATAAATTGATAATGGACAAAAATGTCCTTACAGCCTATATTTATAATCATAATTAATGGACCTCCCATACAACCCTAGTCCATTTGCATACTTTAACCATCTCCGTAATTTTCCACAACTTTTTATACAACAAGAAATATCTAAATATGCGTAAATTCAAAATTATCACATCATCACCTAATTTAACATACAATCTTGAGTTTTTTTTTACAGTAAGTGAAGGAAACTAGAATAGAAAAATAACAACATATTAATGAAAGAAAGATTATTTTATTGGATTGTAAAGGTAACAAGTTGAATAATGTGGAAAGAGCAAATCTAAAATATCAATAATCCCATGATATCAAGTCAAATGCTACAACTTTGAAATTTAGTTTTAATTAAATAGCAAGTGAAAGTAACAAGAAATGTCATCATTTCCATCAAAACATGGACAAGTAAATTTCAATAGAAATTTTCTTAATGAATCCTAAATATTCATAATAATTTAGATGAAAAGTGACCAGAGTATATAACCATTTCAATTTTAGTTTCACATGCATACACATACACATACACATACACATACACACTCATATATATATATATATATATATATATATATATATATATATATATACACACACACACACACACTACCGAAATGCCCGTGCTTGAAGGCACGACAAAATTTTCAAAATACGCAATCGCAAAATGACAAAAAATTTATTCCCCAACAACAAAGTATAATTTTTAAAAAATTGACCATAATATCCTTAATTCAAAACTACGATACATGGGATAATAAAAATAAAAATCTCGAAACAATAATTCTAGCTCGACACGTGATTTAATGTCATCCGCGACAAACTGTCATGGCGTATCGTGACTGGTTATTGCCTTATGAATGTGGGTTCATGCCAACAACACTAATCAATCGCGACAAAAAATGTTATTGTGTTACAACCGACATATAAAAAAATCGTGAGTCAGCGCAGGACTCATCTAAAACATAATCGTCAATGCATTCGTCATCCACATAAAAAATTTATCTTCTCTCTCACGTACATACAATCTCTACGCATGATATTTATTATTCAACCCATAATTTTTTTACACGATTGAATACATGAGTCAACACAATTATAGTGGTCAACTTGCCAAGCTAATAACCATATTTTTAAATGAACATTTTTTGGGGAGATTTTTTTTGTTTGAGATTCAAATTTTATTTTGGGGAGAGTTTGTATTTTACATGGTGTCCAAAAACAAAATCTACTTTTAGTGATTTGAGAACAAATTTGAGTGAGAAACAAAATCTACTACTTTTAACTTTAGTAACCTCAGAACATGTGATGTGCCTTGAACATGGGAGTAATGGCATTTTAACAAAGTTGCCTTTTACTCCTCTAAAGATCAAACAAATACTTGTTATTTTTTTCAATAAAGAATAGTATTTTAAACAGTTTTTAAATTTTTTTTTTACTTTTTAAAATTAAAAAATAACTGTTTTTTATAAAAACTGTTAAACAAACTGTTATGATAGTTTTAAAAACCTTTTTTTATTTAAAAACTTGTTATGATAGTTTTAAAAAAGTTTTTTAAGATAGATTTAAAAACTTTTTTTACATAAAACTGGGAATAAAATTAACAAATAAAAAAATAATTTTTTATATTGAAAACTGTTTTTTATATTTTTTTTAAGTAATACGATCACGACCCTAATAAAACGTGACGTGACGTGAAATGGAGTCGTATTTTTTTTCATACCGGTGGCGATGACCATTATTTATTATTTTAAAAATAATTTTTTTACTACTTAAAAAAAATAGTCCGCACCAGCGGTATGCATAGGCGGGGATTGGACCACCTATGAACACCGCAGGCACGGATCATTTTTTTAAGTAGTAAAAAAATTATTTTTGAAATAATAAATAATGATCCTCGTCACCGATATGGAAAAAAATACAACTTCATGTCACATCATATTTTATTTGGGTCATGATCGTGTTACTTAAAAAATATAAAAAACAGTTTTCAATATAAAAAACACTTTTTTATTTGTTATTTTTTTCCCACTTTTATGTAAAAAACATTTTTGTTGGAAAAAAAAATAGTTTTTAAATCTATCTTTAAAAAAAACTTTTTTAAAACTATCATAAGAGTTTTTTAAATAAAAAGAGGTTTTTAAAACTATTCTAACCGTTTTTATAAAAACCGTTATTTTTTAATGTTAAAATAATGCTTTATAAAACAGTTTAAAATATTGTTCTTTATTCCAAAAAAATAAACAAATAAAAAAGTATTTGTTTGATCTTTAGCGCAAAGGACAATTTTGTCTTTTAAAAAGTATTTTGGAGTGTTTTAAGAATTTTTGGAGGGTGATTAGCTACACCCACTAAAAATAAAGGAAACTCATTTTACACTAGTACCTAATAGGCCTGCCAACAGGTCAGAAACGGGTTGAGTATTAGCAAAATTGTCACCGACCCGTTAAGATTTTTGATGGGTTGGGTCCTACCCGAATACCCGATGAATCCAGTTTATGTGGTTCCGGACCCAAACCCATTAAGGATTCGGAGACCCGATCCGAAATGTTCAAACAGAAATGGAAAATAAACAATGATCTGTATGGATAGAAATGTTCTTGAAAAATTTAATTAACAAAAAAAAAGTTTTGAAACATATTTAAGCATATTTTTGTTAATGAAAAAAAATGCATCATTATTTACAGCAAACCGAGATGATAACAGTAGTTATGAATAGAAGATCTAACTACAAAAAAAATGAAAAGCAAAAAGCAAACCGAGATGTTATGAGTTCAAAGTAGTTACGAGCTCAAAGCATCATTTTTTTTATGTTTTCTGTTTGATCTAACATCGGCTACAATTAGAAGATCTAATTATAATAACAACAAAAAAATGTGTTCAAAGAGTTCCAGCAAACCGAGTAATAACAGAAAAAAAAAAACAGAGCTCAAATGAAAAAAAAACTAACTCATTCTTACAAATTAAAAAAAAAAGCCCACTCAACTAATTGCTTCTTCTATGTGCTCATTTATTCCCTTCGTAGCAAATGGCAAAAAATAGTGCAAAACATACACAGTTAAAAATACTCGTACAGTTCAAATTTCAAATATAAAAAAGGTAATCAACCCATCATTTTCTCACCATAGATCTGAAAAAAAAATGCGCCATAGATCTGAAATCCAAATTAAACGCACCATAGATCTTAAAAAATGCAACATAGATCTGGAAAAAAAAATGCAGTAAAATCAGGGGTGTAAACTGGGGGGGGGGGGGGAGGGGAAGCAGTCGGAGAGAGCCTCCATGAGTTTTCAACAAAGAAAGAGGATGGATCTTACCTGAGGGTGACGGGCAGCAGCGTGGGTCTTACGTGATTAGAATTCAATCGCTAAAAACATAAACAACAAAACACAAATTGTAACCACGGTTGATAACTAAAAATACTACACACAGACGCAGAGACTACATTGGAAGGGATGAATCAATGGGGCTGGTCTAAGATGGTTGCGTGTCATCAATAAGAGAGACAAAAATAGGGATGGGATGCGTGTGAAAGTGTGTACAAATTGGTTCTGCAGAATTGAAAAGAGGGTTAATAGTTAAGGTTACTAAAATACCCAACATTTTGAATTGAAGTCAATGTTTGGTAAATAGAAAAAAGGAGGAAACCAAATAATCGAAAGGTAGGTTGGTAAAGAATGAGAAACAACACTTCAGCTTTTGCCATGTCACAATGCTTAATGGTGACATGGCATAATTCAAAATCATTAGGTCACTTCAAAAAATTCGCTTCCAATCGTTGATATCTTGGACAGTAAATTACCCCCAGTTGCATAGATTAAGTCATTAGGAAGTGTGCCGAACGATGAGATTGATAGTGTCCTATATTTTTTTCACGATCAAGCATGTGGAGACCACTTTTGTGCACAAACGACCACAACAATTTTTTTTCAGTGTTGTATTTATTGTCCAAGACTTTTCAAGGGAAATAAGGACAATCATGCCTATTGAAAGACATGCAAGAGGTGTCAAATTCTTGAAAGCCTCAGTCGAGAAATATGATGCCTATGACCGATATTCTTGTAACTGAGTTTTTTCATTGTTTAGGAATATACTTTATGGGACCATTTACACATTTTTTTCGATATCTCTACATTCTTGTAGCGATTGGTTATGTGTCCAGATGTGTTGAGGCAATCTTTTTGAAGAACAATGATCATAAAACTATCGTTCGCTTTTTGAATGAGAATATTGTTTCTCGGTTAATCACTCAAAAGGTAATCATTAATGATCAAGTGTTTCTTTTTCAACCTTTTATTTGCCTATTTGATTAGAAAATATAGGTTGACCCGTAAATTCACCACAACCTACCTCCCACAAACTAATGGACAAGCCAGGTTAGACAATAGGTTGATAAACATAATTTTAGAGAAAATAATCAATGTCAACTTAAAGGATTGGTCAAATAGATTAACCGATGCACTTTGGGTATACCAGATGGCATGCAAAACTGATTTGTACATGTCTCTCTATAGGAAATTATATGGAAAATCTTATCAATTACCCGTTTAGTTGGAACAACGAGCTTATTGGGACACTCTAGCATTTAATTTTGATTTGGCTAAGGTTGGGGCGTTGAGGAAGCTCCAATTTAATGAACTTGAAGAATTGAGGAATGACACGTATGAAAATTCTAGAATTTGCAAAGCCCCAAAAGAAAATATTTTTCGTTATAAAAATATTTCATGAAAACACTTTAAACCCAATCAAAAAGTGCTTTTGCACAATTTTAGGTTGCACTTGCTTCTAAAAATATATGATGAAGCACATTTCTCCCCATGGTTAAAGTCAATGGTCAATGGTTGAAACCATTCTTAGAGGAATTTATTCCAGAAATGCAACCCATCCCCCGTAAGGACCCGGTCTACCGAGAGGTTGAGTGAGAATAACACTGAATCATCTTTGTATATTAGTGTATCATTATTTATGTGCATCTTTCATCCTATATCATATGAGTCAGAGTGAGTGTATTTTTTTTTATACTTATTATGGTAATTTCAGGAAGTGGGGGTTGTTTTGGTCATTTATAAGTGTTGTGGATGTTTAGGGGGGCTAATTTTGGTAAATTTTTACATGTTGGGGTGTTCATAATCAAGTTGGGGGAATTTTTGTCTTTGCATCTTATTTTCAAATTTTGGGGGTGGCATTTCACTTTTTGTGGTGCAAATGAATTTTTTGGGTGTTTGGATGTTTGGCGATATTTGAGTGTTAAGGGTCATTTAAGTTATTTTAGGACTTGAAATAAGATGTTGCTTACGAGAGGGAAAAGGTTTTTTTGGTGAAATTGTTGATGTTTAAAATTTTAAATTGTTTCTTGGGGTCAATTCGTTTTACGCTGGAAATACGATTTGAAGGTGTTGTAAAAATCTTGTGTATTGACAATCTTTTCATCCCCCAAAATAGTGAGCACAAAAATCTATTTTGCCTAGGAAAAATAGATTTTGGTTCCTCGGTTCTGGGCTTAAACATATTTTTCCATTGGAAATCCAAAACACCCAACCCCCCTCTGAAGATAAATGCAAATATACACACACTCCCAGCCTAACCCAGGTACTTCCCCACCTCCTACCTAAGCTGCTAAAACTAAATCCTAATTGAACACCCCGTAACCTTTATCCCATGCAAACACACCTGCTAACATTCTTACAAACTCGCGCATATTGAGCAATTTCCAAACATTACTCCCATCCCCACTTACCCGCAACCTCCCAGCTAATCCGCTAACACCCCAACCCCTGTGCGTGTCAAACCCCCTACCTCTGCCAGACAATTTCATTTTCTATGTTGGAAAGAATATTAATGGTGGTGTTCGGGAAAGCATTTATATACATTTTGGTGTTTGGTCATATTTAAATTATTTGGGGTGTGTTCATCACCTGTTGCAATTTGTATGCTATTATTGGAAAAATATTAGGCTTCCTTCAAACTAAATGCACCACTATTACTATTTTCTAATAGTGCACAATGTTCGATGAAATGCCTGGATGATAATTTTCTTTGATTTTCAGGTTCTCACCCTCCAATTGCCACAACATACCTCATATCTCAGTATGCATTACCCATAAACTCCAACTACTCCATGGATACCAAACCTTTCATTTCATGAAAGAGAATTCACAAGAAAGTTATGAAGCCCCAAATGTCATCAGGCCCCCTTCGCCCAAATAAATCATCTGATGGCTTCAATTCTTCTGAGGATAAAAAATAATTTTAATAATATTTCCAAAATCATCCGATCATGGTTGAGCATGTACTGAATATTTCCACCTTTAGTAAGTGGTTTCACCAAAGTTTTAAAACTTGTCAATGGGTTGATTTCCTTAACCTTATGGATGGTGAAGACAAGGAACGTCGCATGTCTAATGCTATTATTGTGCAAGAATTCTATGATATCCTTCGAAATTAACATAACTCCAAATATGTTTCTTATGTCTATAGAAACGGGATATCCATTGATGTTCCATTTCTTATGAATTTCATGGGTGTCCCATGTGAGACCGATGATGCGGTTGCATGGGTTAATTTATTCGAACGTCCTTCCCCGTCAACCACTTATACCATAATTCTAAATGAAGCCATGTAATGGGATGCCAAAGGTTATTTTGAGCATATTGATTTTTTTTATTACTACCGCACTCTTCATATCTTCAAATAAACACATTTTTTTCCCACCACACAAAAACCACATGTGCATATCCACACCTCATACTTATACATGTTGGGTATATAGACATGTGCATTGATTTTCCACTCTTATTCCTTGCTATGATGGTCTGTGCTAGTATTTCTACCCGAAATTTTATGACCTTCTTTATTTTTGGCTCATCACTTGAATTTTCATCAAATTCAGGTGTCCTCGCCACTTGGGGGACACCGATACCTATTTTTAGGATCTTTGACTTTGGGTGCTATAATTTTATCGGATGGCTAACGTCACTCTGAGATGGCTATCCATATTAATGCGATTGATCATCCCCTTAAAGAGGAAAGTTCTTAAGTTTCTAAGGGGCCTCACATAGATGCTTCCCTGTCACTACTGGAGAATCTGAAAGCCCCCCCACCCTCCTGTGGGTATTTCTGAGAAACGTTTTACTTGGGCTATTATGAAAATTCTCCACGGCCAAGAATCCATCAAAGATAAGATCTAAGAATTGTGTTACATTATCACCAAGGCACTCAGTGGATTTTAATGGACTCTACAGGAGATCATGACCCATGACAAAATTGCATGCGGCCCCACCCACCCTTGTTTATAAGGTTAATTTAGGCACCACCATTTCTCCTACCCCTTCACAAGATATCCATGGCACTTCCCAAAAATATCCCCTTCTCATTTCGATTCATGTCGCTTGTAGGGTCTGTTACTTATTCACTTGTACAAATTGTTATCTTTTTTTGTTGTTTTAGTTCTTTCTTAATGCAGGTATGCCTTGTTCTATACTGTCAAAATCATTATTTTGCAGGAATCAAGGTGATATCCATTTCTCTTCATCTTTTATTTATGCTTACATGACTTGTCCCTAATACTTTTGTGACATTGGGGACAATGACATATCTAGTTTGGGTGTGGGTGGGGGGGGGGGGGGGGGGGGGGTAGACATTTCTCTCCTTGCATTTTGGAAGAACATTTTCATTATTAAAAAAATTAAAAATGGCACAAATCCAAAAATATTTTCTTTTCTAGTTTATATTTAGATTATTTTTTCTTATTTCCTTTCTTGTCGTCAGTTAGTAACTTTATTGCAATGATATATTGTTTACCCTGATTTCCCATTTCATGCTCGTGATACATGTCCATAAAAAAATAAATTGCGGGTACAATATGTTTCTTAGCATCCTAATTCACATATTATCTTCATCGCGGTTTTTTTTATATTTTTTAAACCTTGGGAAATTATGAGCACATTACATTTCCTAATTTTTTAATTCATATACTTAGCTAAACTAACATGGAAATCTTGAAAATAAAAAGTTGGTACATAAACCTTACGAGTTTTGAATCCATTCCCATTGTGAGGTTTTACTTACATCAACTCTACACATCCTTTGAAATGAATACTTCATTCCATAATCTAATTATCATTGTTTTGTCCAGTAGCTAGATAAGTTTACCACCGAGGTGAAACTCAAGGAAAAGCCTCAATATTTTAACACCGAAAAGTCATACAAAACCTATGAGATGATCATAGGTCATCGTTCACTTAGACCTTAGATTTGGCTTACCCCTATTTATATATTTACCTATCGCTATACCCTTTGAGCCTTGAATTAAACATTGATTATTGCATCCAAATAACCCTACCCATCTCCAAATTAGGAGCATAACCCATGTATATTATACATACCCTTTTGATCGGGAATGTGTAGGGACATTTTGAATAATGGATGTATATGATTATAAAAGGGCATGACAAGAGTGATAAAATAGAATATATATATATATATATATATATATATATATATATATATATATATATATATATATATATATATATATATATATATATAGAGAGAGAGAGAGAGAGAGAGAGAGAGAGAAGTGAAAGTCTAAAATGTGACTTCAGTGTAGTGCTCAACACATTCTCCAAAGATCTTTCAATACCTTTACCTTTCTTTTTTTAGTCCTAGACCTAACCTAGATTACAATCAAAACGAAATGCCCTATTTGATCTTAGGTTGAATGATTTGAATGTAGAAATGATTGGAATGATAACTTGAGAGCATTTTAACTTAGCTAGTGAACGGAATCCTATCATAAGATTTGTATTCTTATATATAAAGTTTTTTTTTCATATTATTATGTGAAATCTCTATTTTGACTACATATACTCTATTATATCTCACATATAACTAAAGTTACACCATATTCGGTCGTTTCATTATGAGTGCACTCCTGGAGAGGATTGATTTGAAGCGTAACTTTGATAGAAATAAAGGTTGTTTAGCTTTGGGACCTTAGATTGACTCATTATTTGTAAAACACTTACACTCCCACACTTCAACCTTACAAAATGACTTTATGATTAACAGATTTTATGAACATTGATGCTAAAATAAATTTTATTGCTAGCTAGTTAAATGTGTTTTGAAAACTTTATTGAGCACTCACAACGTATTGAGGAGTTTTGAATTTGGGGGGTATATTCACTGCAAGCCCTCACGAGACCTCACTCGTCCTCTAGGGGAAAATGAAATCAAGATACCTGAAAAAGTGGCACTTTTATTTTTGTTTTAGCATTTTCTTGTAGTTAGGAATTAAATCCTTTATCTCCTTATTTTCTGATTGCTTCATATGAATGGGCCCAGCATGATCTAGTTTGGGGGGTGATTAGAGCCGAATATTGCACATATATGTTATATGTTATTTAACTTTAAATGTATAATTTCGTAGGTTCAATGAAGATTTCTACATGTAAAGAGAAACACATTTCCTACCAAAAGGCATGTCCCGACTTTAAATGGGGATGTCGAACTCTTCAAACAAGCATTAGAGAAGTTTTATGTAATTTTGGGCCATAATTAACATTTTCTGGTGTTAAGAAAAATGAATTTTGGAAAACACGGAGCAAAATACATCTTTCCCTCGTCATGGCGTATATTGCCTTGACCAGGATGTTTTTTGTCGTGGCAAGATGTGTTTTTCTTCACCATAAAATTAAAGTAGTGCCATTACGAGATTTTGTTTTTAAGATAGCATATTTTAGCTTTGGTTGGACTTTGACATCATTCTTATCTTAAGGATAGTTCATACTTTGTAGTTAGAAAATTCCAGAGAGATAAAGATGAAGAAACAAAGGATTTGTACCAATTGTGAAGATAATTGACGATTGAATTCCTATTTTCATTCACGATATATATCTTGATTTATTTACTTCCTCTCTATTTATATTTGGTTTTAATTTCCAACTATAAATTTTATATTTATATGGTTAGAGTAGTGAATACAATATGAATCATGTTTAATTAGTCATAGATTGATTGTAGAATGTATTGATTGGTGAAGCTGAGTTAGTATTATTGGGATTTCTCTTCATTTATATTTTCAAGGAACATTAATAGCTTGTGGATCTTCAAAATTCTAATTTAATTGGTTTTATTTGTTCATAATAGATCTAAGCTAAGTGTTATTGGTTAATACCTTTACACTTGATATTTGATTTCACATAAAGATTAACCAAATTAATACATCTCTATAGTCGATCAATTATTTTGTTTAAGATTCATATTGATCTCATTATCCCTAACCTTCAATATCATTTTAATTCTCAATTACTTGTTGTTTTGGTGTTTACTTTGAAAGTACCTTCATTTAATTCAACAAAATTAACATCGAATAACATTCTCACGCTACATGTTGGATAAAATCCCTCTATAAGTGTAATTGATCAATAGTTTTATCAATCTCCGTGGAATTTGATCCCGTACTTACTGATATTTACTACTTATTTTGTGCCTTGCACTTAGGCCATTGACACACACTTTTTAATTACAAGAAAGGATTAACACCTCAGAGTTTGTATTATTATAATTCCTAACTCCTAATTGATGGTTGTCACATTTAGAATTAGTAGACCTTAGAAATTTAGACCTACTATATTGAACACTTGAGAACAGAGGAAACAATCCACTGGAGGATGGAACATGGGTTACAAACTTTGGATGAACTCTTTCGTCTTCAGGATGGATGATTTTCAAAGAAATTGGCCTTCTGGCCTTAAAAAAACTAGTACAACTTTTGTTCAACTCACAAATTTTCTTTCATACCCTCGTAACCCATGAGGCTTCACTCATATGGTATGGGAGAATTAATAATAAAAGAAATAATGGGGTTTTTAGCTGTTAAAAATATGGAAATTGGGTTAATGAAACCTATAAGATCTAAAGGCTATGGAATCCTAGGCCCACCAACTCAATGGACACCTAAATCTAACAACCCAACAATCAACAGTTAAATCCAGCAACAATTGTAATAGTATACAGAGAATTTCAAAAAAGAATGGTAAAAAAATTACTGATGCTCCTAAAAACTAAGAGAAAAAGGGAAAGTGGTACCTGGAACGTCAAATATCATAAACAACTTCAGAAACCATCTCCAAATAGCCAACAAATGATAAAAAGAAGAATTGTCACTAGAAATATGCTTTTCAAGAAAGGCAACAGCCAGAAATGGTAGGAAACAGTGATTGAATGGTCGGGAAATGATAGGTTTTGAATGCAAGGGGGACTTTCTCCCTCTAGAGAGCGTGGAAGGTTTGAGAAATGGAAAGGTTAAAAAGTCTTGCTTTCAGTTCTCTATACATTTGAGTCGACTATCATTACTTTTTAAAAAAGCATCGTGACATCAACATCGAAAAGATCATTGACACTTCAAAACTATATGTGCACGTCCTAGGCACGCACGCACGCATCAAATATTACCTTCCGCCACTGCTAGGTTTTGACACATGGAAACCTCAAGTCCAAATAGCCTTCTAAAAACTCACAAGTAAAGGTGCTCGGCCACGGACGAGGAGATGACCTCCTGAGCCAATGATAACTTCTATTTAAAACTCCAGTCCCTTAATGTGCCAAGTACCTACCCAAAAGATTCAGTACTTCAAAGAATATACTACAAGCTACAATAGTGTGCAAAGTCTTGCGGGCTATTATTATACCATAAATGTGGGATAACTCGTACATCAGTTAGAAGAGGACATCTGGACTCACACAACAATGAGAATGAGGATGGCCTCAGTAGATAACCTGATCATCCCCAAAAGGAGGGTATCTCGACTACAATCGACAAATTAGTTATCTCCATTAGTAAAATCTGTCATCTCACACTATTAGTTAACTCTGTTATAGAAAACATATACTTCATGATTTTATGACATCAATAGCACACACGTGGAGGAGTTATGAAATATTCTCTCCCATGTGCATGTAACTAACTCATCATTATTCTCTCACCATGTATGTAAATCATCACTACACCAAAATGACAAAATTTTCACCTTTCAGACGGCCACCCTTGTCAAGGCCATTGACCATGACAAAAAACACGTGTTTTGTGTCACGGTCATTGACGTTGACACGACTGTGACAAAGAATTGTCACGGTCAATGACCGTGATAATTCTTTAAATAATTGTCACTGTCAATGACCTTGACACGACCGTGATAACTTCTACAGCAAAAACCCTTCCCCTTTCTTTTTTCCCTCCCGACGTTCCCTCCCTCTCTCTCTCTACGCTCTCTCTCTCTCTCTCTCTCTCTCACTCTACTTTCAGGTTTATTTCTCTCTCTCTCTCTCTTCCATTTATATATATGTTTGTGTGTATATATATGTGTGTGTGTGTATATATGTGCGTGTGTGTGTGTGTGCGTGTGTGGGGGGTGGGGCAGGGTGGGGGTAGGGGCTGTTGTGTGTGTGTGTGTATATGTGTGGTGGGTGGGGGGTGTGGAGGGAGGTGGGGCAGGGTGGGGGCTATTGTGTGTGTGTGTGTGTGTATGTGGTGGGTGGGGGTGTGTGTGTATGTGGTGAGTGGGGGGTGGGTGTGTGTATGTATTTGAATTAACCCATGAGTTTATATTTTTGTATTTGAATTAACCCATGAATTTATTTTTTGTATTTGAATTAACCCATGAATTTGTCAATTTGTTTGTGGGGGGGAGGCGGGGTAAGTCAAGGTACCATTGTAATTCTCTAAATATCGTATTTTGATGATTCTATGAGATAATATATATTGTTTCAAGGTTAACTCATTGTAGATAAAAACATTGACATAGTAAAATTAAATTGAATCCATCCATAGATTCTATAATTATATCCACTAAAATATAATTAATAAATGAAACAGTTTTAGATGAAAGTAAATTAATAATTAGTGCCCATTTCATATGAAAGTAGGATTGCCCTTCAGTGTAAATTAGTAAATTAATAATTCTATGCGTTAATTGTTAGTTTAATTGATGAAATGAATTAATTGAGTAGATGAATTAGAAGGAGTACGGGATACACATTTGTTGTTGACATTGCTGTTGGATTATTTTGTTTAGTAAATGTTTGGTTGGTTAGTTTTAAAAGTGGCATGACCACTGGATTATTGTCCATATGGGGGTGGGATTTTTCAACTTTTTTTGAAAATTTCTCTGTATATCGAACAATATATATATAGTATGATAATTAAATGAAACATACTTGAAATTAAATATAGTGCGCATAGATACTAGCCTTCTAGTTCTTATGCGTACGCATTCAATAACCCTTAGACCCGTTCGAGAGTCATTACCTCTGTAATGAGATCTCTCGAATTGTCCCGTTTGGACAGTTTGAGACTGTATAATTTCTATATAATATTCTTATTGGCTTAAAGTTGTTACTTTTGGAGGAAGTTCTGCAGTCGTATCTTAATGTTCTCTGGGTACATACTAGATTGACAAGTGTGACTGTTATTTCAATTGATCAATTGAAATAACACTCACACCTGACAATCTACGTCGTGTACTTGGAGAACTACGGGGATATTCTGTCGAATTTTTTTCAAATCGTAACAATGTGCATGAGCTGTTAAGTATATTACAGAAAAATGCAGTCTTGAATGGGATAGAACCACTCACCCTTTAATAGGATAATTAAATGATGGGATAATTAAATAAAACATACTATAAATCTAAGTTTTGTTTACCTTTAATAGGTGTTTAGTTGTGGTAGCTGTGATGGGATATCCGAAATACAAAGAGTGGATGGGTGAGACTAATAGAATGGGGGATGTGTTTCGCAGAGGTGCTAACGAATTTGTGAAATATGCAAAGAGATGTCATAATGATGAAGAGTTTTCGTGTCCGTGTGCTAGGTGCAATAAGGGTAAGGTGTTTGAGTGGAAAATAGTTGAACTACATTTGTTAAGATCGGGTATGCAAGATAGTTATCGATTTTAGAGTTTTCACGGTGAATTGAAAGTTTCTTTTATCCCCGACCAACCTTCACAACAACCTTCAACAAGTAGAATAGATGTAGAAGGGGATGACATAGATCATAATAGAGGATTTAGTTGATGATGCGTATGGAGTTTATGAAGCAGAGGAGAATGAGGTTACTGATGATGTACAAGATTCAATTGCTCTTGAAGATAACACGATAAAACTTGACGATGACTACCAAAGTTTAAAATTTAAGGCGAGCCAATCGTTATACTCTGGCTGTGAGAAAGATCAAACAACTTTACATGCCATGGTTGGTTTGCACAGTTTGAAGATGCAGTACGGTTTGTCTGGCAATAGCGTGACGGGAATTCTGAAATGGGTGAAGGGCTTATTGCCCAAGGTGAATACACTTCCAAATAGCTATCCTGTTATGAAGAAGAGTTTGAAAGGTTTGGGAATGAAGTATAAATCGATTCATGCTTGTGTGTATGACTGCATACTATACCGAAAGGAGTATGAAAATCTCGATCGTTGTCCGGTATGCGATGAACCTAGATATGTCCAATCTACTAGTAAGGAAGGCACAAGCTCAAAAGTGGCACAAAAAGTATTAAAATATTTTCTCGTTGGGTCTAGATTAAAGAATTTTTCAAACTACCATGGATTGCAAAGGCAATGACTTGGCATGCTAGGGAAGAAGTAGGGGGTAATATCATGTGTCATCCTATTGATTCTACTGCCTGGCGGAGGATGAATTTTGAGTATCTCGATTTTTCTCGAGAACAACGCAACATTCGTTTGGCTATATCAATAGATAGTTTCAATCCATTTGGAAATCTAAGCACCAATCAGAGTGTATGGCCAGTGATCCTAGCCCCAATCAACCTCCCTCCTTCATAGTGTATGAGACCTGAATTTTTGATGATGGCTTTGTTGATACCTAGGGCAAAGGCACCAAGTGATGATATTGACGTCTACCTAGCTCCTTTGGTAGAAGAATTAAATGAGTTATGGGAAGAGGGTGTGCAATCATTTGACTCTTTTAGAAAAAAGAGTTTACGCTGAAAGCTATGTTGATGTGGGAAATTCATGATTTTCCAGCTTATGGGACATTATCCGGTTGTGTAGTACATGGTTATTTGGGGTGTACTATTTGTGGAGAGGAGACTGAATCTCTTCGTCTATCCTCTAGCTTAAAAAATGTATACCATCGCCATAGGAGGTTTTTACCCCCAGCTCATAGTTTAAGAATCTGAGAAAGGTTCCAATTTTTTATTGGGCGGAGTTGAACATAGGCTACCGCCGAGACAACTTTTGGTTTCAGAAATTGAAAGTAAATCTTCTGAATGTGGCCCTAATATGCCAGGTAAGAATCCCAAATTTAAGAATGTCAAGCATAAGAAGATCCCAACTGGGAATGAAACTGAGATAAGAAAGGCATGGTCTCGGAGGTCAATTTTATTGGACTTGCCTTATTGGAAGAATAACCCGGTGTGCCATGTATTGGATGTGATGCATGCAGAGAAGAACTTCATTGAACATATTATGGGTACTTGCCTTGGGTGAGTCATTCGAAGGATGGAGAAAATGCACGAAAAGACCTTAAAACGTTAAAACTTAAGCCACAACTATGGGTGAAAGAAGATAGTAGGGGAAGGACAATAATTCCCCCTGGTGCGTTTACTTTAACGAGTGGGGAAAGGAAGGTTCTTCTAGACACAATATATAATTTAAAGGGCCCATCTACTTTTTCGTCCAACTTGCAAAGGATTGTGAATTATGCTACTCATGATTTACATATGTGTAAGTCCCACGATTGGCATGTGATCATGCAATTGGTTCCTCTATTGTTTAAGAACTGTTTCTCCAAGCACAAGGATTTGCGTAGGGCTATTATGCAAATTAGTATTACCTTCTCCCTCTTGTGTGAGAAGGTAGTGAATCGAGAACGCATAGTGGCCGCAAAATTGGTTCTGATCAAATCGATTTGTGTATTGGAGAAGTACTTTCCCCCAACATTCTTTGACATAAGTGTTCACTTGTTGGTACACCTATGTGACGAGGAACTTCTTTGTGGTCCAGTTAGATATCGGTGGATGTATCCGTTTGAAAGATTAATGAAAGTTTTTAAAGATTACGTCAAGAATACGCAATACATTGCAGGATCAATTGCAGAGGAATACATCACCGTGGAGTCATCAATATATACTCGGGAATATATGCCTGACTCGACCAGCGTTGATGACACTGATGAATTCATCGATGATGGTGGTCATGTGATGGGAAAACGAGTGAAATTAATGAGTTTGCAACATGAACAAGTAGCTCGTTATCTATTTGACACACATGAAGATGTTGAAGAGTGGAAAAAGTAAGTTTCGATTATTATAACGTTTAACATTATTTTATATTATTTTATACACGATTAATTTTGTAATATACAGAAAATATGAAGCCTGTGAGAACAATAAAAGACGAAAAACAATGGTACAATCAGACAGCGAATTTAGGCTGTGGTTGACACAAGAGGTAATTATAATGAAAACAGTCGTTATATAACGTTACATTACACTCAAATTTTACCACTAATATAATTAATTTATCTATATTCTCAGCTCCTAAAGACGAGTGATGCGACATCAAGGCTTGCTCATCTAGCCACTGGACCCTTGTTCGTGGTACAAGAGTACAAAAAGTATCGATTGAACGGTTACATTTTCAGAGCTAAAGTGTACGAGGAAAGTACAAATGTACAAAACTCGGGAATTTCATACAAAGCTCTTACTATCTTTCGAGCGAGCGCAAAAGATAAAAACCTCGTTGAAGCTGAAATGACTTACTATGGTGTAATCCAAAATATATTTGAATTGGATTATATAAGCTTCAAAGAGGTTGTATTTTACTGTGACTGGGTAAGAGTTGAGGATAAAAATGCTTGTAAAGTTAATCCTGTCACCAATTTGATCACGATTGACTTGTCCAAGTTGAAGAGCAACGACCACGTGAGCGATGAGCCGTTTGTTTGTGCATTTCAAAAGGTTAAGCAAGTGTTTTATTCGGAGTATATAAACAACGAGCCGTGGTCAATTGTCCAACACGCTCCAAGGCGTCTAAATAGTAGTGTGGATGACTTGGCTGCTCTTACCGAATATCAATCCATTTTTTATGATAACCTGAATTTGAAACAATTTTTCAATTTGTAATAAATATTTCAATTTGTACCGAAACATCCATTTTTAATGCTTTTAACTGATTTGTACTTTATCATGTTCACTCTTGTGTGGTGTGCGTGTGTGGAGAGGAGATTAATACATAAATATTCCAACTACATCTAAGTTTTGTTTATACTAATCCATGAATATACGCTTCTTACCTTTAATAGTTGATTAGTACATAGTTATTTGGGGTGTCCTATTTGTGGAGAGGAGACTGAATCTCTTCGTCTATCCGAACACTAAGAAATGCCATAATCCTATGGAGTTATGCTCTGCAAATTCCTCCCAATCGTTATGTAGCCAAACATCACCAGTTGAAGTTGTCAATTCCACTTTCCATACCCCACCAATTGGAACCTCTAGCAAAACATGGGAGACCATTGAAAGGTGGAATTGACAACTTCAACTGCTGATTTTTGGCTACACAACGGTTGGAAGAAATTTGCAGCGCATAACTCCATAGGATTGTGGCATTTCTTAGTGTTTAGATATGAAGAGAATTATATTTGACACGATTGCCCGGGGTACATTAGTTGGAAGGAGGGGCCATATGAGCTCAAGTTAGCGGTTTGGGTGACACTACAAGTAATGTATTTATATTTATATGTCAATTTCGATTTCGATTTATATTTATCTATATTTGCGGGGCGGATACTAATTTTACTTTATTTCAATTCAGGGGATAGGGAGTGGCCCTGAGGGTAGGCCACATATGCTCGATACTTATGTGGCTATTCGGACGAGAAGGGAAGGATAAGGAGGTGTCCCCGAGCGTCGCGGTACAAAATCTCTTTTCCAGCTAAATAGTTTGTAGATTTGAGATAATTGATGGTGATGTTGTTTCTTCCTAAATAGTTTCTATTTTGAATATATATTTGCATTATCTTTACTTTGTTTGGATATATGATGTTCGAACAGATACAAATATACTGCTGGGCAGTGGCAGTGGCCATACTGCCCAGCAGATTTTTTTTAAATTCTGCCCAAAATTGTCACGGTCATTGACCGTGAATTTTTTTTAAAAAGGGTCAAGGCTTTGTCACGATTTTTAACCGTGACTAAACGTGTCACGTTCATGGCCCGTGACACGATCATGACAATTCTAACGAACTTGTCACGGTCAATGACCGTGACACGTCCGTGACAAAAAAGTTGTCTCGCCCCGAATTGTCACGGTCATTGACCTTGACAAGTCCAACTTGTCAAGGTCAATGACCGTGACAATAGTGCAGATTTGGTGTAGTGCATGTAATCACCTAACCTTTATAGTGAGCCACGTGGCACTCTCTTTTCTCTCTCCTCTAATAGCCTGTAAATACAAAACACCACCCACATTTGGGGGGACTCTATATTTTCCTTATTAATATGTTGTCCAACTCTAAAGAGAACTTGATGGCTTCACGGTTGTACTTGTCAATGAATTTTTCCCAGAAAATCAATCAAATTAACACTGCACATGTGGATGTAAGCATCATTTTTCGATTGAACTACATAAATTCAGTTTTTTTTCTTTTTCTCATCTTTCTCTTAATTGTACCATAAATACGGATCACCTAATAGGCGTAATAGATGATAACATGTGTTCTCATAACGAATAGAGATAAGATCGACCTCACACTGAATCTGGTCGACCACAACAATAAGATTAGCTCAGGTATGAGTTTGCTCAGCCTAAAAGTATCGTCGACTATCTCATCACTATTAACATGCTGTTAATTAACATTATTAGTTAACCCCATCAACATTAGCTTGTACTAGCTTCTAACACATGATAGAATACTAATAGTTATGCTCACACCGCCTGCACACGGGAGGCAGATGCGCAATATTCCTCATTTATTGTGTTATAACAAACTCATGAGTGTCCACATATTATAAGTAAAAGGTGTACCTGCGTAGCCTATAAAATCACACCACCCATCCCACTACACACTATCTCTTATAACAAACTATAAATAACACACAATACCTTATAATAGGAAAGAGGGAAATATTCTACCTAATTTTTACAATGATAAAACCATATTAAAGAGAACACATGAGATTTTATCTAATACATTTCAATGGATATTTCCCATTTAAATCAATACAATCACCCCTACACATGTGGATGTAAGCACCACTTTGGGCCAAACCAAATAAGCCCCTAGTTTCCTTATTTGTCTCTCATATCTCTCTATTCATCTAAATTTGGCATTTTGGCAATGATTATTTCTTTATTTGTAATTATTAATTGTTGGTATATTCAAGCTAAGGCCCATAAATTCATATACTAGTTTTAAACGATAACATATTGGTGTTATCTGTAGAAAATTTTTGATTAGCCATTTGTTGTTAGCCGTTATCGATTCACAGATCCTTAATCCATTTTTCCCAATTTCGTATTCATTCCATCCCTCCCCTCATTTCTATGTGCGCTCCATTCTCTATATCCATGATACTCTATTTTTTTTTGCAAATTCTAGGAAATGGTAGAAAACTCAGAAAGTAACAATGTTGCATTAGGAAATCCTCCTTTGACACATGTGGGTATGGGAAACCTACAGCAAATTCTATTGAACTTGGCTAGAGGCCACGAGGTAGTGCAAAAAACCCAAAAGAAGCTAATTAAAACATTCTTAGCCATGAAGGACAGACCTAGAGAAGATCCTATCACCCCAGCTGGAGGTGGGCACTCTAACAGGAGGTGTGAAATTCTACATTATGTCCCTTATAGAGATGGGAGGCAAACCTACCATGACAGGGCACTCTATAACCCCAGGAGGTTAAATTTGGGTTCACGAGATGAAAGAAGCAGATTCAAGTACTCTGGATTGCGAGATGATAGCTCATACCATCCAGGGGGCACTTCGACCCTCGGGATAATAGGTTATGATAATGAATATACTTACTCTAAGGAAAGGCCTAGTGTGTTGGAAAGGGTGAGCAGAGGCTCCGTGTAGTAAATTAGGTCTATGGACAGTAAGATGTCAATATCCCAGATATCCTAGGGAGCACCAGGAATAACAGAGGATATCTATTACTAGAAGAGAAAATATTTTGGCCAAGTCTAGGATGAGTGTGTGAGGATCGACCCAATCCGAGAAAACTTCCTAGGAAGTGATATCATCTCAAAGTGGAAGACGATCAGTAAAGTCCATTGCAATTAAGGTCGAAAAGGAAGATCGACCCTGGAAAGGGTCAATTCAACGTTTGGAGGATCTCCTATTGGAGATTATAAAGGCGAAGAGCCCCTTACAAAGAGTATTTGTGAAAGGATATCCATTCACTCCATCCATTGAGGGATATCTAACATCCACAATGTTCAAACCACTCGTTATCACCCGAGGTACTATAGTAAAATTAACCCAGTGCTGCATGTGGAATATTACCAAGATGCTTCCGACGTATACTTAATTCTCGACGAGATGCGGTGCGGAGCATTTTTCATTATGATAACCAGGTCGGCACAGATTTAGTACAACAGTTTTCTATGAGGGAAGATTTTAAATTGTCAATAGCTTCTTGATCTCTTTGTATAACTTTTGTTTTGGAGCCATGTCTGAAAAGGGTGGCTCATCTGCTAAGTGTATTCTAAAAGGATGACAAGACGACTTGAGAGTTCATAATTTGCTTAAATAGTGAGAATTTGGAGGTGATAAATTATGATGAGAGATCGTAATCACTGCACTGATGAGTGGACTGTTGTTGGTGAGGTTGTATTAGGTGCTAGCTAAGGAGCCATCGAGAACAATGATTGAGCTATTGGCTATAGCAGGAAAGATTATTAATTCTGAGGGGGATGCCAAGGAGTTGAGCCACTACAAGACCAACACTGGAAAGCGGTTGATTACAATTTATGCATTTGATCGTCTAGGTCCACTAGAAATCAGGTAAAAATATCGTAAAAAGCCCACAAGGCATAGATAATGTGGGGAAGAATCAAGAAAGTCTGCCACTAGAGGAATGGAGTGTTCGGCCAGACATGCGACAATTGCACGAGGGTCGTTATGAGTGTAATAGACTTCCAAAAAAGAGAGTTCGAAATAAATATATGGCTAACAAGGCAAATCTATCATCACCCTAGTTGGGTAAGATGAACAACCCAGGAATAGATCAATTCAACATGTGGAAAATCATTTGGGGAAAATCGTTAGATCAAAGAATCCTATGTATAAAGGTTTCATGAAAGGGTATACATTCACACCATTAATTATGGGTTATCCCAGACCCATGAAGTTTAAACTATTGATGGTAACTTGAAGTTTGATAGTAAGACTGACCTGGTTCTGCACGTAGAATAGTACGGACTACCATTGATATTTATTCTATTTCGGATGAGATGCATTGTCAGGAATTCTCCAGTACAATCACGGGATCCAGACAAATCTAGTATAATAATTTATTACGAGGGAAAATTTCAAGCTTTCAACACCTAATCGGTCACTTCATAAGTAATTTCTAATTTGGAGCTAAGCTAGTCAAGAGGGTGGCTCATCTATTAAATGTTCGGTAAAAAGAAGACGAGATGACTCAAGAGTTCATAACCTATTTAGATAGCAAGAAACTAGATGTGATCAATTATGATGAGAAGAAAACCATCACATCTCTAATGAGTAGTATATTGTTGTATAGGACGTATTAGGCACTGAATAAAGATCCACTCGAGATTATAACTGAGTTATTAGCCAAGGTTGGAAAAATTATGATTGCTGAGGAGGTTATGGATGCCAAAGAGTTTAGCAGCTCCAAAGATAACACCAATAAAAACTCAGAGAAGAAACAGTAGAAAGATAAAAATGCCAAAAATACAAAGAGATGCGATGAGTATACTCCTCTAGCCATTGCTTTCCATCATATCTTGGAGGAAATCCATAGAAGCAAATAGTTAAAGTGACCCAAAAAATGGAAATCCCTGGTAGACAAAAGGGACAAGAGAAAATAATCTAAGTTCTATAGGTATTATGGCCATAACATTGATAATTCCTTAGCTCTAAAGAACAAGATAGAAAATCTAATGAGGAGGGTAAAATTGATAAAATTTATGGACAAAGGTGGTTGAACGGACCAAAGAGATGAGAATAATCCCAGGAGATGGTCAGAGTCTTTATGAAGAAAACTTGACGTGAAGAAAAGAGGAAGAGATAATGATTCTAAGGGTGACCCAGATCTACCCAAGAAACCCAATGAGCCTATGCATGAGGTTAAAATAATTTATTTTGGGTTTAATTTTATTGCAGGAGGAGACACTATAGGCGGAGATGAACCTGTAGAAAGGAAAGCCTACCTAATTCAGGCAAAGGCTTATATTTACATTAGGAAGATCAAACTAACCAGCAATTTAGATACTCGCCTAAGGAAGGTTGGAAAAAATAGCTTATTGTTTGGTTTCTCTAAATACGATTTATCAGGCATGTTTTACCCTCATGAGGACCCCCTAGTTGTCATGATGATGGTGCATAAGGGTAAGGTGACAACAATTCTAGTCGACAATGGTAGATAAATCAACATCTTATTTTATAAATACTTTAAAATTTTGAGGTTGAGGGACAACAAAACTGAAGCTTATCACAGACCACTCTTTGTTTTGTCCAGATAAAAAGTACACCTCTTTGTTACAATTCAATTAGAAGTTATGATAAAAACATTACCTATCTGTCGAATAGATAATATTCGTTTCTTTGTCTTCGATAAGAAGAGTTACTCGGCGTACAACCTCAACTTTGTTATAGTAGGGCAGAAGAAATTTAAGGTGATTCCCTCCATTATAGCCTAGTGCATGAAGTTTCCCAATCACAATGAGGTGGGTGTGGTAAAAAAAAGTCAAGTTGAAGCTATGGAATGCTACTATATGTCAGTCGACCACGAGGAGCAGAAGAAGATGACCACATCCTACCAGATCAAGATGTTGGATCCTCAAGACCAGTATAATTAGTTAAAGGGCAAGTTATAAAGGAGATTGAGTCTATTATCTAGAATGATGAGCACCTAGAGAGAACAAATCAAATCGGTTCATCATTGGGAGAAAATCTTGGCTGATTTATTAAGACAACTGGGGGATGTGTTTACCTAGTGTTATGAAGACATATCGGGGATTGATCTAGACTTCATTTTCCACGAGCTAAGAATCATAAAAGATTCTAAACCGATGAATAGAAACATCATGCCTTTATTTAGGAGAGAAAGATATGAAAGTACAAGAAAAAGTATAGAATTTTTTAAAAGCAAACTTCATTGAAGACGTCCAGTACCTAGAATAACTCTCTAAATGGTCATGGTCAGGAAAAATAATACCATGGGTATATGTATGTCAACTTCACCGACCTGAACAAATCATGTACCAAAGATAATTATCCTTTTCCCTGAATTGACCAGCTTGTCAATGCTAACTTAGGATATAAGTAGTTTCATAGATGCTTACTCACTGTATAACTAGATAAAAATAAAGCCGAAAGATCGAGAGAATACTTCATTCATCACCAGCAAAGGTACTTACTTTTACAACGTCATGCCTTTTGTACTTACAAATGATGGAGAAATGTATCAGAGACTGTTAAATAACATGTTCGAAGATAAGATCAGCAAAAACATGGAGGTGTACGTCGATAACATTGTGACAAATAACTGAACGACTATCGACCATATCAGATACTTTGGGAAAATGTTTGACCAATTGAATAAACACATAATGAAGATCAAACTAACAAAATGCGTCTTAGGGGTAAAGGAAGGGATGCTTCTGGGCTTCATAGTCAATCAGAGGGGTATTGAGGCCATCTACGATAAAATTTAGGCACTAATTAACGTGAAATTTTTAAAAATAAAAAGGAAGTTTAGAGGCTAACTGGCGTATGGAAGCCTTGAACAAGTCTATTTCAAGAGACAATGATAAATACCTTCCCTTTTTAAGGTATTAGGAAAGATATTTAAATGGAACGATGAACGTTAATCCACGTTCCTATAATTAAAGAAATATTTGGGATCTCAACCCTTGCTTTTAAGACATAACCTAGGTGAAAAGCTTTATTTGTACATGGTTGTATCTGAATCAACACTCATCATGACATTAGTTCGATAAGAAAATGGAGTGAAACGACCTATTTACTATACTATCAAGGCATACATAGGGGCGGATATTTGATATCCAAGGTTGGAAAGACTATTATTGGCCCTAGTTGAAGCTTCTAGGAGAATAAATCTTTGCTTTCAGACTCGTACCATTATTAGCTATACAAAAATACCTCTACATAAGTTGTTCATGAGCCTGATAAATTGGACAGACTTATGGCTTGAGCTATAGAACTAAGAGTGTATGACATCCAGTATGAACCCGTAATGGCCATCAACGTCCAGGTCATGGAAGATTTAATACTGAATTCAGTTACAAAGAAAACTTGTCGAGCACACCTCTATGACAAAGAGAGAAAAACCTTAAGTGGCGAATAAGACTTCTACAGATTCGAGGTCAGCCCCTGAATAAACCAAACATACTTTTTCGAAAGAGAGCTAACCAGTTCATCCAAATGAGTAGAAGCCTATGTGAGATAAATCTATCATTATTCCAGTCCACTAGAAAACTAATTTACTTGAGCCATATTCTAGGAAATAAGAAGTTTCTAAAGACTTAAAGGAAATGAAGAATATATTAGAACATGGTCATCTGGTCTATGGAAATTTTACAAAAGAGATACCCGTTTGGAAGATGTTTGTAGATGGATCATCATGTGCCATAGGCCGCGGAGTAGACGTAATAATCTAAACATCGGATGATATCAATGTGGAATATGCTCTCGGGTTCCATTTTAAAGCCTTAATAAAGCCAAATATGGAGAACTTATAATAGGGTTTGGCCTAACATCATCCATCAACGTCGAGCAAATATAGGAACATAGTGAGTCTCAGCTCATAGTAAACTAAGTATTTGGTATTTACGAGGAAAGAGAAGCATCCGTGGATAAATACCTAGCCAAAAATAAGGTTTTTTTTGGAAAAGTTACCAACTCTTAGGATGGTGAGAAATCTAAGGGCAAAGAACACCTGAACAGAACCACTTTCTTGGCTTGCATTCGCCATAAGGACGTAATTAAGAAGAATAGTGCCTGTTGAGATTCTCACATGCAGAAGCACCAATGAAGATAAATGTTAGTATAATATAAGTAGATGTGTGACCATATTAGATGAAATCCATATAACTATATTTGGAAAATGACACAGTACTAGTAGATATAAAATATACAAGAAGACTTCGATACAAGGCGGCGTCGAGGTACGTACTAAAAAAGGGAATCCTGTACATAAGAGAGTTCATCATACCATTGATCAAATGTGTCTACCTGAAAAAATTCAATGGTTTAATAAAAGAAGTGCATGAGGGTTCTTATGGAAAAAATTCAGTAGGAAAATCATTGGTAAAGTGAGCGGCCACATAGGGCTACTACTAACCCACCATGAAGGCAGACTACATGAACTATGAGAAGAGGTGTGTTATGTTCTAAAATTATGCCATGATATATAAAATTTTGAGGTCTTCTCTTATGTTGATCACATCCCTTTACTCTTTCTTCATATAAAGAATAGATCTGGTCGTAGCTCTATTCAAAACTAGAGGCAGATCATTGCAGTGGATTATTTCACCAAACAACTAGAGGCTAAACCCCTAATGTAGATATCATATGAAAAGGTCTTTAATTTCATATGGAAGAATGTTATTTGTTGTTATGATATGCCTTATACCTTCATCACCGACCATGGTACATAGTTTGATAATCAGTAGTTTAAATACTACTATATATGGTCTAAAATTCAAAAGCTAAATTTTGCACATGGTCATCCATAATGTAACGGGAGTAAAAAATAAAACCTTACTCAATAAAATAAAAAAGATTCTAGATGATGCTAAAGGAAACTCGATCAATGAGCTTTATAATGCTCTTTGGTCATACAGAATGACACCAAGAACAACAACAGGCGAGACCCCTTATATGTTATCCGTCGGGATAGAGGTAGCGATCCTAATAGAAATTAGTCTACTAAGTCACTTTGTACTCAATTTTGACTCCACAAAGAGAGGCCTAATGGGAAGACTAGATCTGGACCTGGTGGAGGAAGTCAAAGAATATTCTTCACTTCGAGTGGCAGCATCCAAAGAATGTACTACTTGGTTTTACAATAAAAGAGTAATACCAAGCACTCTTAAGGAGGGAGACTACATCCAGAAAAAGGTCATTCAAAAAGGGAACAAGTTAGAACCTAATTGATATGGTCCATACAGAATATCTGTTGTTGTCCGACTAGGAGCTTACAGAATTGAAACATTAGAAGGAGAGTAGTTTAAGAATCCTTAGAATGCCGAACACTTAAGAAAATACTATCAATAGTGGAAAACATGTAATGTCTTTTCATTCAAAGTCTTTTCATTTCTTGTAACTCAATTTTAGTAATAAATAAAATTTGTTAACGAATGTTGTCGTTGTTTGTTTTTTCTATTTTTCGTCGGTATGAGGGATATGTGCTAAAAACCTTAATCCAAAACTGAAGACATCTCAGCCACACATCGGATGCTAGAATTCAATGACAATAAAATAAAATTCACGTATAACCCCACTTCACCTAGGACCTCATGAGGTCACAAAATAATATCACTTCATGCATGATCTCTCACTTGGTCAGATAAAGAATAAGAAGTTTACCAAATTTTAGGAAATCCGTTATATCCATATCAACGATAAGATTCAACTATATATAGTTAAAAGCAAGGATAGTTCCAAGCACATTTGGTCATCTCAGGTAATTAATGCTGACACATTGTAGGGACGACAAGATCCGTCTAGGAGACCAGCAAAGGACATTAGTAAAATTTAAAACTGGATAACCCAGGTTCGTCCAACATTGGTAACTTATATGGTAGGTCATTCAGGTAACAACCGACTAAATGATCACAAGACTAAACTACTACAAGACACATTTTTATCACATGACAGTCATCAAGATAACGTGTCTTAATATCCGTAAGACTATATTTTTTATCAAAAATTTGGCTATATTTACTTGTGCAAAAGAAAAACAAGTAAAAAGAAGCAAGTGAACAAAAGAATGAATATAAATTTCCATTACGATTTGTGAAAAAAGTCATTACAAGGAGATCATAAAAAACAGATTACAACAAAGTCATTTATGAGAATGGGTTACTTTATTTTTAAGCTTTCAAATTCAACAGGAGGAACATCTAATGCTTGTGGAATGATGGTCGTCCTCATGTCTTTGATCCTAGTTTGGCTACTAGAATTTACCTTGTCCACTAAATATTGAGGTTGGTGTAGATCTTTGTCCCCGTCAAGGTTGTAATCCCAAGGCATTTCCTCGTTAAGATCACTAAAATAACATACAGAGGGATCTATAAAATCTCAATCTTAAAGGGAGGATGGGGATGTTCCAAGTAACTTGGGAAATGCCAATAACAAAACTCTTCCTCCTTTGTAACCTTCGCCGTAGTAACAACGTTTATCCATCCATGCATATAACCAACCTTACGAGCATGATTAAAATCTGCGTTCATGTGTATGAGGGCCTCATCATAACCATTGATCTAGACAGTGCGATACTATTTATGAAATTGATATGTTAGGCGATCAACCTTCTCACTCATCCTATTAATTGTGGACAATTGATTTTTGATGGTCGCAACTTAGATGAGGAGTGTATTTTTGGTCCTCTTTTCCTCCACTAACTATGAAATTCTCCCTTATTGCTAAGAGGATTGGCCCTTTACTTTCTTTATTTTTCTCTTACTCCTCCATTAGGTGAGCATTCTCTTTTTTTTTAAAGGAGGCACCCTCATTTTGGTCAGCAGGCCTAGACTTCTTTAGACTTTCAAGCTTAACCCGTAAAGCATTATTTTCTATTTCAAGCATTGTGGCGACTTCTCTGGAACTAGTTAGTTCAACATTGAGAATTAACTCCTTCTTAGAATAAGTTGATACCAAAGAAAGTAGATTTCTGTCAAACACATTATTCTTCTGCAGGCTGGCCAACTTCTTTAAGCATAGGCCTAAAGAATTGCCATTGATTTCTTATGTCTCTTTTATATGACAAAAATCATGTCATAGTAGGCAAAGTTATCTGAAACTGCTTGCTGAATAAGATGATGAAAACTTAAGGATGATTATTTGGCTAAATGAATGTGTAATAGCCATATGTCTCCTCAAGATTATCTTCGCCAATCTTATAGTGACCAACGCAAAAAATCGACTACGTCTTTCTTGGAAGTCTCTTTGGATAGTGACCAAATATGTCAGTCTTACATGGAACTACAAAGAAAATGGTCGGATGTAAGTGTTTACCGAGAAAAAGAACTTGCAAGAATCTAACAATATATGGAATATAAGTTTCATTTTATTATAACGAGGATTTACATTAGGAAATCCCTATATATTGATATGGTATCACAAATAAATTAAATAAAACTGAACACTCCTAGCCCAACTACAGGGATTTATTTCCTAAACTTCTCCCTGTCAGTAGCGACATGACCTTCACCCTGCTCAACGACCACCAACTACTCCTTTTCAGCAGTAGCACCAACTTTGTATTTATCATTGTCAACCTCTTTATCAATCTATGGAGGAGTGCCAAGAACGTGTTGTTGGAAGAGTTCGGACACCTCAGTAGCTCCTTCTTATTAAGAGATTCATCCCAACCATTCTTAAAGAACACTTTGTTCAAGTAGTCAATTTGCACAGAAGCATTAGAAAATTCCTTGTCCTATCCCTTTATTTGGGGCTTCTTCCATAACTTTGGCAATAGACACCAGACCATGCTAAACCTTAGTTTTCACTAGTTCGACCACAACTTTAGCATCCTATGCCTCCTTCCTTGACTTTTTAACAACATCAACCACCTTATCTACCACTACCTTCTCCTATTTTGGATCATGGACCCAATTTTCCAACTCCATTCTCCTTCATCCGGGACTCATTGGCATGACAATCAGCCTCTAAAGAATTTTTTTAGCTCGTTGAAAGGGACCTCACTAGCAGAGGAAAATTCCTTCATCTTGTCATTTCTCCCCAGGACCTAGTCATAATCGATCAAGAACTGGGAGATAAATAGGAAAATGAGGGCATTGGAAAATAGAATCACTACACCATAGCAAGCCATTTATCACGATAAAAAACCATGACAAGTGGACATTGTCACGATCAAAGATCGTGATAGGAATAGGGATGCCAACTATTTTATCACGGATATGTTGTAATCAAAGTTCATGAGAAGTTTTTCTTTGTTACGGACTTGTCACGGTAAAAAACTTAGACAAGGAAAACTTGTCACGGACTTTGACCACGACAAGTCCATGACAAGAAAAACTTGCCATGGACTTTGATTGTGTACATCTGTGATAACTCCAAACTTGTCACGGATGTCACGGAGAAAGTTCGTGACACATTTTCCTTATCACGAACTTATCACGGTTCAGGTTTGTGACAATTTTGGGCAGTAGTATTAAAAATTTATTGGGCAGTAGGGCCACTACCACTATCCAGAAGTATATTATCGTATGTAGCAGAAACATATGATATATTTTCTCAATAATTAACAACAACAAGCATAAATATTCATACTAGTTAAACAATAAATGAATATAAATAAGACACGCAATATATAACCCCGTATTTGAATGTTTAATACAAATTATTACATAATATTCATTGATTATCAACTTAGAGGAGAAAGCTAGGATATATAATATACGAAGGAGCACAACCCTTAATATGTCGTACGACGCACTGTTCATTCAACCACACAACTTCATTATATTTTACTTCTAATACTTCACTGCTATGGACCTGAGACTTTTGAGACTATAATGAATGAATTTAATTCTACCTATAACTGTCAAGGCCTGAGTTATATTTCTGGATTTATCATCCCCGATGAGTTGTGACGTATTATGACGTGCACTATGTCAAAAAAGGCATGGGATATCCTCCAGTTGACACATGAGGGTACCAATACAGTTAATATGTCAAAATTATAAAATTTAACCACCTAATTTGAGACTATCACTATGTTAGAGTCCGAGTGTTTTGATGACTTTTATGCTAGGTTATCGGACTTTGTTAACACGAGTTATAATTTGGGTGAGAAAATTAATGATTCGAGAGTTGTGAAAAGTATTTTAAGGTCACTCCCATTCCTATTTATTCCTAAGGTCACTGTTCTTAACTCTTTAAGGGTTTTAGACTCTCTTAGGTTAGATGAACTTGTAGGAGACCTTCAAACTTATGAGATCGACATGTTTCCAAAAATAATTCACCCTAAGAATTGAGGGATAGCTTTAAAGACTTAAGTTAAGAAAAGGAAAAAAAATAGAGTTTGTGAATATGATTCTTAGGGTGTGGTTGATTTAGATGACTTTTCCTTATTTTCTAAAAATTTAAAAAAGTTTCTCAAGATTTCCAACGAAAATTCTTCCAACAAAATGATTTTTGATAAAAACAAAAAGAAAGATGAGTTCAAGGATAGTGATGAGAAAGAGGAAGAGATGAGATGTTACAAGTAAGATGGCAAAGGTCACAAGGTATTTGAGTGTCCCACTATGCTAAAGAGAATAAGGGTACGAAGATTGCAAATAAGGCCATGCTTAGCGATAGTAACATCGAGTTAGATGATTTTGGGAATGAATCGCCACATGAAAAGTGTGCGGCTTTCATGGCTAGTCACGTGATCGCATCTATTTTGTCGTACGACGATGAGGTTACTTGTAAATGTGAGATCCTTGATGATGATATAAGCGATTCGGATGATAGAAAGTGTGAGGATGAGATTGAAAGTAAGGGTGAAGGTGATCTCCAAAAAGCATTTCGAGATTTGTACACCGAGACTTTTTAGATGAAAATTTTGAATAAAGAGTTAGGCCTAAAGGTGTTAGATTTGGAGAGAGAGATAGAAGTTTTGAGGACATGTGAAGTGTGGACGAGTCAACTCGAGAAGGTGAGAGTTTCTTTATGTGAGCAGTTGATCGTCTTAGGCCGAAAAAAGTGTGATTTGATACACACAGTGGCTAGTCTTACGGGAGATCTTCAATCTTCATTGGAGACTCATGAGAAAGTTAAAGCCCGCGTATCCCAACTCGAGAAAGATCTCAAACGTGCTCGATAGGTGAAGGTCACTATAGAGGACACATGTAATAAGGTTGGAAAGATTATCCTTGGTCCATCTTTGGGTAATGTTGAGAGACTAGGATAGTTTATGACGGTGCATCTACTTCCCATGTTACACCCAAGCTAGTTACCTAGTTTGTGATACATCTATATTGCTCTCAACATAACCCACCTAGGAACCTGTTTCCCCATATTAGTGAGCGTCCTAAACATTTTGAGAGAGGTGTTCCTAGGCCCTTATATGTTAGTTCGCACTACAAGAATAGAGGACACCTTAGGAAATTTTTCTTTAAGTTGGGTAGTGTGTCTCATAGGTATTTACCTCGTTATGATACTAGATGTTTTCCCACACGCACTCCCACACATGTTACGCCACATGCTACCACACATCACATGAGATATTTTGAGCATTTTTTAGACCAATTTGAGTATTTGGTAAAAACTTTACACAATTTAAAAAAAAAATTCATAGGATGTCACAACCTTTGGAAAACTCCTCCGGACCTAATGATTGAGGTTTATGTCACACCCCGCACAATTCGACAAACAACGTGTCCAGCCACCGTCGCCGAACTATGTCGGGCATGAACTAAATAAATACCGTTCTTAGCATGAGACAGATATTAGACATAAATAATCAATCCATGAAATAAAATTTGAATCAATCCCAACTGATCAGAACAATTGAACGATAAAAGATCCATCACATGCTAAAATTTTGAATAAATCCAATCTTCCATAATGATTAATAATCGGAATAATAAAGGTGTGAATAATCCAATTGAAAACCTCTAACAAGTTTGGAACCGAATGGCTGAATAAAAATCCAAATGAAATTTCATAATTAAATACGACTGAAAAGAAAAGTCTAACTAAATAATGCAATTAAACGAATAAAATCCAGTTGCACCTCCAAACGATAACTCTGATAATCTTATGCAGCTTCTCCCAAACTTATCCTGAAAAAGTTAGTCAACGCACGAGGTCAGAGCCCCGAGAATGAATACACAATACTCCCCTCAAATAGGATCCTCGAATCCATACAGTAGCATTATATGCAATAAATATCACAATAGAATAATTAAACGAGATAATTAAACGTGGGAAAGATATATTACTAACTACCCTAAAAAATTCTCATTTTAAAAGCAAACCAATATGATTTTAAATTCTCAAGTACCATGATGTTAATTTAATTAAATTAACTCAATTTCATTATTATTCTCACTTTTTACTATGGCGGTCCTCCCGCCCCGGGTGATAATTTCCACCAAAGTGTCACACTTCCCCTTGTCAATAGTCAGTCGAAATTCATTTAAACTATCGATTCCCCCGCAATATGATAAGGTTCCAACACACGACACGACATAAATTGCCAAGCTGACCCGTTTAAACTGTCGCTCCCTGACACATTATGTCGCCACCAATTTTAATACCCGTTTTTATCTTAGGCATTAATTCTAATTTTCTCAATTTCACAATTTATAAACCACCCCACCCCTTTAATAAATGTGAGATCCTCAAAATACCCCTTAGTCCCATACGTAAGGGTTCCCAAGTTATCAAAACGTCCTACCCTATTTATAGGATGAATTTCTAACATAAACCTCGACCTAAACTCATGCCTAGGATAGCGTAACGACGATAAAGTATCAAAAATCAACCCACCCCCTGACATAATAAAATCGTAATAATCTACCCTCACTAGTACCATACCTAGAAGGCGTAAATCATCAAAACACCTACCCACTAGTCACATACCTAGAAGGCATCCTAAAGTATAGGGAGAGGATAAATACCCAACAACCTATCATCAAAAGGCAATTAAATAGTACCAAGTCACACCAACAATCATAATTAGTCAACGTATTAAACTACGCATGATAGTCCAATTCAATTAAATCTTAATTTAATTATCACATCGTCAAAATACCCAATTAATTATTTTAAATTAAATACAACGAGATTTCATCATTAATACCTCATATTTCCAATTTCATTATCTCCACACAATTTACATGGGTTATACGTCCCCTAAATTCAATTAATTCAAAACCAAGGTTTTTCTACATGCAACCTATACCAATAAAACTCAAAATTCACTCATCAATCCTACGTACCCAAGAGTTATGAATATTATTCAGATTAAAAGATTTAATAAAAACAACCTCATAATTAGTGTCCACTTTCTCTAATTAAGTTACTAATTGATTTTAATCAAAAACACATGATTAAGGGTATAGGCGACACTTAAAATGCATAATACTAAAGAAAAATAATAGATTATTCATGTCTGAGATTAAGTTGAAGAAAAACTGGTAGTACGGTTGGATTCTTCTCGAAAAATTAACAAATAAGTGTTCTTGAACAAACTTGATTAAACCTCAATTAAGCCTTCCAGAACATGTGACAAAAACATTGATTATTTTAGAGGTTGATGATTATAGTGGAGAGGAAAAACTTTTGGAATAGTTCTTTGGTGAAAAACTTGTGAAAAAGTGATTATGAAAAGTCCCCCTACGGATTATTAGTCGTATATACTAATTAGGAATCCTAATCCAACTCTAACTCTACAAAACAAATGATCAAGTTATGCGAGATCTAACGTGGTCGATCGATCGATCGAGCAGGTCGGCAGACAGATCCCCCACAAAATTGTATAAGGCAAAAAAAATAATTAAAAACTCAATAAAAACTCCATTTTAAACCCGATTTCAATTCCTCTTGAAGTTTTATTCTTCTAAAATCATAACCAACATATTTTACTAATAAAAATCATTAAATCCAAAAAATTATTTTTCTCAAATATTCCAATATTAATTAAAAAAAATACCCATTTAAAAATCTGGGTTGTTATAGTTGAGACTTATTTTCTAGTGTAGGATGCTTTTCATTTTCATATCTTTATGCATATTTCTATGTGTACTACCATCGTATTTTAGCCTTTACCATTTTTATATATTTTTCAAAAAATTCAAAAAGCGTTTTATTTTTCTTAAAATTTTTTGGAAAAATACAAAGAGATTTTCGATACTTTTAGAAAAATAGAAAAAGCCAAAAAGATTTTATTTTTGATAAAAAAATTAAAAAAAAAAAGATTTTTGTATGTCGTTTTACAATATAGGGACGGATATTTAGAATGGCCAAGTCACAATATCATACTATTATCCATATGATTTTTTTATAGTGTTTTGATATGCAACTACATTTCATCCATGTACTTTATAATGTTTAGAGTAATTGAGGTGTGATTAGTTATTACTTTCTATATGTTTGGCTCATAGTCTAATTTAATGCACACGTGCACAAATTTGTTTGATTATTGTACTTATCTATCACATTTTAGTCAAAGTGTTTTCATCTCAATCATGTCTTTAAAATGAACCAAATGCAAAAAAATGAGGCAATAGAAGTAGTGCATGTAAGAACCGTTTCGCGTGAGAGTTTGTTTAATATTGAAAAAGATATGAGTGTACACGGGAAAGGGCTGCGAGAGGCATATGAACTTCTCATGAAATCCACCGTTTGAAAAGAGCCCAAGAAAAAATTAAGACAATAAAAATAAAAATATAACAAAAAGGGGCCAAATAGTTTAGCTCGATTTATCTTTCAAAAGAAGAAATAGAAAATAAGATCATGTTTATATTTTGAGGGAGTTTGGATGGAAATCAACGGGGTTGCACATCCTGACAAAGTCTTGAAAAATCTTTACATAGTTTTCGACGTTATTGGTGTGGAAATCATTTTAGACTTTAATGTGGAGATTAGTTTGAGTTAATTTCATATAAATTCATATTCTTACACCTAAGGATGATTTTGGGTTCATTCGTTAGGAGTCTTCAAAATTCATCGTGCATAAATAGTATGATTGTTTGAGTTGATTTTCCTATTGAATTTGTTCACACCCATTCATTCCACTTTAATGATTTGGTTGTCTTTGTGTAAATTCATGGTGTGTTATTTTTGTAAAATTAGTTTTTATTGAAAAATTTAAAAAATAAAATATATTTTGTGGAACCTTTTGAGATTATACTTGCATCAGCTTATTTGATGCATGTTTGAGATGATTTTATATGCTTGTTGTCATCCACTCTGATATATTATTGTTTATTATTTTCCTTGTCTATATTGGACAAATAAAATGGGGGAGAATGAATTATGAAATATGGGAGAGTGAGAGTTTGAATTATGAGGGATAATTGATTTATTTGATATTTGATTTATGTTTGTCTTGTTTCAAACTCGATAAGTCACTAAGGTATTCTCTTTGTTTATTTTGTGTAAGACTTTGATGAGTATTTGAAAAGCACACAAAATAAGATGAAGAGAAAACAAGGAGATTTGAAGATTTGAAGGTTGAGGATTTTTTAAACTTGCACGTAAAGTATATTTCCACTTTTAGGTTTCTGGGAGGGTATTAGATTTGAATAGGATTTAGTTGATAATTCTGATGTTGTTATTTTATACCGAAATAGCCATAAGGGGGGAAATTTGTAAGGATATATTTTCAATCATGTCCATAGTATCTAGTTTACATTGTGTATTGTGTATTCCATTCCAACCGTTAAGGCATTCAAGTCACACATTCAAGAAGATGGATTCGAATATTGAACTTTTTCAACATCTATGTGGCATGAGGAATAATTTTTGTATGGATTTTGTTCTGTGTTACTTAGATTTTTTACCAAGTATTGGGATACTTTTCTCAAATGTTTTAGTTCAAAATGAGATGTTTTTTAAACTTAAAATAATTCTAAAATACCTGTAGGTGTAGCTTTAAAAACTCGTTTAAGTCATTCAAATAACATCGATGTGTCATTCAAACGACATTATCTTGTCGTTAGATCGATTGTTTGTAGTCCTGGATCTCATATGGATCAAACGAGGGCGTACTGTTTTATTTTTTCATGGCCATTTGATAGGTCGTTCAAAGTCACTTCAAATGACATTACCATGTCGTTCTAAAGACCTTAAGATCTCGTTCTAACGAGATTCCGCCACCTCAACTTTTTTGTTTGCCTATAAAAACCTATTTCGTCTATATTTTTTATTAAGACTTTTACTTTACACAAACTGTAGAATATCTACAAAATAGTCTTTACTTTTTAGGGTCAAAACATCTTTTTGATTCACATAAACAATTCCAATTATTTTGTGAATCATCTTGGGAACCCAAACACTTATGTGACAAAGCTATTCTTATGGAATGATATCTCTACTGGTGATTTTGTCATACTCATGGGTATTCACTGCTGAAGAGGGAGGATTGTGTGTTTTGTGGTTCTTGAGGGAGTCATTATTGACTAAAGATTGCGATCTTTGTGGGTTCTTATGGGAATTCATTGTCGTATATCTCTAAAGTGTTGTAAGTTACAATTTCCAAACTTTAGTGAAATATAATTTCGCCATACGGGGATTTTTCCTAAATTTGTGATTGCAAGCTTTATTGCTTTATTTATTGAATTAGATAGATGTATGTTGAGGGTTTAAGTAAAATTAGAATTTGTTTGAGATTGACATATAATTAAATAAGTTTAATCTATTAAAACATTGCAAACTCTCAATTGATATCCCACGTCTGCTTTAATAAACAACGACATCAATTTGATGAACCACAAGTATGTATACCTTTTGAAAGGAGAGAGAACTGTGAAATGTGATAGAGGGAGGTTATGAAACGCGACTGAGAGAGACGTAGCGGCAGTGGTAAGGCAACGGTAAGGAGAGGAGAGACAACGGCCTAAACGGTAGAATCCTACACATAATAAATAAAATGGAAAAACTGTGTAAAATTTTGAAACAAAAGTAGATTGCTAGGATTTTAATATCATGAATTCTATGCAACAAATGCATCATAAAACACAATAATCAATGAAAAATAAGGATTTAACAAATATGGAAAACAAATAATTGACTCACTATCTATAAAGCAGATTCAGACCCTACGACAAATAAAAAATTGATATTTTCAATATTTACAAAGTTATAAAGATGCCAAAACTGAAAATCAAAGAACCCATTACTTGTAACGTGGAAAATTTGTTACAATTGAATAATTCAAGGATGTTTTTCGCAAAATTAATATTTAAGATTTTGTAAGGGAAAATTTTATATTGTTGCCCTTTGTATCTAGGACTTGTCCATAGATTCTAGCTTACATCGAGTATGGCATATCCCGTTACTTCCATCATGGAACTTCACGTTCATATGTTCAATAAGATGGGTCTTATTATCAAGAAACTTCAATATGTTCCTCGATTTGATCTAATAATGGTATGGATTTTGTTTCGTGTTTCGTAGATTTTTTTACTAAGGATTGGGAGATATTTTAAACTACTGTTTTACAAAACGAGGCAGATTTTAAATAGTTCTAAAACTTAAAATAATTTTATTTTTTAGATAGTGTCGTTCAAACGAGATTACCATCTCGTTCGAATGACCTGCATGTCGTTTGAAGCTCGTTGGATGCATTTATCAAATGCACTTCAAAGGAGGGCTTATTGTCTCGACTTTTTCCATCTCGTTAGAAGCGATCTTCATGTCGTTGAAATGACATATCTATGTCATTAGAATGACTCTTTCTTCTCATTCAAACGAGATTAGGCCGCCTTAAATTTTTGTCCTCTTATAAATATCTGTTTACTTGAAGAAATTTGTTGACACTTTTGATTTACAAAAATTGCATAACAGTTGCTTTAATCTTCATCTTTTATAGAGCAAAACACTTTTTTTATTCACACAATAAATCCAAAATAATTTTGTGAATAATCTTTGGAACCCAAATCACTTTTTTAATGACTTTAATCTTGTGAATCTTGCAGGAATCATTGCTAATGACTACGGTCACTGTGGATTCTTACAGGAATTCATTACTGAAGAAAGATTACGATCTTTGTGGTCCTTGAGGGAATCATTGTTGTATTTATCTATTGTATATGGAAGTTTTGATTTGCAAAATGAAATAAAAGGTTTTTCCCTTTGTTTTTTTTCCTTATATTATGATTTCTTTACTTGCTTGATTTGAATCATATAGTTGTATGTTTTAGGGCTTATAAGAATTAAAATGTGCTATGGGTTGACATTTGATTAAATAAGTTTCCTCCATTAGAGAATAGATGACTCTTAAATTGGTATCACCAAACTATAGTGAAATCCTTTTTTTGCAAAATTTTTCTGAGATATCAATTGTTTTGAAAAATTAATTTTGGAAAATCGCAAATTTTCTGATAGAGAACTTACATAATAGGATGCCAATTTTTGATATATCGAATTATTCCTATTGTAAAGATCGTAAGAGATCCACTTTAAAGGAAATTAATCAAAGAGTCTGGCTTATTTTTGAAAGAGCGTGGACTCCTTTAACTATCACTGTTGATAATGTCACAAATATCAAACCAGTTTCTTATTGGACTGATGTTGAGTTTAAGTTGAGTACCAACAATTCCTGCAAACTTAGTGTTATTTATAGAGCCTTCACCCCTAATGAGTTCTACCTCATCATGACGTGCACTACGTCTAAAGAAGCATGGGATATTCTCTAGTTGACACATGAGGGTACGAACGTTCTCAAGGCATCTAAGCTTCAAAATTTGACCACCTAGTTTGAGACTATCCCTATTGAGAGTTTCGATGAGTTTTATGCTATGTTATTACACATTGTTGATAAGAGTTTTAATTTGGGTGAGAGAATTTAGGAGTCAAGAGTTGTGAAAAATATTTTGAGGTCATTCCCTTCTCAGTTTATATCGAAGGTTTCCATGCTTAACTCTTTATGGGTGTTAGACTCTCTTAGCTTAAAAAAACTCTTAAAAGACCTTCGAAATTATGAGATCAACTTATTTTCCAAAACCATTAAGCCTAAGAATATAGGGATACCTTTAAAGACTCAAATTAAAGAAAAATTAAAAAAGAGAGTTTGTGACTCTAAATCTTACGGTGCGGTTGATTTTGATGACTTGGCCTTGTTTGCAAATTTTTTTAAATAGTTTCTCAAAATTTCCAAAAATAATTCTTCCAATGAAAAGATTTCAGAGAAAAAACAAAAAGAATGACGAGGTCATGGATAGAGGTGAGAAAGACAAAAAAAGGTGTTTTGAGTGAGAGGGAAAAGGTCACAAGGCTTTTGAGTTCCCCACTATTCTAAAGAGAAAGGGCAAAGAGGTTCCTAACACAGACAATATTACCGATAGTGACATCGAGTCGGTTGATTCTGAGGGAGAATCACCATGTGAAAACTGTATTACTTTTATGGATATTCACGTGAGCACATCTCATTCATCCCAGACGATGAGTACACTTGTAAACGTGGCAGCCTTAACGATGTTTCAAACCATTCTAGTGAGTGCGAGGATGAGATTGCAAGTGAGGGAGAAGGGGATCTCTAAAAATATTTTAGTGATTTATACACCCAGACATTAAAAACAAAAATGTTGAATAAATATTTAGGTCTTAAGGTGCTAGATTTGGAGTGAGAGGTAAAAGTTTTGAGGGTGTGTGAGGCATTGGGGAGCCAATTCAAGAAGGTAAGATTTTCTTTGTGTAAGCAATTGATCATCTTAGGCTGAAAAAATAGTGAATTGACCAACTTCGTGGCTAGTCTTACGGGAGATATTCAATATTCATTAGAGACTTGTGAGAAACTTGAAGCCTATGTATCCCGACTCAAGAGATCTCAAACATTCCCATGAGGTCAACATTACTTTAGAGGATACATCTATGAAGGTTGGAAAGATGATCCTCGATTCATCTTTGGGTAATATTGATAGACTAGGAATAGGTTATGATGGTGCATCCACTTTCCATGTTGCACCCAATCCAATTTTTTAGTTTGTTATAGATCCATATGGCTCTCAACCTAACCCACCTAGGTGTCTACTTCCCCGTAGGAGAGTGCGTCCTAGACGTTTTGAGAGTGGTGTTCCTAAACCCGTGCATGTTTGTTCTGATTGAAAGTAAAGAGGACACCTTAGGGAATTTTATTTTAAGTTGGGTAGTGTGTCTCATAGGTATCTTCCATGATATTCTATAACATGTGTTCCCACACGCACTCCAACACATGTTATTACCCATGCTCCCACACATCACATGATAGATTTTGAGTGTTTTTTAGAGCAAGCTGAGTATTTGACCAAAACTTCACATGGTTTGATGGATGTTTTTCATAGGATGTCACCTCCTTTGGAGAACACCTCCGGACCTAATGATTGAGGTTTAGATGTTTTGCTAGCATATGATGCTTTTCATATTTATACCATTCGTGCCAATTGCTAGTGCGTATTATTGTTGTATTTATATTTTTCATTTTGATATATTTTTTTAAAAAATTCAAAAGGAGTTTTTTTTTTCTTGAAACATTTTGGAAAAATATAAAAAAAATTGTAGCTAATTTAACACAATATATGGATGAACATTTAGGATTGCCAAGTCACAATATCATTCCATTATCCACATGACTTTTGGATAGTATTTGGAGATGAAACATCGTTTCATTTATGTGTTTAATAACGTATTGAAGTCATTGAGATGTTATTAGTGATTACTTTCTGCATGTTTGACTCATTGTCTCCTCTAAGGAACACATGCACGAATTTATTTGAGTATTGTACTTGTCTATTACATGTTCATCAAAGTGTTTTCATCTCAATTACGCCTTTAAAACGAACCAAATACAATAAAATGACATAATGAAAGTAGTGTTTGTAAGAACCATTTTTTGGATTGGAATTTTTTAAAATTATATTGCCAGTAAATGTGTTAATTTAGAAGCATTGGAATCCGACTGTGAAAGTAAAAAAGATCTTTACATGAATAGCCACCATTTTCAAAAAGAAAAGATCCTAAAAGATTAAAAACACTCAAAAGAAAAAATATAGATTCCTAGGCCAAATGCAAAGAACATTAATGCTTCGCTACATATAAGCATTGATATATTCAAAACAAAAGAGTTGAGTGCAATATTATATATGTGAGTTTTCAGGGAGTTAATTCAAAGATCAATGGATTTGCACGTCCTGAAAATTTTCGTAAAAGCATTACATAGTTTTGGGCGTTATTGGTGTGAAAATCATTTTATACTTTATTTTGTTGATTAGATTGAGTCGATATCATATGAATCCAACATTTTTACACCTAAGGACGATTTTGAGTTCATTCATTAAGAGTATCTAAAATTCATCGTGCGGATATGTTTGATTGTTTGAGTTGATTTTGCTATCGAATTTATTCACGTCCATTCATTACGCGTTCATGATTTGACGATCTTAGTGTTAGATCATAGTGCGTTGTGTTTGTAAAATTTATTTTTTCTTCAAAAACAAAAAAAAATCTTAGTTTATCATTACTTGATTCGTATAGCATTATTTTTGTGATGATATTCCATGATTTCTATGACACACTCCGTTTTATTATATTTGCTTCTTTTCCTTCTCTATTTCGGTCAAACAAAAATAGAGAGAACAAATTATGGGGGAGTAAAATTTTAAATTATGGGGAATATTTAATTTCCTCTATGAGTTTTATCTTATTTAAACTCGATATATCACAGAGGTGTATTTCATTGTCTATTGTGTGTAGCTACACTTTGATAAACATTTCAATAGTATACATTTGACAAAGCTCCCAAAAACAAGGTCACGAGATTTGATGATTTGGATTACTGAAGATTTTAAATACTTGTACACTTTTAGCAGCTTTGCATTTATGAGTTTTTGGGAGGGTTTAGATTTATATAGGATTTTATGATTGATAATTCAGATTTTTATTTTGTACCGGAATAGCCATAAGGGGAGATTTGTAAGGGAAATTTTTTTGTTATTGCCCATAGTATCTATTACTTGTCCATAAAATCTAGCTTACATCGAGTATGGCATATCCCGTTACTTCCTTCATGCCAATTCACGTTCACACGTTCAAGAAAAAGGATCCAATTATTAAGCCACTTCAACATGCTCCACGACTTTACGTAATATTTGTATGAATTTTGTTTTGTGTTTCGTGGATTTTTTACTAGGTATTGGGAGATTTTTGTAAACTGATTTTTTACAAAACGAGGCAATTTTTAAATAGTTTTTAAACTTAAAATATTTTTTTTAGATAGTCTTGTTCAAATGAGAGTACCATCTTATTCGAATGACCTACCTGTCGTTAGAAGCTCATTGGATGCATTTATCAAACGTACTTCAAATGAGGGATTACTGTCTCGACTTTTTCCATCTCGTTCGAATCAATCTTCATATCATTCGAATGACATCTCTTGTCATTAGAATGACTGCTGCTTCTCATTAGAATGAGATCGCAGCGCCTCGAATTTTATGCCAGCCTATAAATACCTTTTTTCTATATGAAATTTGTTAAGAACTTTAATTTTTGAAACTGTAGAACTGCTGGTCAAAGTCTTCATCTTTTATAGGGAAAAACACTTTTTTGATTCACATAATATCCCAAATACTTTTGTGAATTGTCTTTAGAACCCAAATCACTTATATATTGAAGTTACTCTTGTGAAGTAGGAGTCTTCACTGCTGACCTTGTAAAGGAGGAGTCCCCACTGTTGCTCTTGTGATTCTTGCGAGAATCATTGCTGACAACTGCGGTTTTTGTGGGTTCTTACGAGAATTCATTGTTAAAGGAAGATTGCGATCTTTGTGGTTCTCGGGGAAATTATTGTTGTATTTCTCTATTTTGTTTGTAAGTTGTGATTTGCAAACTATAGTGAAATAAAATATTTTTCTCTTTGGGGGTTTTTCCCTAAAATTTTGATTTCTTTACATGATTGATTAGAATCACATAGTTGTATATTCTAGGGTTAATAAGAATTAAAATTTGTTTGTGAGTTCACATTTAATTAAATAAGTATCCTCCATTAGAGAATAGTACACTCTCAGATTTTTTAATAACCAACGTGACATTAGATAGTTTCCTTGGATTTTTTTTGCACATCATACTCTTGATTAACATTTCAAGAGTATGGTGTAACTATCCATAATAAATAATTTTTTTAGTACCATCTATAAAAAATCAGATGGATGTTAGAAATCATGTAACCGTTACATACTTGATAAGGTTTCAACATTTTAGTTGTTTATATTATGTTTTTATACTTTTCTTTATCATATCTTCCATCAAAACAAAGAAAATTATTTCAAAAAATAGGATTCAATATACATGTCAAATAAATAATTAGGGCATTCTCCTAATCTTTAAAAGGAATAATTTTCAGCTAAATAAGAAAAATAAGAAATCAGATGTGAATGAACCCATATAGTTTGCCCATATTAAGTATGTACTATATTTGAATGAACCTATATAGGTTTCCCCAACTCAATATCATTATAACCCCAAAATCATAGCCAAAAAACATTTATACCAACTTTAATTTTTTCCAACATTAAGAAACTTAGATGTAATAAACTCATATTGGCAATAAGAAATCATATATGAATCGTAATAGTGATAACATCATCTTGAAAACATTAACAAAGCCAATAATAAATTGGGTCTTTAATTTCTAACAGATAGTATAAATTGTTTAAAACTAAAATAAAATACCGTACGACAATAATGGCAGGGGCGGAGGAGAAAAACGGTGGCAAGGGCGATAAAGAAGTCAAGAGAGAGAACTGTTATGTTGAGAGAGAGAATTTTTTTATGAAATAACGGCTAAGAAGTTAATTAGAGATTTAATTTGGGTATGTTGTAACGGTCATGTCCAGGTCAAAGACCATGATAACAAACAAAGGTTGTCACGATCTTTGACTATGAAAGGACGGTGACAACAACCTTGTTAGGGTCTTTGAGCATGACAACCTATTATCACGATAGTGTCAGCGTCAATGACTGTAACAAGTGCTCCATATTTTTTCTTCAAGGTTTTTAACCGTGACAACTCTTTATGGATGAAAGGTGAGAAAAATCCTTTTTTTTGTAATGAATGGAAGAAGAATAAACAAAAATTAAACAATGAGCAATCAACTTATAAGGGCCAGATTGTGATTTACACGGTCCACTAATCCTAAATAGGTAAGGGAAGACGCATCTTCTCCAAAAATGATTAAACTAAGAGAAAGCTCAGGGCAAGCAATAATGTACTAGATAACACCCTTTTCTTTATCAACAACTCTCTTTCGAATAATCTCAGCTGGAGGAGGTGGATCCTTTCTTACCCTCTTAGACAAAGGATCATGGACCTTCGAAGGAGATCTACCAACAATAAGTAGGTCGTTAGGTACTCTAATTTCAGGCCTATTTCTTTTTGGATGGTCAGGTTGGGGCAACCTCGTACTCACATGGGAGGTAATCAGGTTGGTGGTCTTACACTTCACCTTATTGCTCAAGGAAATATCGAAAAACACCATAAAAATGTCTAATGGTTTAAATGATGAAGAGCTAATATTTTTTTAAAAAAATTATCACCTTCTATAGGGGAGGACTCTGAACCAAGCTCAAAATCCAAAGTTGAGGCTTCTAGATCAGTTAAAGAGATTGGGGCAACTGGTCTCTCCTTAATAGGTCTTGGCACAAAATAAGTTATCATTATTTTATAACCTAACAAGAGATCAATCAGCCTAGGATGATCTTCAGCGCTAAGTCTTTACTAAATAGACCAACAATGTCAAGGTCAATGAAATTGATGTCGACATCATGAGGATGTTTTGCATTACTCTTCGCTGCAAAACAAAAAATAGGAGAACAAAATCAGAATCAATAAAAAAATACAACTCAGGGAGGAATATTTTAAGTTCATTTCCTAACTTATTCCCCTGCCAACCTGGCATCTTAGCCCATCATATACTTTACCCTCAAGAAGAGGGGCGAATTGCTAATTCTTCATAATTAAATCATGATCCCAATAGTCCTTATTGGAATAAGGGAGGTTCACAACCAATGCTCTGTTTAAAAATCTCATCTTCATATAGTGAATGTTTTCGTTGATGGTACCCCAATGGTTATAGTGTATCAACTCTATGATTCTAATTTGGGTGCCATATAATTCATTAATACAGTGTACCTTATTAATAATCCTCCAAGTGTTTGGGTCAACTTGGTAAGGGACCACATCAAAGTATTGGAAAATTTCTAAAATCAAGCGGTTGGGTGTAAAAGTGACCCCACACTCAGCAATAAAAATGAAAGATAACTAGTGACACTCAGGCAAGGCACAAAGGTCATACGCCCCATTTAATAGTTCAGTTATTACACGTGGATGGATTCTGTGTGTAGCCCTACATAATTATAAAAACTCTCATCAACGATATAAACCATGTTTCAGTAAGAATATGAAAGAATTAGAAGGTAAAGTAAAGAAGAAAGAATGGCTCCTTGCAGTGATAAAGAAGAACATAACGACTGCGGAACTTAAAGATAAAGAAAAGGGATACTTGAATGAATACTTAAGTGAGAAAAAGGTGGAAATGATACTTTATAAGCCTAAATGATATCCACATAGTTCCCCAATTCTAATGATGGTTATACGTATATGACACTTTGTTCTCACGGTAGTTCATCATCAAATACGGATTATTACCAGCGTACCTCAAGAGCGCTTCACTTCCCAAATCTTGCCTATATTTACAAAATTGATAGTGAATTGGGAGGAAAAAGTCCTAATACACCAACTCCCTAAGATCATCAGTCGACCAAGCATCCCTGTCGACCAATTAATAAACAAAGGTCGGTGACCAAATTTCTATGTAACCTATCAACTCCTACTATGTAACACTTTATCCACTCATTCCACACCCCTAGACACTCTAATACTCTAAAGAAGCTACTACTTGTTATAGTCATGAATGAAGTCATGGGGGCTTTTGTTGTACCATAAATATGGAATATGAATTGGACCAATAGTATTATAAGACTTGACATCATAAGGTACTAGGCTTACTCATTAAACATGGTTATCTTATCATATCTCTAATCGACTCAATGATATGCATAATAAGATGGATAACTAACCAGAACAAGCTGATGTTATTAGTTAAATCCACCAAGGCACTTGTGGATCACATTAAGGAATATGGACAACTCCGCTTGCACGCAAGTGGGTTAACTTGCATAGTGGCCCACCCTTTCAGCTGAAGGTAACTGGTTCATCATTAGTCGTATCTTGGAATTTATAAAGATGTAACTTCCTGACTTGTAAAGTCACTCCACCTCATCCACTACTCTCTCTCCCCCCCCCCCCCCCCCATAGATAACTTCTTATAAGTAACACTCAATCCCACATTAGAAGGGACCCTGAAATTAATTAGCTTAATAGCCATACACAAATCATAAAGAGAACCTTGAGAATTCGTATACTCTTTTTCATGAATTTTGCCTATTGAATTACATATAGCCAACACTACACCTTTGAACATAGGCAGTTCTTTGGGTAGAACCATGTAAATCACTGTTTTCCTTCTTTATCTCTCATCCTTCTTTATTCTTATCAAATTCGCATGTCAGTAGTGATAATTTATTTATTTGTTATTGCTTATTACTATTATATTACAACTAAGGTCCAAAAATTCACGAACCAGCTTTAGAAGATAAAAACACCCATTTAAATGTAAAAGGTGTACCTACCTAACCTATAAAGGCATGCCACCTATCCTATTACACCGTCTCTCTTATAACAACCTATAAATAGCACACAATCCCTCATAATAAGGGAGAGAGAAATATTCAACCTAACTATTATGTTGTTAAAACCTAGAGAGAGCACGGGAGCTTATATCCAATCCATTTCCATGGTTGTTTCCAATTGAAAGCAATACAACCATCCTTAACCTATAGATGAAGGCACCACTTTAGGCCGAACCACGTAAACCCCTGGTTTCCATTTTTTTCTATCATCTCTCTCTATTCATTTAATTTGGCATTTTGGCAGTGATTATTTCTTTATATTTTACTATTTATATATATTCAAGTTAAGGTCTATAAATTCATATACTAGTTTTAAACGATAACACTCCTATTTTCTCTAGTTTTTAAATTATAGTAATTTTGGTATCTTATTTGTTATTTGCTAATAATATGTATATTCTAAATAAGAGAATCACTATAACAATTTTAGGTGATAACAATTATCCTCAATAGGTACAAACTCTAGTTTCTTCTAAATTCCTCATATTGTTATTATACCTTCTTTTTTTTGGTAGGCCGAGGGGGGGGGGGGGGGGGGGGGGAGGGGACGTCTCTTGTATTTCCCCAACCAAAATCATCAACTATAATTTCAACTTAGAAATAATATACGAACACATCGTACTAGGTATTTCTCAAACATTACCATATAATCAAATGCATAAACTCTCAAATAATTATTTCTTGAAAATTGCCATGCATGCTTGTAATATAAGCCCTAAAAAATTTAAATTCAATTTCATAAACATGTGATTATTTGATATGAATGAAAACATATGACATAACTCCATTTTAATATAACATTCAAGTAGTCATCAACATTTGAAACAAATTCACATGCTTGTGTTAAAAGTTCTTATGATGCGTAAAGGTTTTACAAGTGAGTTCATTCTTACTCTTTTTCATTTTCTTCGTAGTTTTAGGTTAGGTAAATTAATAATTACACATAATTCCAACTTAAGAATTAAAATACAATGTCAATCAGCCCATTTTCATTCCATATAACATTAGAAAACTAAAAAATTTGTCATAAATAAATTGAATACAAAGTCTAAAACATAAATGACACTAACATAAAACAAATTATTAAATTATAAGTAATAACAAAATGATCTAATAAATTGTATTCAGCATTTAAATCCAAGTAACTCCAAATACACAACATACATCAGAGGTTCATTTAGATAAAAAAAATAAACAATCATTTCAACATTCAGATTTCATCATTCAGCATTTAGAGTTTAGCATTAAGCATTTAGAAGGTAAAAAACAAACGGTCTCTAAGAGATTTTATTAACCTAGATAATTCAATATGAATATCAAAGTGATGAAATTTATAATATTATTTCCCACGTCATTTAGGTAGGTGATTGTTCAAACATCATTGGGCGAAAAATAAATGAAATTAAATTAGTAATTTTAATTTGCACCGAGAGAGTTTTGTACCTAACAAAATATTTATATATAAATACCTGTTGATTCTTGCATTCATTGCATATTTACAAATACAAGTCTAGACATCAAGTAATTTTCGATAACATCAAACAAAGTAACGAGTCTTTGATGAGGAAACCATTTCTCACGACTCGCAATTTTCACCGAATTGCAGTCATTCCTGAAACGTACTGATTGGAAATTTTGGATGGAGAACCATTATCCAACTCATGGAATGTTGATCACCTCAAGAATTACTACGAGTAAGGTTGTGTTATATTTAATCCCATGTTAGCTTCGTATACCTCATACCAATTTCATTTCAGTGTTAATTGTACATGTATATGAGAAGTGGATTATGAATGAAAAATTTAAGTGTTCTCTCCTATTTTGTCTGTTGTGTGAATATTTGTTTCTTGTAAGCTCTAGATCATTTTAAGCTATAAAACATAATTCTTGGTGAAGTAGCTTTAAAATGCTCTTGGTGACATGACAGTCCGGACGAGGTAGACCATGCCCATAGGCTCTCAATAACACCGAGAGAGAGAAAAATCGTTTATGTGTGGTCCATTTCAAACATCATTAACTTGGTCGATAAACTTTCTCGGCCAAGACGACAGTGTATGGGCGAGAAGACTCTCATCCATACACTCTCAAAATGATGAGAGGAGACTTGTGATATAACTCCATAATTTGATGGATTCAAATTAAAAATCACTTAAGTGTGGTTCATTTCAAACATCATTAACTTGGTGGATAAACTCTCTCGCCTGAGACGACAGTGCATGGACAAGACGACCCTCATCTATACACTCTCAAAATGACGAGAGAAGACTTGTGATATAACACCATAATTTAGTGGATTCAAATTAAAAATAACTTATGTGTGGTTCATTTCAAACATCATTAACTTGGTGGATAAACTCTCTTAGCCGAGACAATAGTGAATGGTAGAGACGACTCTCATCCATACACTATCAAAACGACAAGAGGGGACTTGTGATATAACACCATAATTTGGTGGATTCAAATTAAAATTCACTTAAGTGTGGTTCATTTCAAACATCATTAAATTCATGTATAAACTCTCTTGTCGAGACGACAGTGCATAATAGAGACGACTCTCATCCAAACACTCTCAAAACGAAGATAGGGGACTTGTGATATAACACCATAATTTGGTGGATTGAAATTAAAAATCACTTAAGTGTAATTCATTTCAAACATCATTAACTTGGTTGATAAACGCTCTCGATTGAGACAACATTGCATGGATGAGATAACTCTCATCCATATACTCTCAAAATGACGAGAGGGGACTTGTGATGTAATACCATAATTTGGTGGATTCAAATTAAAAATCACTTATATGTGGTTAGTTTCAAACATCACTAACTTGTTGGATAAACTCTCTCGGCCGAGACGACAGTGCTTGGACGAGACGAATATCATCCTTACACTCTCAAAATGACGAGAGGGGACTTGTGATATAACATCATAATTTGGTCGATTCAAATTAAGGTCACTTGTGTGGGGTTCATTTCAAACATCATTAACTTGGTGAATTTAAAATTTAGAATGTGTCACCTCATCCAAGGACGAGACTATCTACCATTATTCATTTATACTTGGTGGTTACTTAATTAACATATCAGACAATAGCATACACGAAAAACAAGCAAAGACAATTTACAAGTATGAGATAAAAATATCATTCGTTCATCTCAAATAAGAGTTGTGTTAAGAAATTATTGAATAAGTTTATCAAAAAGGAACATATAAAGCTATTAAAGATACGAGGGTATGGGTTACAGATGACCACCATATATAGTAGGCTCCATATATATGGCATTCCCCCAACTACTTCGTCGATTGGAACTTGCTCCACCAACATGGACGATCCGATAGCATCACCTTCGGCCTGAGGAAGGATGACTAGAGCATTGATATAAACTTGACGTTGGGCCTCGGGCATCACCTTATCCTCATTGGCCATTGGTAAAGATTCCACATACTCCAAAGCATCATCCATAAAGGGATCTTCCATGTCAGGGGACTCCAACTTAGAGCCGATGAAGGAGACCACCTCTACAAATTTGGTGGTGACCCACTGCAGGCCGTCTTGAGGCCCCTCTAAAAATACTCCATTTTGAAGCCCCCAAACTAATCAGAAGATTTATATGCCTCTATGTCCTCGTTTATGATCTTTTGGAGTGCCTCGACCGATAAAGCCTCATCCCTGGCCTTAATGATGACAGTATCAAGATCTATAGCATGTTAAGTAGTAAGGGCCGAGAGGTCTTCATCCTTCTTCTTCATAAGCTCGTCCTTTGATTTCAAGGCCATGTCCTTCTCCTTTAGAGTATCCTGAGCCTTCTGATAGTCAATTTGTCTTTCCTGTCGGCCTCGCGAACCTTGGGGTTGCTCTCGACCATCCATTTGGAGGCCGAAGCGAGACCACACATAGTCTACAGAAAAATTATAAAACATCAAAACTCAATTATGAGAGTTAAGATGAGACTGTATCAGAAAATTACAAGTACTTGACCCGAAGAGTGGAGGCTAAAGTCTATGACTTGTGGAGCAGGGACCTTAGATAGAGCCTTATATTTTTCCTTAGAATGGTTGTGCAGCATAGCCCTCTTATCTTTTGATAATGATGGCAAGATTTTGTCAGTACAAGCCCTCAGTTGTGCGATGTTAGTCGCTCAATAATGATCAAAGGTATCCCCAGACGATGAGCTGGGGGTAGAGGATGCAAGAGCACTCTGTCAGTGAGTGGATGATTAGGCATAAATTCTTCCAAATTTATCCCCTTAATTTAGAGACTTTTAGCACCCCGGGTAATGTAAATTGTGTGGATTTATCTTATATATGTGCTAATGACCTTTCCTATATAGTGCCTCGAGTTTCGTTTATTTTTTATTCTTTTTACAGTTATCTTATACAAGTGAAGAGAAAAGCAAACTCAAAACCAAGAAACCAAGGAAGAAAGAAATGAAGGAAAGTTAGAAGGAAAAATAGTAACCTTACATCAGGAGTTTAGATAAAGGACCAAAATGAAAGTTGAATACCTCATGACTACAAGCAAGTAGGAAGAAACAACGTCTTAATTCGAGTCCCATATCAGAAGTTATGGAACTTCAAAGATGAGAGAAAATCAAGAGAAAATAAGAAAAGAAAGAATTTCAGAACTTGGTCGGACTGGTCATTGCCAAAAACAAACCGAACCAGAAGAGATCCAGACTTCGAATAAAATCACCATTGAATTGATCCGAATAAAGTGAAAAATGAACCGGTCCGATTCCTTGAGAATCTCTGCATAAAACTGGAAGCCGAATCGTTTCGAGTAAAATGGAAAACGAATTGATCCGGCTTATATTGGGCCGAAACGAATGACCACACCGGACCAGTTTGGTTACGATTTTTTTTTTCTTTTTCAAATTTAGAGTCCAACTTAGATCAAACTCTTGTAATTTTCGTAGGATACTTATTCTAATTACATACCAAATATTAGGGGGTTCTTTTGGATAATGTTTAGAGAGCTTTTGCAACTAAGAACCCTAGGTTTTAATTTCTGCAATATTCATTCAAGTTTTAAGCATCAATTCCAGAATTTCTTGATTCCTAGTATTGTTTACTTTTTGATTTCAATTGCTTTTACATTCAAGTAGGATTATTCTAGGAATTAAGTTGCAATTCTTATTTATAAAATTTCTTCCCAATTTTTCACGTAGTTATGGATTCATGTAGAATATGTTTTGTGTTCATGCTTAGTTTAATTATATGCAGCTAAATTTTTAAGGGTTGGGATGTATGAACCCGACCCGATGTAGTTTGCATGAATAGAAAATAGGTTTTGAATTAAATTTTGATCGAGTCGTGCTGTGTAATGATCACAACCATCGTAGGCCTTTTAACCTCGTTTGCCGTAGGTCACGTGGGTGTTTAAGGATGCGATGTATGTGTTGGCTATTGCAGCACCACTTTATTCTTTCCTTTGATTGAATATGATGTTGGATAGTACCCTCATATATGCAATGCTTAGGATTAATAAATACCGGGTTTAATTAAATATCTAATTCAAAAGCTAGTATTCTATCCGGTAAATCTACTAGGGTCTCGGGGATTCTATCCTAACCTGTTTTCCTTCATTCTTATCTACTTAGTTGTAGCATTTATATTTCCTTGCATGTAACTTAGTCAGCAATTTAAATTTCGGTTGCATTTAGATAGTAGAATTCAATCCACAATTAATCATCTTTTAGTTTCTATTCTTGAATCAAGTTAGGGATAATCTTCTATTCCTTCGTCGTTGCGAGCATTCGTCCTAGTTCCCTGTGGATACGATCCTGACTTATCGGGTTATTACTTATGTGATAGGATTGCACGTGAGCCTATATAAGCACGTACTTTAGACACATTTGTGGCCGCTTCAAGTTTTTGGCACCGTTGTCGGGGAATTAGGTAGACTTTAGGTTAGTAGATTCAATCCCAAAGTTGATTCCAAAATATATAAATAAATATATATATATATATATATATATATATCAAAAATCCATAAAAATTCAGAAAAATAAAAGGCCAAAATGACATCATCTCTCAAAAGATCTTTCATGCAAAATCAAGAACAAACTCCTCAAAATACTCCAATAAAAAATCCATGAAAATCCCATCGTTGAGTATAATTCCAATAGCCCCCATACCCCTCGCGTTTCACAATTCTGGGCTCCACCTCCTATACTTCCAAACTCCATAAGAAGTGAAACGTTGAGTCATACTTCTAGAACACTGAGTGAGGATTCTGAGTCAATTGGGGAGAGAGCAATGTCGAATATCACCAGGTTCGGTATGGGTGAGGGGAATTTACCATACTGTCCCATGAAAGAACTCTTATTTCCAAAGCGAACTGTTAGACCATGATGCATTCTACTTCCGTACAATATAGGACAGTTCCACATTCGTAATGAGATGATACAGATTCTTCCAACATTTTGCGGCATGGATTCTCAGAAACCATACCTCCATATCATGGAGTTCGAAGAGGCGAGCGAAAATTTTAGTAATCAAGCTTGCACTCAAGATGTCGTTTGCCTAAAGCTTTTCCTTTTTCCCTAAAGGATAAATCTAAGACTTGGCTTTGGTCTTTACCACCGAATTCTATTATATCATGGAAGGATATGCAATCCAAGTTTCTCTCGAAGATATTTCCACCACATAAAACCAACTCGATCAAGGATCAAATTCAAGCCTTTCTGCAACAAGATAATGAGCCATTTGATCGGTGTTGGGAACGCTTCCATGATCTTATTAACGCTTGCCGACATCATGGATTTGAGAAGCATTACCTTATCTCTTGCTTCCATTGAGGGCTTAATATAGCGTCTAAACAACTTGTTCAAACAATGTGTGAGAGATCATATTGGGAATTAGATGTGAATGATGTTGAGGTTCATCTTAAGTATGTTGCCAAGACTACTCAAGCATGGGATATGTCCTATCCTAATGCGCAAAAATGACCTCGACAAGTGTCCACCACTCCTGTTGCGTCCGGTCTATACCAATTAGATAAACATACACGGTTAGACCGTTGATTTGATCAATTTGATAAAAATATGAGAGACATACTCGAGGTACAATTAAGAGAAACTACCGAATCCACGCGAGCAGTGAAATCAGAGGTTTATGCTATTTGTGAGGTGGGCCATTAAAAAAAGACATGCCCGACGATACCCGCCTACAAAGCTATGCTTAACGAGCAAGTGGAAGTTATAGGGGAGTTTAAGGGACACCTCAACTCCGTTCACGGGAATGCATACAACCCTTTGTGGAGAAACCATCCTGGTTTCAATTATGGACAACAACACATTGCGTTGAATCCTACTTCACATGTTTCCCTACTTCCACCCCCTCCTCAATTTCAATAAGCACCACCTATGCCAGCATAAATGAAGTACCACCCCCAACATTGTACATCACCCCGCCATGGAGAACTCTTGAGTATAGCTTAAATTAATTCATCCAATCTCAAAATGCAACCAATGATAGGTTTGAGCACATGTTCAATGAGATGAATACGAGTATCTCTAAGTTGCAAACATCCCTAAGTATCCAAGAGAAGGGAAAATTTTTGGCCTAGGGCCAAAGATCACCCCAGATTCAATCTAGTGTTACCGCTACATCCCACGAGCATCCTAAGAAATGTAGTGCAATTACCACTCTGCGTAGTTGGAGAGATGTTTACTTATAACCTTTACCACACAATGAGCAAACTAAAAAGGAGATTTCGCTCTGCACGAAAGAGGCCGATGATGTCCCCTTGAAAAGAGTGGTAATGATGACACGGGCAAGCCGAAAGTGGTTGTGATACCACCCAGTGCAGCGCTATACCCTCAATGGTTGGTCCCTCATGCCAAAGAGACCTATTAGGATGATGTCCTAGACAATATGAAGCAAGTAAAGTTCAATTTACCTTTTCTCAAAACTATCAAGCAAATTTCCGCATATGCTAAGTTACTTAAGGACTTACTCATGGTGAAACGTAAGATAAAGGAAAAGAAAAATGTGTTTTTAGCACAGAACGCCAGTTCGGTACTGTTGAGAGACCTTTTGCTAAAATATAAAGATCCGGGTGCACCTACCATTTTGTGCATTATGGGGAAGAACCGAATCGAGAGAGCGCTAATAGATTTAAGGGCGAGTGTTAACATTCTTCCCTATTCCATCTATAAGTAATTAGACTTGGGGGGACCTTAAACCCACGAATATGACTCTCCAACTCACGGATCTCTCTGTAAAGATACCTCGAGGAATTGTCAAAGGTGTGATCGTCCAAATTGACACTTTCTACTTCCCGGTGGATTTTGTCATTTAGGATGAAGAGCCATCCATTTTTTCGAGCAATTATGTTCCCGTCATCCTTATCCACCCATTCTTAGCTATGGATAATTCACTTATTAATACTCAACATGGGCGAATGAAACTAACGTTTGGGAATGTGACCCTTGAGACAAACATCTTTAACAACACAAAGCTCGAGGGTGATGAAAGAGAACCCCAAGAGACGGATCTTATAGAGGAATTACATGAGCACAAGGGGACTCACAAGAGAGAGCCGTTAGGGGTAGGCCTTCTTGCACCAAGTGAGAATGGTGATTGTGACATTGAGAAAGAAGTAGAGGAGGTTTGTTTAGTGACCGTGATTGAGAGATAGAGAAATCACATACACGTGAGCGGGATAGAAATATTAGAGGAGAGGGAGAGAAATTATTCGAAAATTAATCATAAGAGAGAGTTAGGCGATATGAGTCTCGAGGACTTTGAGAAAGAAATCAGGTCGGTGGATGAGAACCTTAAGGTCAAAGTTCTACCTTTATTGGAATCATTTAGTGATTTAGAAGAGAGCGAATGGCAATAAACGATAGATAAATTCCTTCTTTATGACCATCCACCCATACCACCTGTGTCCTCTCATGAAATTGAGTTAAAGACTGACGTATCATCCGATTTAGAGCCCAACCCATGCATTCTGAAAACTAAAAGAAATCGAGATGTCTCCTTCAAGTTGGTACACATAGGCAAAGAACAAGTTAGGCACCACGAGGATCCCTTTCCAGCGAGTCATCCTGAGACCAAGGGTCTCTCCCTTATATAAGGGACTGGACCTAACTTATTCCTACTATTTACTTATAACAGTCAAACGGCGGAGAGCAACAACCCCATTATTGGGGTCGGGTGAGTTTTAAGTGAGAGAGAAAGGTCATCGCACTCCCGATGCGTATGGGGTAATTATTGTGTATAGTAGATGAGAGTTGGTTAGGTTAGTTAGAGTTGGTAGGTATAAGTAACGTTAGGATAGGAGTGGGAGTGCACATGTCGAGAGAGAGTCTAAGTTTTTGAAGAAAGCGTTGGGAGGTTCTAGGTAGATCACTCGAAGGAAAAATTGTGGGAGCATCCAAAAATTGAGAGAGGTGAGTGCATTCTAAAGTTAAGGGAATCTGAAAGTTTTTTGGATCCGGACCGGTCCACCCCCAGGGGTCCGGATCGATTTGTTTATGTTGAAAATGCAAAAAATATAGGATCGAACCGGTCTGGTCCTGGGCACTCAGATCGGTTCAACTTCTGTATTTCTGCTCCTTCCCGAGATACACCCCTCCATTCCCCAATCCTCCATTTTCCCTCCCTATCCATTTTTCCCTTTTCCCCATCCATTATTTCCCTCCCAAATACACTCCCCCTTCCCTTCAAAACATTTCCCTCCAAAAGCCAACCCTTCCCTCCTCCCCCACCTATAAATACACATTCATCCTCCCCCATTTCACCAACACTCCACTCACCCAACTCTCTTACTCTCTTTTTTAGATTTTACCCTCAACCAACTTCTTTCCCACATGGCCAACCGAGCCTTCCCACAAAAATATAAATCCATTAAGGTTATCGACCACGGTAATGACGCGTTCTGATCGAACCAAGAACAAATTTGGTGTGAACGTTTTCTCAGCCATTCAAGAAAGCTACATATGGAGCGCCAAGTGCACTGGAATGAGCTTCCCCAATCCGTTACCAGCCTCTTCCTTCCAAGGGGGTGATGTCGTTTTCTCAATGAGCCCCACGAATAGGTATGGGTGGCCGAGGTCCGCACGTTTTTATGAATCCCTTGTCCGCACCACATATTTCATTTCTGAAGCGTATGTTGACGGCACACGCATTCCATTCTCCCTAGAAATTCTCACCCAAAAATTAGCAAAAAATATATCCCAAGCCCAGCCGAATACACGTATATCAATAATTTTTCCCCCTTAACAAAGTCACATACATTTCCCACAATGCACCCGGTGAATATTGGGGTACCAAGACATTTTCAGTGGTACGGATGAACGACGAAGCATGCAGCACATTCTAAATATTATGTGCCAATATCATGCAAACCTCAAATGACTCCGTTGTGCTCCCCCTGTAGGTGACCCTCGTTTATCATCTTTCGACCCCACCACCCCGATACACCTAGCCCGTATCATCTACAAGGTCATCCTTTTTGCGACCTTGGGCAAAAAGGATGCCACCCCTCTCCCTCATGCCCATCTCATCACTTCCATTTTAGTCGATGTCGGCGTTGCTCCTCCCATCAGGTTTCCTCGCCTTCCAAATCCTCTTTGGCAGGGCACCTGCACCAAAAGTGAGAGGCAAAGGGAGATCATCCGAGAACGGAGGGATGATGATGATGATGATGATGATGATGATGATGATGATGATGATGATAACAAGACGGATGCGAAAGATGATGATGAGGATGACTCCGAGGAGGAAGAGGATGTGGACACTGACGTTGTCATGGGCAAGGGTGAAGAGGAGGAGTATAATGAAGATGACGATTCATATTTCGAGCCAGCGGGAGCAAATTTTCATAGACGCATCACCGTGCTCGAATCACGACTCGAAAGGTTCATAAATTGATACGATGTAGACCAGCGGGTATACCAGCGTGACACAAGCATGATGCATCATCTCCAAGTTGAGATATATCGAATGACTATGGGTGCACCTCCACCGGATTACTTTTATGACCCATACAACCTGAATGCTCCGGCACCTCTCATCCCCCACCTCAATAGCTTGCTTTAACTAGTTTGTTTGTGTATTTTTCCCGTTTTCTATTTCCACGTGCTTGTATGTTGAATATTTAATGAAAATTGGTTTACCTATCTTGCCTTGGTTTAGACCTGCTTATTTATGTCTTCTATTTTGTACTTTGTTCCATTTCTATGCTTTATGTCTTTAATTTAGCTTTTAGTCCATTTGCGTCGGGACTTTGCAAAAGTCTAAGTTAGGGGGGGTACGCATGCGGTTCCAAATTTCACAAAGTTAAAAAGGCCCAAAAATAAAATAAAAAAATAGAAAATTTCAAGGATTTCCAAAAAAAAAATTAAAAAATTCCAAAAATCCAAAAATATTTTTCTTCAAATAAAAAATAAATTTTGGAATTTAAATTTTTCAAAAATATCATCGAAATTTTGTTCAAAGTCTCAAATTTGTAAAGATCAAATGCACTAAGCCAAAATTGACCAAAGATGGAAATTGAAATAAAATAGATGACTTTACGAATAAGTGTGGAGATTAATTAACTCGATGAGATTTCAAGACTTTCACTTTTTCAAGTAATTAAATCAATCCGAGTTAATGGTTAACTCAAAGTTTAATTCAGCATTTAAAATAAGTCGTTGATGATCTCTAAATTTTTGCGTTGAATGGTTACGGGAAACGTTTGAGATGTTGTCTTGAAAAACGCGCTAACATATCTCTAAAGTAAATTAATCTTGAGACGCATATGGTAATGTGATTAGTAATTCGGATAAATGAAGTTAGGCCCTCGTTCGTTTCCCAAAAAAATATTAGCTATAAAAAGTTGTGAAAAATTATCCTTTTTTAAGCCATTTTGAGCCGAAGAAATTTTTTCTTTCATTTGGTAACCCAAAAAACCCAATTAGCTCGAAATTATGAAAACTAGAAATTTCAAGAATTAAGTCCAAACAGTGCAATAAAAAGGGATAATAAAAAACTAGAATAATGCTCAACAAAAAGAGAAGAAAAGAAAAATAGAAATAAAAATTGAAGAGAAAATGAGAAAAGGCCCAGAAAAGCATTAACGGACAGCATAAGAACGTTTTCGAATTTCCTAACTGTTTTCATATTACCCAATACACCTTATAATCCGAAAAAGTCCTAATCGAGTCCGAATTACGAAATTAATTACTGTGTGGAGAGTTAAAACAAGAAAATATAATAGAAGAGATTGACTGGTGTGTATAAGAGGCGATGTTACCATTTTCCTAATGATCGTAACCCGATGATGAGATCCTTCCACCAAAAATATTCCATCTTTCAATTTTTTGTGCGTGAATTTTTGTTCCAATGAATTTACTCTTTATATCACACACACCAAGAGAATATAGTCACATTCCAAGTGACTCATTTGTGAGAGTATTCCGTGAGATTTTGAAATCAAAACGAATTTTTGAAAAGTAACATAATGATCAATCGGTAGAGATTTGCGGTTAAATTTTTGGCTTCGCACACACATACGACAAATTGAGACTTGATCATATAAATATATGGTGATTATTTTTAGAAAGGTTTAAGTTATACAATTTTTAGGTATTTTGAATTTTGTTTGAGTCAAAATCGAATTCTGTGGGTAGATTCACAGCAAACCCTCACGAGACAACACTCATCCTACTCGGGAAACCTATGGGTTTAAAGGCTCGTTGCATACGCTAAATGCAATCGCTTTCCCGCGAAAGAGGTATTGTATCCTAATAAAATATTTTTCAAGAGTTGAGCCGAGTTATAATTCTTTTATATTGCTTGGGACGCGCAAAGTTCTAAGTTAAGGGGGTTTGATTAGGCCTAAATTATTCCAAATTTATTCCCTTAATTTAAAGACTTTTAGCACCCTAGGCGATGTAAATTGTGTGGATTTATCTCATTTATGTGATACTTACCTTTCCTATATAGTGGCTTAAGTTTCGTGTATTTTTGTGCTTTTTACAGGTATTTTATACAAGTGAAGAGAAGAGGAAACTTAAAACCAAGAAACCAAGGAAGAAAGAAAGGAAAGAAAGTTAGAAGGAAAAATAGTAACTTTACACCTGGAGTTCAGACGAAGGACCAAAATGAAAATTGAAGACCTCCAGTCTACAAGCATGTAGGAAGAAGTAGCGTCCCAATTCAAGTCCCAGATCAGAAGTTATGGAACTTCAAAGATGAGAGAAAATCAACAGAAAAGAAGAAAAAAAAGAATTCCCAAACTGGACCGGACTGGTCATTGCCAGAAACAAACCGATGCAGAAGAGATCCAGACTCTGAATAAACTTCACCATCGAACTGATCTAGATAAAGGAAAAAATGAACCAGTCGAATGCCTTAATAATCTTTGCATAAAATTAGAAGTCGGACCGATCCGAGTAAAATGGAAAATGAACCGATCCGTCTTATACCGGACCGAACCAAAAGACCACACCGGACTGCTTCGGTTACGATTTTTCTAATTTTTATTTTTCAAATTGAGAGTCCAACTTATCTCAAACTCTTGTAATTTTCATTGGATACTTATTTTAGTTACATACCAGAATTAAGGGGTTCTCTTTTGGATAATTTTTAGAGAGATTTTACAACTAAGAACCCTAGGTTTTAATTTATGCAATATTCATTCAAGTTTTAAGCATCAATTCCAGAATTTCTTGATTCTTAGTATTGTTTACTTTCTTATTTCAATGATTTTACATTCAAGTAGGATTATTCATAGGAATTAAGTTGCAATTCTTATTTATAAAATTTCTTCCCATTTTTTCATGTAGTTATGGATTCATACAGAATAGGTTTCGTGTTCATGCTTAGTTTAATTATGTATAGCTAAATTTCCAAGGGTTGGGATGCATGAACCCGACCCGATGTAGTTTGCATGAATATAAAATAGGTTTAGAATTAATTTTTTATCGAATCGTATTGTGTAGTGATCAAAACCATCGTTGGCCTTTTAACCTCATTTCCCCTACGTAATCGGGGTGTTTAAGCATACGATGTGCGTGTTAGCTATTGCAGCACCGCTTTATTCTTATATTTAATTGCATATGATAAAGGCTAATAACCTCATATGCAATGCTTAGGATTAATAAAGACTAGGTTTAATTAAATATCAAATTCAAAATCTAGTATTCTATCTGGTCAATGTACTAAGGTTTGGGGGATTGTATCCTAACCTATTTTCCTTCATTCATATTTACTTAATTTCAGTTGTTATATTTCCATGCACGTAGCTTAGTCAGTAATTTAAATTTTAGTTACGTTTAGACAGTAGAATTCAACCCACAATTAATCCTTTTTCAGTTTCTTTTCTCGAATCAAATTAGGGTTAATCTTCTATTTCTTCGTCATTATGAGTATTCATCCTAGTTCCCTGTGGATACGAACCCAACTTACCGGGTTATTACTTACGCGACAGATTTGCACTTGAACCTATATAAGCACGCACTTTATATACATTTATGGTCACATTAGTGGATGATGGAACTATCCTCAGTCTCGTCTGACTGTCCTAATGAGTATCAACTGGCGGAGGGGGCACCTTTCATTTATGGACAACCTCAGTATTGGTCGACCCACTAGTTGTGGAATCCTTAAGAGGTTTCTTGCCCCCCTTATTCGAAATGTTCTTTAATCTTGGAGCAGTCATCTCCCAAATCTCATCCGATATATGTGGAGGAGGATCTGCAAGGTAGAAACAAAAGAGATTAGTAAAAATATACAGAACAAACAAAACACTTGGGAGTATAAAAGAAAAGTCGATCACACAGCCCGGCTAGGGGATCAACCTCCAGGCCGATATTTTCCAAGTAGGTGGAAGTCATAATGTCCTCAAACTTGGGAAGAAGGCCTTGCTTCTCCTACTACTACAGATATTAAACCCTCTCTCAGTTTGACACGATTAGGTCGGGGTCCAACTTGGCCCACATTGAAGGATTAGCCCAATTACGAGGGACTATCAGCTTGTCTTTAGATGGGTCGACATTGACCGTTAATTACCAAGCCCTAGAGATAAAAAAGAATCTCAGCTTCCAGAAATGATTTGAATTCTGGGTGACTTGGATTATCTTCTTCTCAAGTTTCCTTGATCCTAAGTGATAGTAACCTGCTTGAGACTTAGAGGACGACACGTGGTAGCAGGATTTGAAAATCTCCACGAAAGGGTTATTTGTATATTTGTTAATGCATGGGGTAATATAGCCGAGGATGGCCTGCCAAGAATTTGGTGCCAGTTGGGCCGGAGAAAGCTCCAGGCTCGTACGGAAGGATAAAAGGGCAACCTAAAGCCAAGTTTAAACATCTGCTATTACACAATAACTTCACCCTCTCGGTCATCATTTGCTTTCTCGTCATTGGCCAGTACACCCATGACAACATTAGATTTGATGCCATAGAGGTGTCTCCAGAGGAGGAGATCCGATTATTTCACGGAAGACGGAAATTGATTAGCAAAAGAATAATCAACAGGATCCTCGGCCTCAGAGCTGCTACCACTATCGTCTTCACTTTCATCCCCTGCCTTAACATCATTCCCATCCTCGATCTTGTACTCAATTGTCGAAAGTCCATTGAGTAACCTCTCTTGGAACTCACCACTCGTAATGGCACTCAGGGGAACAACGAGTGTTGGAATGGCAATGTTCACGGTCGGCTTGGCAGGCTCAAAGACGAACTGGATTAAAGAGTCAATGGAATTCTCCTCATCATAGATTTAGAGAGAGCAGTCATCCCATCCTGAAGACTCTGCCTGTCTTGATGATGAGGCACGAGCCGAGGTCTCGATCGCCTCAGGGTCAACAGTTTGAGAATGGGACATCCTCATGGCTTCCTCAAATGAATCCCTCCTATCGGCCGAAGCAGAGGATGATCCAGTCATCTCGGCCTTGTTAATTTCAAAGGAAGAGGGATATATGGTCTTCAAAGGAACTGGGAAGATGGGTCGTACCCAATTGGGGTCATCCCTATGCTTCACCTCGTAGTCTGTTTCAATCCTACGGATCTCTTAGAAGCACTTCTCCCTATGTGTGGGGAATGCTTCAGCTAACTTATAAATCTCTTGCAACATTAAAGAGCCAAGGCAATACTTAAGCTACCAGAAATAAAGTTTAAAAGGAGCAAACAACTTGAGACTTTGACTAACTTTGACACAAAGATCAAAATGGGGGAACGAACCATTTTGTTCAAGAACACCAGGAGTGTTCATCGAAAAGATAACTAAAAAGTCACCGAAATTAACTAAAAAGCCTAATAAGGTGCCGACAAGCCCAAAACTAGGTGGAATTAGCCCCCAAGAACCTATTCCTACCCAGAAACTACCAATAACCACCAAGAGATAAGGCCTAACAACCCAATATATTCGCTGAAATATCGAACAAGCTCATCAAAAACTGAAATAACTTATAACCAACTTGAAAAGAGATAAATCTTGAAAAATATGGAAGAAAAAGGTTACCTGAAGGGAATATAAGAACAAGGAAGTGAGAATAGTCTTAGAAATTGCCTGGAAATGCTGGAGAAGAAAGAAGGAGCACTGGTTTTTGGGAGAGAAGGGGCGCGAAGGTTTGTGAAGAAATTAAAGAGATAATGGTTCTGAAAAAAACATTTAAATACTTGTAATTATTTGTGCACGTTTTACAAAGTGGCACACAGTTTCCCATACGCCTCATTATTTTAAGCAAAAAACCTAAGCGTTTACCCATCATTCATGACTCTATTGGACACAACCCTATGGTAACTATGACAATTGTCACACCTAACATGCGCTCCACTTGATCATTACCATGTGTCTTCTCATCAACTTACTTCTGCATCACCAGAAATCATTACCCCTCAGCCTCATCCTTACATCAAAGACTAAGGGCTAAGGGTGATTGAAATGCCAAGTGTATCCCCGTTCGGGGCCACACAACCTTGGCCATGGCCGACCACCACCAAACATCCAGAAGTGGTGAATTACAACTCGGCTAGAGCAGACTCGGCCGACGGAGCGGACAAGGGGTCCCGGCCTCGGCCTTAGTTGACTAATCGATTTATCCCGGAGCAATAATTATGGGGATTAATGACACTCGTCCCCGGCCCCCATTAGGCCAATGAAGACAAGCTGAGACTACTTAATGTTGCATGTGTTAATTCTCCACTGATCCACATATCATCAATCCAGCCTCGGCTAGTGTGGTCGGCCAAGGTCATACAGTCGATAGGGCGCGTGCATTGGGAGACGCATGAGAGTGTGCGCGTGGTGTGCAAATTGCACGTGGACTAAAACTATTATAACAATATCTCCCCCTGCACGTGAGGAAATATTTGATCATTATGACCTACATGTGACAGAGACAGTTGGCACCTCCTCATTGGCTAGGAACATTCTACACATGCTTATTACAGGCTTGGGGGCACACTACACCCTCCATGCTATATAAATATTTGTCTTCTACATCATTGTAAAGGATCCATAATTGAAAACCCTAGCTCAAACTCTTTCAAAAACACAGTAGAGAGAGAAAGCTTGAGTGTTTGTATCCGAAGAACATTAGAGCCCTTATTCTAGTGAAAACCATCATTCACACTGTAGAGTGGACGTAGGCTCCGACCGAACCATTTAAATTTGGGGTTATCTTCTCCTTTGCCTCATCCCTTTATGCATTTATATACTTGTTCTTACACCATGGTTGTGTTGTTTGATCTCATTTATCACACTGACTTGGTGGTTCCAATTCTGGTATCATATTGTTTGAACATCAAAACTCCATCTCACATTTTTAGATAATCATCAATGTTAACGCAAAAATTCTCCATCTACGAGGACCAATCAGAAAAGGACACATGTCATCCTACGTGGCAATATTCGACACCCGAGGAGAGTTGGTCGAAATCCGAGGAGAGTTGGTCGGCACCCGAGGAGTGTTAGTCGGCACCCGAGGAGAATTAGTCGGCACCCGAGGAGAGTTGGTTGGCACCCGAGGAGAGTTAGTCGGCACCCGAGGAGAGTTGGTCGGCATACCAACCAGGAAGATCAAAGGATAACTATGCATTTAATGTGCATTAATGAAGATAACAGCGCATTTAATGAGCCTTAATGTACATTTATACTGTATTAATAGATGACAACACATAGCATACCAAGCAATTCAACAATTAGATTCGTTGAATGTAGACATAAATGTCTACATACAATGAATCTCTTTATCTCTCATCACTATAAATACATGTATTCCCTTAGCCAAAAAGGAGGGGGCATCCGGGGGAAACCTAGAAACACCCTACACAAGATACACATCCTTTCTCTTTCTACACCTTATGGTGCTATTGTAAACCCCTGGGAATAAAATAACAGTGGACGTAGGCTTTATTCATAGCCGAACCACTTTAAAAACCTTTATCTCTTATATGTTTGATGTGAATGTTTATCTTCATCTTCAATCTCATCCTCATCATTTATCTACTATTAACGCCACTAAAATGGCCTGGACCATTTTCTGTCTTCAACATATTGGCGTCGTCTGTGGGAACGTGTTACAATCATTGTTCTCCATCAAAAGCTAAGTTTTTATTTTCTCTACATATAATCAATTATACATACGTCTTTTGATTCCATCATAATTTTTATGTTTATATACATAAATTAATTGTCCAATTTTTATCTGCAAAATATTGCATATCATGATTTTAAAATCATAACTATTAGATTAATTCTTATTTAAAATCTGAAAAATAATGGATTTCATAAATCATAACTTTTTTCTTGATTCTCAAATTTCAATTTTATATCATGGAATCAATATTTTAAATGATTACATATACCAATATATACGACGATGATAAGATTTGATAGTTTTCATTGTTGATTTTGAAATAATTTTTGAAAGATCTTTGATGACTATTCAAATTCCCATTACATTTTTAATCAGAGAATGGGAAAAGGTTAAAGACAATAAAAAGTTTTCTCATGGAAATCATGACCCAGATCTACTTTCTCTCTCTTCAAGTTTGAGTCTCTTTGTGTTCATTTTTATGAACTATATACTTAATTTGGTTCATCTTCAATCTATGTCAATAAAGTCAAATTGATTGATTTTTGATATAAATTTTGTAATAACTTCGATCATTCAACATATTTTTATCTCTCCAAATAGGGAATAAGAAGGGATCAATATAAAAAATAATTTTCTGTCACCTGAAAAATCATTACCCACCTCTTGTAAAAGATGATCAGTAAAACAATCATGACCATATCAAGACTCTGGGCACAAATTTGATATGTTGGCCCCTCGTTCATCACATCACAGGGTTTCTTTGTCGAAATCACACGATCTAGTGGATTAGATAATTATTCATTTAATTAATATTCTTAATGCTTAAATTTTACATCGAATGTTATTTTTCTGATCTAAGGATTCGAGGTATTCTGGTCAGCCATCTATATTGTTGGTCGGCATCATCTTGGGCCATCTTTTATTAAAGGGAAGCTTAACCAGACCATTTTTGTTAATCGGAGATAAGATGTGAAGATCCATCAGCAACGTTGAAATAATTTTATCCAAATATGAGGTATCTTATTGTTGGTCGGAGACTCATATTGTAGCTCGGTGGAACCAATTGTAGGTCGACGATCATCTACTTCTTAATCGGCGACATCTCAGTCTTGTTCGGAGGGTTCAATTTACTGGTCGGCAACTATCCAACCATCCACTTTTTGGTCGGTGACATCTAATGTTGTTCGGTGCTCTCAATGCACCATTTTTGTTGATCGGCGAAATTGCTCAGCTGGTTGGGGACCATTTGCTTCTTGGTCGACACCATATATTCTATAACTTGAGATATCCTTAAATGTTGGTCGGCAACATCCATGCCGCTTCTCGGCAGCAGTAGAATCTTGGGGTATTAAAAAATGCGAAGCACCCCAAATATTTCTTTAAACACGAGTTCAGCTCGGGGACAAACAGGGGGCTTAAGTTTTTTTTTAACTTGTGATCACCCCAAAAATATTTTTAAAACCAGGTGATAAATAATTTTCAAACAGCAACTTATACCTGATTAGTTGTTGGAGATTAAATAACTTTACAAAAAACTCTACGTCTTATTTATGATGCATATCTGATAAAAATTTGTCCATCTCACACACATTTGGCACAAAAATATTATTTCAAATTTTCAAATTTTTATTATTTTATGCTGATACACATCACATATTGTTTGGTTGAATAATTATTCTCATGACAATAATTATTTGATCTAGTCTCAACAGGTGTTCGGGCAGCTTATTAAAATTTCATAGGGACGAGATTCAATCCCGACAAAAGCTCAGCCACAATCTTAAACCTCTCAAAACTATTATTGCTCGACATCAAGCAATTTTTCCTCGACATATCAGCCAACATATATTATTTCATTTTTTGAAATTAATATTTTTATTTCTCAAGCATATACATATTATATATTGATTGGATGAGTAAATTATTCTCATGATAACTGATCAATTCAACCTACACAAATGGTAGAGCAAGATATTAATTTTTATAGGTACAAGACTCAACGCCGACGAATGCTCGGAAACAATCTGAAAACTATTATCATTTCACCTCAGCGAGGCATTATATATTTTATTATTACTCGGAGATATCGACTCAAGCACAAATTATTCTATATCCCTTGGGATTCATATTGTATATTCATCTCAACATGGAACTCGGCGAGATACTTATTATCATATTCATCTCCGAGAACTATAACATTTATTATATGTCACCCCCAACGGATAGTTGGTCGGGGTAATTCTTATTTATATGCAGGCCCAACAAAGTTCTCGGCCATATTCTTATGTTCTGGAAAATATTATTCTTATTCGGCATTATGCAATTGTGCCTCGACAAGATACTTATTCAGCTTTAAGGAGAATTACAACATTCGTTGTATTTCACCCCCAACGGATAGTTGGTCGGATAATTCTTATTTATATTCAGCCCTGACAACGTTCTCGGCCATATTCTTATGTTCTGGAAGATCTTATTCTTGTTCGGCATTATATAATTCTACCTCGACAGATCAACGAGGCACTTTATTATTATTCTTTATAACTATTTGGATGCATATTCTATTCTTATTTCAGCATGGAGCTCGACAAATATTTATAATCATATATTCAGCTCCAATGAGGTCTCCAGCATATATTATTCCCAACAATCTGTTGGTCAGCTCCGAGGAGGTCTCCAGCATTTATTATATTTTATTCCCAACAATCTGTTGGTCAGCGCCGAGGAGGTCTCCAGCATTTATTATATTTTATTCCCAACAATCTGTTGGTCAGTGCCGAGGAGGTCTCCAGCATTTATTATATTTTATTCTATTCCCAACGATCTGTTGGTCAGCTCCGATGAAGTCTCTATCATTTATTATCAAAAATGTATTCCTACGGGAAGTAAAACTATGTATTCCTAAAAATGCCAACTTATGTTGGTTAGGAAGTAAATGTATTCCTACGGTCCTACGGGAAGTAAAACTATGTATTCCTAAAAATGCCAACTTATGTTGGTTTGGAAGTAAATGTATTCTCGAAAACGCCAACTAAGGTTGATCGGGAGGTAAAACTATTCCAAAAAGTGTCAAAGTTGCTCGTTAAGAAAAAATCCACCAACTCAGGTTGGTCGGAAATAAGAAGTTGTCAACTACAGTTGGTCAAAAACATTTTATTTAAACAAAGTATGAGTATGTGAAAGCGATCAAGAAAAAAGCATTCAAAGTTCACATTCCACACTTGGGGGCTTCTATTACAGATATATTTGTTCATTTGGTGGCACATTCTTATAACATCATGTAGTCGAGCATCAAATTCAACTCCATAAACTCACACGGTCGGGGCCCCGACCAATCATCATTCAGGAGTTGTTTTTCTTGCTCAGAAATTATTTTTGATATTGAAGTTCAGGAGGTATATTGAAGTTCAGGAGGCATATTCAGGAGTTATTATGCACATACTATTGAAGTTTAGAAGTCAAATTCAGCATCTACAACACTCAGATCTTTACTACTACTGTCCCGACCAACATTGAAGAAGAAGATGTATGAAAATGTTTCAAAGTCCACCAATAGCTTGGTACTAATCAGATTGAAGAGTTGGGTTCAAAAGCTAGTATGTTACTCGACAAAGTATTCAGAGGATCATAAATCAGAAGAATCAAGCACGTGAAGTTAGCACTCAGTTGCTCGGCACAAGAGGCAGTTGGTCGGCTAGCAAACCAATCAACATACTTGAAGATTATGATAAGCTACAAGCTGCATACTATGGCATGGCTGCATCCAAATTCCCAGGGGTGATACATAGCACACGGAGTTCCTCTAAAGAAAGATTAGCAACCATCGATCAGCCTGCATCATATGTCATCCAGGAGATAATGCACTTTATGTTGAACAAATCAAGAAGGTAGATCAAGAATTTCACGAGCACCGAGCAACACTGCAGAATAAATACTCCATCCTTTCAAGTAAACCATCAAGAATGGAGCATTGGGGGCTTCTGTTAACGCAAAAATTCTCCATCTACGAGGACCAATCAGAAAAGGACACATGTCATCCTACTTGGCAATATTCGACACCCGAGGAGAGTTGGTCGAAATCCGAGGAGAGTTGGTCGGCACCCGAGGAGTGTTAGTCGGCACCCAAGGAGAGTTGGTCAGTACCCGAGGAGAATTAGTCGGCACCCTAGGAGAGTTAGTCGGCACCCGAGGAGAGTTGGTCGGCATACCAACCAGGAAGATCAAAGGATAACTATGCATTTAATGTGCATTAATGAAGATGACAACACATTTAATGAGCCTTAATGTACATTTATACTGTATTAATAGATGACAACACATAGCATACCAAGCAATTCAACAATTAGATTCGTTGAATGTAGACATAAATGTCTACATACAATGAATCTCTTTATCTCCCATCACTATAAATACATGTATTCCCTTAGCCAAAAGGGATGGGGGATCCGGGGGAAACCTAGAAACACCCTACACAAGATACACATCCTTTCTCTGTCTACACCTTATGGTGCTATTGTAAACCCCTGGGAATAAAATAACAGTGGACGTAGGCTTTATTCATAGCCGAACCACTTTAAAAACCTTTGTCTCTTATATGTTTGATGTGAATGTTTATCATCATCTTCAATATCATCCTCATCATTTATCTGCGACCATTTTCTGTCTTCAACAATCAACAAGAAAAGATATAGGTTTAACACTATCAAATGATAACCCACTAGTGGATAGTGTGGTAACTACAACAATTCAATAGAAAGATACAATTCTGTAAATCCATCTTGTATATTTGTCCCAGAGCAAAAAGATCTTCAAGTTGATTAATAATTAAAAATTCTAGGCTTAAAAAAATGCACAAACCTTCGTATATTTTAACAAATGAATTCCATATTTGTACAAATTTCTTCTTAATATTAGGACCCCCCCTATATATCCATCACACAAAGTAAGAATCCTTCATAAATATCCATGACAAAAAGTAAGAAGAATATATTCATCATTCATTAAATAACCGAAAATGAAAAATGTCGTCAAAGTGCACCATGTGCCATCAAAGTGCACCATGTGTCGATTTAGAGATAAAGACTCACCACCATCACCCCCTATATCACAACTCTTCTATTTGCTCAACATAAAGTTAGTTACAAATGGAGATAGGATCACCTAATATTTCTTGAGCAATACACTTAATGATATCCAAATATTATATCAGATCAACCACACTCATTAATATTTCGTCATTCTGGGTCTCTTAGAATCTTAATATCATATGTTTTAACAAATTTTACTGCAACCCCTTCCATCTGAAAAAATCAAAAACCAATGCGATGAATGTAGGGCTCTCGATTGTTTGGAGGATTTTAGTGGTTGAGTTTCTTTCGAAGTTTCTGGTGAGAGGTTTCGGGTTTGTGGGAATATTTTGGTAGAGGTAGGAGTATATTGGAGTGGTTTAGATCATTTTTGGTAGACGATGGTGGTGGTGTGAGACTAATTGGTATGGGATTGAACTCGGTCTTGGATAGGTCGTCAGTTTTGAATAGACAATGATGGTTAGTTTTAGATTTCCAAAAGCTGGGTTTTTTGGGTGAGTTTTGCCATTTTCTGGTGATGAAGATGACGAATCTTCGACTGGTTAAGGAGATTGGGATGATTAATGGGATTTGTGGGTCCTTGGGAGATGATTGTATCGATTGATGTGAGGCTCCATTGGGATGAGTTTGACAATGAGATTTGTCATCTAGAGATGAGGCTCCATCTTTCGAACGATGAAATGGATGATTGATGTTGGGATTGAATTATAGATGGGTGGGAAGAAGAAGAGACAGAAGCCGGAAGGGTGGCTTTAGCCGGTTGGGGTTTAGAACAGATTGAATTTTCCAAGCTAAAAGGATCACTAGCGATATGGCGTTACCATGTTGGAGGCTTTCTTAGATGATCAAGAATTTGAGATCCTTAAATGCTTATATAACATTTTAAAATAGTATAGAGAAAAGTTCACACTGTTTTCTTCATAAGTATATAACTACATTAACCTTCAGACTTGGTCTAGTGGTAGCGCATTAGTACTAAAACTCCAGACTCGACTGGGTTTGCTCCCCAGTTCGAGTCTCGGCAGCTGCAAACAATCTGGGGGCCAGCGGCTGACCACTGATCCGCGAGTGGGGATTAGTCGAGGTGCGCGTAAGCTGGCCCGGACACCTCATGGTACCTCTAAAAATGGGAGAATAAACCAAAAAAAAAAATATATATATAACTACATGACATCTTACTGTCATAAATGTATTAGTTATTGTGTAATTAACAAAGTTTGACTGAAAAATATGCATTTATTTGACCCTGTATTGAAACTTTGTAATTCTAGAATTAATAACCCAACTAGAAAATATCAAACCCAAACTATATTTCCAATATGCAGTAGCTGAGGTCGATCTGTTCCTTCACAGCGCAGCAAGCTCCCTGTGTCTCTTATATATAATTATCCTTATATATAGATGACCACCGCCCTCGCCCACCACTAACAGAGGAGATTCAAATCAAGCCTTCAGAGTCTCCACTTTCAACTAATGGGGCAACAGAGAACGAGGTAGAGTAGCTGCTCCCCCTTCTTTTTTAGTTTCCTCTCAGAGACTATGGACAGTGCAGACCATCATCACCCTACCCAAGAATCCAACCCCAACCCCAACAACGATAACAACAATAACAATAACAACAATCCCACTACCACCACCAACACCCCTTCTTTTAGCGATACTTCCATTAACACTAACAATAAGAAGAGCAAAGGTAAAGGTGGTCCGGATAACAACAAGTTTAGGTACAGAGGCGTTCGACAACGTAGTTGGGGGAAGTGGGTAGCCGAGATCCGTGAGCCAAGAAAACGAACTCGCCGCTGGCTAGGCACTTTTGCAACCGCTGAGGACGCGGCTCGTGCCTATGACCGTGCCGCCATTGTTCTTTATGGTTCTAGGGCTCAACTCAATCTCCAACCCTCTGGTGGTGCAACTACAACCACGGCTGGCTCATCTTCTATCTCATCCTCTCGAGGAACCTCTTCCTCTTCTACTCAAACTCTTCGTCCTTTACTCCCACGACCCTCCGGTTTTGCCCTCACTTTTTCCTCTAATCAACCGCCTGCTTACATTCCCTATAGTATGTGTCCTACCGTACACTACCCTCATCCTGATATCGTACAACCCCCTCAACTACGTTTTTTCCAACTCCAACATCAACAACATTTTACACCCAATATTGTAAACGCTGAACCTGTCCCCACCACGTCTTTTCCAAACCCTAATCATAATCATCATCAACAACATTCTCGTCAGAGCTGTGTGTATGATGATATCAAGACACTGGTGGGATCTGTTGGGTCAAGCTTATCTATCTCTTCTTCTCAAACGGTGGATGTAACTGCGTGCTTAGATCCGGCGCCGGTCTCCGCCTCAACTGGGTCTCCAGCTTTATGGCCGTTTCCAAATGACGATGAGTACCCACCGGCTAGCATCTGGGATTATGGTGACCCGTGTTTGGATTTTTGAAGGGATTTTATTACTATTATAATAATTATTATTACTAAGGAGAGGCTTGCATGCAACTATACAAGGCAGGGACATGGTCATGGTAATCTACTGCTATATATTACCTTTATAGATTTGGTTTATCATCAAACTGATGAAGGATTCATGAAAATGAAATTGCACTGGTACTGATTGAGGAAACCTATTTGATTTGTTGAGTTCCAAGGATTGCTCGTTATATATGGTAGAAATTTCAAGGTATGTTTACTCTTCTAATTCCTTTCTAAATCAGTCTGGCTACATTTTGGTTTAAGTTGATGACAGATTACTATTGTAATAAGGGTTACTATTAAAAAGCGTGTAGTTTTGTTTTGATTGTGAGAAAATTGTAGAGGAAATGTTCAGTTCCAAATTTAATTTCATATATAAAGAGGATATTTTAGATTGTCTTTATTCACGTACCATTTGAACCGACTCTGTTTATGTGTCTTACACCAATTTCTTGACTAGCTTTCTTAATACTGGGCCGATATATATTTTTGGAAAAAAAATTCACCAAATGCCTTAAGTATATACTTGAGAATACAAATGATACATATCCTTGTATTTTCGAGGCACAATGAAAATGGACTTTCGGTATATTTCCGATGCAAGTCAAAAGTTATTACAGCCATAAGAATTAATTACATCTTTGCATGGTTTTCTATTAGGCATAGGCTGCACACCAATCTAACTATGGTTCCATAAATTAGAGTTTATTGAATTGTTTTGGTTCAATTTATTATACTAAGTATGGTTCCATCCAAGTTTTTTTTTCTTTTTCATTTTTCATTTTTATTTTATTTTAAAGGCTGGATTGATTAAGTTCCGGAAACCCAAACCAGCCATACTTGGTTGGACTGTTTTTTTCTTCTTAGATTTTTATGGTGTATCATGAGTTTTTTTTCTGTTTAATGTTAAAAGTATATTTTTTTTGGTAGTATATCATAAGGTGTCCAAGCAGTTTACGCGCACTTCGACTAATTCTCATTCGCGGTTCGTATCTTCCGCTGGTCAAGTTATATTTTGACAATAACAAGGATCAAACTGGGACAGTGCCAAGTATTAAAAGTATATGTGGATGCAGAATTAAATAATAAGAATGAATTTACTCGAATGATGAAAAACATCAATTGCACAAGAATAGAAAATAAGCTCATTGGATTGAGATGCATACTAGGTTGAGTTGCATACTAGATCGTTCTTTTTAAAGAGTTTCGCGGCTCTGTCCAAATTGTGCAACAATTTTTCCATTGTCCCATCACCATTGGCGGATCCAGGATGTTCGTCTAGGGGCGGGAATATAAGGGTGCATTCTTTTCGCGTCTTAAACACAACACGGATTAACATGTTTAAATTAATTGGTCATATTCGAATGAAACCCGAATATGAAAGTACAGAGGCGCGACACCACATGATTAAATGCAACCTTTACACGAAATGGATCATTAGAACTAAAAATCTTAACCAAATTTCAAGTACCAAGCACTAAATAAAGTGACTACATTTATAAGCAACAAAATATTATACACTAACCATAACATTTTGCATTAACATAAACAATTGGTATTTTGCATTTAACTAAAATATTTTACATCGACCTAATAACATTTATTCTGCATTAAATCATTAACCGAAATACCTAAACATTGAACATATAGACTGAAAATAAATAAAACCATGCTTTAAATTAATATATGTATTTTCGTGTGAAAATAAAAAATATATAAACTAAAATTATACTTTTTTCAATTCTTTAAGAGTATGACATAGTCATAATTAGTTTACTACTACTAAAAAAATGGTAAAGAAGTATACCTAGTGTGACACACCGCCTAATTAAATACCGGGTGATCAGACATTTATTAAATTAAAATAGGATTTACAAAATGGTTCATTTTTAGCGTCACTGTCGAAAATCAAATTAATTACCAATCACCTTTATCTTACATTAAATAGATAAATAATAATATGCGGAAAAACTGAATTACAACATTCACACAATACTAGAGTCCAAAACATCTCAAGTAAATAAATAAATGAAGTTTTGCCGAATAAACCATCGGCTGAAAATTCCAAATCAAATAATAAATCCAACTAATAAGAATATCTGAATACAAGTCTGAAACTGAAATACTGAATGAATAAAGTCTAGTGGGGGCAACACACCCAAATGAAATACTGAAATACTACTGAGAGGTCGTACACCAGGAATGAAGGAATGATGTGTCTAATCAAAACCCTGCAAGACTCCACAACGCTGCAGCTATACGTCCCTGTAAAGAATCATCAAGTCTGGCATCCCTGTGGCTGTGCACCTAAAAAATTTTGTAAAGATTTTAAAGCAAGGGTTAAAACCCAAAATATTTGAAAATATTTAACAAGTATTTATTACAATTTAAAATCAGTTATTGATTACACATGTTAGGTTCACGTACGCTCCCTTGAATTTCCTCACCTCTTAACTGTTGTGCACGCCTAACGTTTCTACTTAGCCCACCTATTTATTTTACCCAAGATAACTAGACCTAATTATTTATGAATATGAATACGTCTATGTTCTCGTACCACCCATATAGTACTTCACTTGTCAGTTAACATTTCTCATACGTGATAAGAGTTGAAATTACCATTTCACTTATATTCTCATTATTCAATTAATTAAGTTTCACTACTTAATCTAATTTTTAGATATCCACTATCTAATTGTCTACTGTCACACGTAAGTAGAATATTCACATTGGTATATATATGTATTTATCTCACTAATATATATCATTACGACGTATCTCAAGAGGACCACGTGAACCATGGGCATACTATAAGTAGCAGTGGAGGCGAACATAGTTCTAAGACTTTGGGCTACGCACATACCTAACGTATCCAAATGACATGCCAGACACACTAATATACGACACATAATGAGACGCCCTAAGTTCTATGTTCTAGTGCACTAATCCAGACCTCCCTGGAATCGACAAGGTGGGATCGCCCACTGCGCAGGAACCTCCATGGTAGCAGGTAACATAGGTATGTTAACATATATAATCAATCATATAATAGGTACACAATGTATATATTCAGTAGGTATTCACACAACCTAATTATCATTATTCGTACGTAGTATATCTCACTCAAATACTCAACGTACTTTCAATTTAAGATTTATTCTCACCATCTTATTTAGTGGAGTATTGTTCTCTACTCTAAGGGCCCTAGTTACCCCTTGTTTTATTTCAGTAGCTAAGTCTTCCTTACCTTACTGGTCCATGTCATAAGCTTACTCACGCTTTCCCGTAATTATATTCTCATTCTCGCAAATTAATTACATTATTATTTAATCCCGTTTAATCATCGTCTTAATTCTCTCGATAAGACTTAATTCCCATAACCCTATCATGGCCTACTGCAATATAATAGACCATTCATTATATTCTAACAATGTCCCAAAAATTTTCCTGACAATAATTTAGGAGTTCTAGGCTAAAAAGGGGAATTCTCATGTTTCTGGAAACCGAATCGATTCACTAGGAGGACGAATCGATTCTCTTTCCAAATCGATTTGCCTCTGGGCCGAATTGATTTTTTTTATACAAATTCATCTTCTTCCTTACGCAAGTGCGTTTTCCCCCATTAACAGCCACGTAACTTACATATTTCTTCACCAAATTTAAAACCAATTGTCCCTAACCATTTATACATACATTAGGATGATTTCTAACATAAATACAACATCAAAACCTTGAAATTTTAATTCAAGAATGGATTTAAACATCTAAGCCTCAAAACCCTAGGTTTTATGTTCTTCCACCATTATTCATCAAAAATCCAGATTTAATTCGTGGATAATAACACAAAATCTCTAACTTTTTTATCCTCTGTTGATATCAAATCTTTCTACATGCAATTCCTACCCAAACATGCGTTTAAATCATTATTTTCTTCCAAGAATTATCACTTTAATCAAAATATGATGAAACCCTAGTCACATGGGTATTAGAACTTCAAATAACTTGTATATAAATACTTGCCTTTGATTACTAGGGTTTGATTTCATGGCTTGGTGATGGATTTGATTGCATTCTCTTTCAATCCTCACTCCTAGGATCTTTATGGTGCAAGAATGAGATGAAAATCTCCAAGAATCTCTTCAAAAGCTCTAAGGACTTTCTCTTTTTCCTCTATAATGGTTTCCCTTGGTTTTCAGCACTATTAACCCTAGCTCCTTCTATCTAACATCTAATATAAAGTTGGGAAATTCGTATCTCCTTCTACCCTAGGCTATCGAAAGACTAAATTATCGTTATATGGCCCCAATTTAGTCTAAAAATATACCGGGATCCAAACAATACCGTCGGATATACTATATTAACCATTTCGACCATTTCAGAATCATTTGTGACCTCGAAATCATCATTTGTCACTCTACATAATTATTCCATCTCAACCCCAAATTAGTCTACATGCGACTCCCGATTGAGATAATTCCAATTACACTAATATCACTCGCTATTACGCATAATATTTTTCATACTTTATTTACTATTCACTTAGTAAATAAATTCATAATATTAATCATTATCTCTCTCTCGATTAGTTTTTAATAACCATATTATTATATCATTCAATTAAGTTACTTCTCACGCATAATTTAAAATAAAAATAATTAATTGCCGAATTAATTAAATTCAAATACTCAGAAATACGGGGTGTTACATACTTCCCCCCTTACAAAGGAATTTCATTCCCAAAATTAGGTCATACCTGCGGTAAAAAACTCTAGATACTGCTCTCAAATGTCATCTTCCCGCTCCCAAGTAGACTCATCAACATTGTGGTGTCCCCACTAAACTCTGACAAGTGGCACCACCTTAGACCAAAGTTTATGCTCACTACGATTCACTTAGCCACGGGTCTCTCCTCGTACGAGACGTCTGGCTGCAAATCAATATCCTCAAGTGGAACGTGCCAAAAAGCTCTCTCACTCCTCCTGTACTTCTTCAGCGACGACACATGGAACACATCGTGTAATCGCTGAAGATGCTCTAGTAAACGCAATCCATATGACACTAATCCCACTGTCTCAATAATAGGGAAATGTTCTATATATCTCGGCACTAGCTTCCCTTTCTTGTCGAATCTCATGATCCCCTTCTTGGGAGACGCACGAACCAACACCTGGTCCCCAACCTCTAACTCCACGGGCCTTCGGTCGGCATCATCATAAATCTTTTACCTATCCTACGTAATTCGAATACGTCCCCGAATTAGCTCAATCTTGGCAGTCGTCTCCTGTATCATCTCTGCCGCTAATAACTTATTGTCTCCCACCTCTAACCAGGAAGCGGGCGAACAAAAAGGTCTCCCATACAATACCTCAAACGATTCCATGCCGATAGTAAATTGGTAAGAGTTATTATAGACAAACTCTACCAATGGAATGTATCGCTCCCATCCTCCCCCAAAATCTAGAATGCACATCCTCAACATGTTTTCCAGCATCTGATTAACTTGCTTAGTCTGCCCGTCTGTCTGTGGATGATAAGCGATAGTCAACCGCAAGTTTGTACCTATGGCCTCCTGAAAGCTACCAGAAGTGAGACACGAAGATCTTGTCTCTTTCAGACACAATATTAATCGGCACCCCATGTAGCTTAACTATCTTCGAAATTAATAGCTGCACATACTGTATCGTCTCAAATCCGATGTGAACCGACAAGAAATGGGCCACCTTGGTCAGTCGATCCACTATCACCCAAATAGAATCGTGAGCCCTATGTGATGTCGTCAACCCTATAATAAAGTCCATTGAGATGCTCTCCCATTTCCACACGGTAATCTCCAATTATTGTAGCATCCTTGAAGGTCTCTGATGGTTAACTTTCACAAGATGACAAATAACACACTTCAAGATAAACTCTGTTATGTCTCTCTACATTCCTTCCCACCAGTACTGTCTCCTTATATCCTGGTACATCTTTTCCCCAACGGGATGTACTGCAAACCTCAAACCATGGGACTCAGTCATCACAGCATGCCGCAGATCCTCATCCTCAGACATAACTAATCTCCCATTAAAACGTAGATCTCCCTCTGAGTTGATCGAGTAAGACTCCGCACCCTCAGCTAATAACTATCGCACCCTGTCCTGACAGAAATGATCCTCCTGAGAGAAATGATCCTCTGCCTGCACTTTTACTACCCCCATCACAATCTCGGGAGTGATAGATAACACTGTCATACACGCTCTGGCAACCTCATCATCGTGTCAAAGTTCACTCCACTTTGCTTTCTAGACCTCCGCTAATTCTCTAGTAGGTCACCAATTCAACGTGTCTGCTAACTCGTTAGCCTTACCAAGATGATACTGTATATCAAACTGGTAATCCTTCACGAACTCTAGCCACCGCCTCTGTCTCATGTTCAGATCTTTCTGTGTGAAGAGATACTAAGTGACTTATGATCCGTGAAAAATGTAAACTGCTCTCCCAACAAGTAGTGTCTTTAAATCCTCAGAGCAAAAATGACCGCTGCCAACTCAAGGTCGTGGGTGGGGTAATTCTTCTCAGTGGGCTTAAGCTTTCGAGACACATAATCTATGGTCCTATCCTGTTGCTATAATACACCCCAAGTACCTATAGGGATGCATCTGTGTAGACCCTATACTCTACCACACTCCTAGGCAATGCAAGTACTGGCACGGACTTCAACTTGTCCTTTAGCTCATCGAAGGCTAGCTGACAGTGGTCACTCCACACAAAAGGTACTCCCTTGTGAGTCAGGTTCGTCAATGGATCCGCAGTCTTCAAAAATCCCTTAATGAAACGGTGATAATACTCGACCAAACCCAAGAAGCTGTGAATTTCCGTTGGTGTCGTGGGCTGTCCCCACTCACTCACCGCTGATATATTACTCGGATCCACTATAATACCTCTGTCAGATATGATGTGGCCAAGAAACTGCACCTCCCATAGTCAAAATTCACACTTCCTGAATTTAGCATACAACTGATGGTCCCTAAGTGTCTACAAGACCCTACGAAAATGCTCCGTGTGCTGCTCCTCCGTATGAGAGTAAACCAGAATATCGTCTATAAAACACTATCATGAACTAGTCCAAGAACTCACTGAATACTCTGTTCATGAGATCCATGAACACTGTTGGTGCATTGGTGAGCCCAAACGGCATCACCCTGAACTCGTATGACCCGTATCGCGATAGGAAAGCGATCTTGGGAACATCCTCCTCCCGAATACATAGCTAGTGATAACCCAATCTCAAATCAATCTTCGAGAAGTAGTCATCCCCTCTAAACTAATCAAACATGCCATCGATCCTCGACAACGGATATTTATTCCGTATCATGACCTTATTCATTTCCCTGTAATCCACACACAAGCGAAGTGAACCATTATTCTTCTTCATAAATAATACTAGTGCACCCCACGACCATGTACTCCGCCGAATGAAACCCTAACCCAAGAGTTGCTGAATCTGATCTCTCAACTCACGCATCTCTGAAGGGACCATACAGTAAGGTTCTCGGGCAATTGGTCTCGTACCCGGTTCTAAGCCGATCACAAACTCGATTTTTTGATTGGTGGTAACTCGGGTATCTCCTAGATGTAACACCCTACGTAATTCTGGCATCGGGTGCCACCAAAACTATGCTGGACGTTATTAAATTAAATATCATTCTTAGCATGTGACAGATATGAGACATATTAAATTCATTCCACAAGATAATGATGAAATTAATCCCAATAAATAATAACCATTCGTGCGATATAAAAATCCATCAATAAGCTAATCTCCAAATTAAGATCCAACTCGAAATAAATATAATCTCCATTAAACTGAATCCATAATGAAATATCTGGATAAAACCGTAACAACTGTGGAAGCTAATGACCCACCAAATCCAATCATTGAGTCTCAATATAATCAATAAGGAAAGGAAACTAAACTACACCACTAAAAATAAAATAGATAAACTCCACTTGTACCTCCAAGATATATCTCCAAATATTTCTATGTAGCTACTCCAGTACTAATACCTGAAAAATGTTAGTCAACGCACAGGGTCAGAGTCCCGAGCATGAATACACACTACACCCCTCAATTAGGGTCCATGAACCCAGACAGTAGCATTATACATGATAAATATCAAAATAGAATATTTTAAATTAAGATCAGATAATTAATAATGATGCGATAAAATAAACAACATATGCTAACGCACCAAACTACTATCCAAAGTCAAAGTCACATGTATCCAATTTTCAATAATATTATTAAATTAATTTACTCAACTTTGTAATTTTTTCTCATTTTATTATCATCAGTTGCGGTGCTCCCCCATATAAATCTTACACCATTTTAGTAGTGGGACTCCCACCAATTATCATCTTTTTAATGTGGGACTCTTGTTAAAAATCTTTATTTGTTTGGTTGTGGGACTCCCACATGTTCTACACCACGCCCTTCCCCTCACTATAGCCAGTTAGCCCGTTATATTGTCAACTCTGCACACACTCGTGAGGTTCCACGCACGACACATCACTATGTCCCGTCATCCCGCACATACTCGTGACATCACACACACGCACACGACTATATAGACAGTCGACCTGTTTAACTGTCATCCATTCACATACTCTCACCACAAATATATTTTAATACCCGTTTATTATAATAGGTACCTATTCTCAATTTCTTATTTTTCTCCTCTTCACATATTTATTTAACCCACCCTTATTATCGATGTGAGGTCCTTAAAAATACCCTTACTCTCAAACCTATGGGTCCCCAACACATATATGCGTCCTACCTTACTTATAGGATGAATCTCTATCAATAATCTCTTCCTAGTCTCATGCCTAGGCTAGAAAATTGATGGCACGACATAAAAATTATCCCACCCTGGAATCACCCATCCCTAAAAATCTACACTCACTAGTCCCATACCTAGAATGCGTAAATCACAACTAAGTCCTACCCACTAGTCCCATACATAGAAAGTATCCTAAAATATAGGTGGGAGCATACTACCAAAATCTCGTCATCCCCGTGATGATACATATCAATAACAATAAATCACATAATCCAACAACACATATAAACAATATCACAAATTTATTCGTGATGGTACAATTTAATTTAATTTAACTAATAATACCGTCGTTGTTATTAACACAATTATTTACATTTAATCATTATATATTAATCAACATGCAAGGTTATGAAACGCATCATAATCGTCCACTTTTATTCACTACATAATTTTTACGAGTGTGTATGCGTCTCGATTTCATTTAAATAAACCCCATAAAATTCCTCATGCGATCCTACACCCATAATAACCAAAACTCAAAACTCTCTCCTATGCCCCCAAGGGTTTCAAATCTTATTCCATATTAAAAATTTCATCAAAACAATACCAAATTTAGTTTTCACTTTTTCTAATTAAGCGATTAATTTAGTTTAAGAAAAATATGTCATTAAGGGTTTAGGCGACACTTAAAATGAATAATACTAAAGGAAGAGAATAGAGTATCCTTGCCTGATAAAAGTTGGATGAAAATATGAGTAGATGTTTGGAATCCTCTCGAAAAATTAGCAAAGTCCCCTTCTTGATTAATCTTGAGAAAACACTAATTAACCCTTCAAATTTATGTTGAACATTGATTAAAATTGGGGCTAGGGGTTGAAGATGAGAGGAGATAATTTTGGAGGAGTCTTCTTGGGAAAAAGTTGAGAGAAAAGTGATTTAAAAGTCCTAACCCAGAATTAGTTTTGATATATAAAGGATTTAGGAATTAAAATACAATTAGGACTCTAATTAATTAAAGCTCTCTTGCGTAATATAAATGCATGTTTGGCAAGAAAATATGCCTTTAGAGGGTGAAAACCCTAAGCACCCCCCAAACGGCCCCGTGAGATGTGTAAACACCTCCCACGGGACCAATGTAACTCGCAGGAACCATCACGTGGTCACAGGACCCCCGATTTGAGAATATGATGATAATTTGAAAATATATAGACTTAGGCTTAAAACATGCCGTTAGAGGGAGAAAAAATAAAACACCCCCAAGTGGCCCCGTGAGAGGCGAGAACACCTCGCATGGGACCAATGTAACTCACATGAACCGTTCGCATGGTCACTGTACCCCCGGTTTGAGAATATGACTATAATTTAAAAATATTTACACTTAGGGTTGAAAATATGTCATTAGAGGGTGAAAACACTAAGAACCCCCTCCCACACGACACGTTTAGGGGCGCGATCACCGCGTATGGGTCCAATGTAGCTTGGAGGGAACCGACCGCGTAGTCACGGGACCCCCGATTTTAGAATATGATGATAATTTAAAAATAATTAGAATTACATTTTAAAATATGGTGTTTTTAAGCCTAAGTCTAGATATTTTGAAATTAACATTGTGTTCTCAAATCGGGGTTCCTGTGATTATAAACAGCCAAACACCAACCACAAGCTAACTACTAATAATTATCCCGTACTCCTTATAACATACTATCCAAAAACAAGCAAACAACCAATAATTATCCAACAGTCAACCCAAACAAAAAAAATTATTATCCCGCACTCCTTCTAACATACTATCCAACAACAAGGCAACAACCAATAATTATCCAACAGTCAAACCAAAAAAAACAATTATTATCCAGTACTCCTTGTAACATACTATCCAGAAACAAGCCAACAACCAAAACTTATCCAACAGCCAAAAGATTTAAAATATAATGCATATCAATTATATAACTACATCAGTTTACGTAAAGAGTATCCGATTCTTGCGATCGAAGAAGGCAATTAAATAGAGTCTTTTAAATGTGTGATTAGACCAAATTGATCCTGGATCCCCCAAAGTATTCTTTTACATGTACATTTGTTGATTAGTTTCTTTAATACAATCTTTATAAAATCAAGCTAATTTAACTTCATTTTATGAACACTACATCAATGAGACTGATCAACAAATGCATATGTACAGGAACAAATGAAAATTGAGCTGGGTTAATTTGATCCAATCACAAACTCAAATAACTCTATTCTCAAACCGAGCATCTTGTGAAAGTAACTAAACATTCGACTGAGCATAACATATTATTGACAGTTAAATTACATAAATCATATTAAACATTCGCAAAAGTAACTAAACATTCATACATCAAAGAAAAATATATTAAATATTAGTTAAAGTAACTAAACATTCATACAATGTCAATATCACGATAGGATACAAATAAGATTGACAAGGATAACATAATATTTTGATACTCAATCTTCCTCTAAATCAATTAAAAGATCCTTCAAATTAGGGTTGTCATCAAGAGTTGACTGGAACTATTTTGGAGCCTTTAATGCATCCACTTCAGTAGTCATACCCTTTGGTGCATGCACAATGATAGACCATTTGCCTTCCTTTATAAACTTCGGGTAGAATACCTTCTTTACGTTTTAAAAGGCACAAATAAAAGGCTCGTCGACTGTGCGATCTTTACTCTTCAGCTTTGATAAATCTACCATAATAAGTTTGGAGTCAGGATCGAATTTGCAAACATTCTTAGTATCTTCCACCTCTACCCAATCAAAATAGACAACATTTTCTGTGAAATCTAAGTAATCAAGTGCTAGGATTTGTTGGATCATCCAATAATAGGTTAGCACCGTATTCTTTGGGTTTTTATCGCTTTTGCTAGCGATACAGGTGTTCATGGATGAAATTGATATTCCACTATTTTGCGTCAAAAGATTTTCCTCATATGGATATGAAATGAAATCAAAACCGTTGGTGTGGAATTTCTTAAACTCTTTCACGCGAAAACTATGGCATTTTGCTAGGCGTGAAAGCCTGGAAGAGATATCACCTCTTTTTAGAAGCTGCATTTGTTAATGAATTTGTATTAGAGATTTTTTTATCACACACGAATAGATAACCGATACACCCATGCCCTAAAATCAGTTCTCATGCAATTTCTCCTTTGATTTTGGGCAATTTCGGTCTCGTACTTCCTAAGGGTAAATTTTAGAGTTTAGATCATAAAATATAAAATGCATATAATCAAAGAAGAAGAATTCAGTCGATACTCACTTGCTCCAGTCTTTGACTTCATCTTGCGATTCGAAGACATAACGAGTTGCTTGCTCGTATTGTATATTTGTGAGTTTCACCTCTTTAGGGTTCCTAAATAGCAATTCATCCTCAAACTCGTCAGGTTCCTCGATCACACCTTTTCCACAAGGATCGAACCTCCTCACCTCTTGTTCTGGCATATATTCCCTAGCGTATAACGATGATTCCACAGTTACAAATTCTTTAGCAATTGACCCTCCAACATACCATGTATTCTTTACATAATCTTTGAAGGTTTTCATCAAGTGCTCAAAAGGATACGTCCAACGATACCTAATGAGATCACATTATAAAGCTTCATCGCATAAATTCACAAGAAAGTGGATGCTAATATTAAAGAACAATGGAGGAAAATGTTTCTTTAATACACAAACAACCTCGACTAAAGTTAATTTTGCATCTTTAATGTGCCTTATGTTTACCACTTTTGCATAAACTAGAGTAAAACACAAACTGATTTGCATTATTTCCTGACAGAGATGTTTGTGTTCAGATAAGCAATGTCGAAATAATAGAGGTATTAATTGGATGATTACATGTCAGTCGTGAGACTTGCACTGTTTTAAGTTATTTAATTGGTAGCTTACTACCCTACGTAAATTACGAGAATAACCCATTGGATTCTTCAAGTTAAACAACGTGTCTAAGAGAATTTTCTTATCACTAGTAGTCAAACTGAAAGGAGACGAAGGGGTAGAAATTCTTCCTGTTAAAGGATAATTTTTTAACTAGAGCTTCTTCTTTATCTTCATATCCTCTAGATCTCGGTGGGTCCTCTCTCCATCTTTGGAATGAAATCCACCCAGACATGCTACTATCAGATGTTCTGCAACATTCTTCTCTGTGTGCATCACATCAATTACATGCCTTACACGATGATCTTTACATTACGACAAATTAAAAAATATTGATCACCTGGACCATGGTTTTATTTTAGTAAGGTCGTTAGGATCCCCCCTTACTTTACACTTCAGGTTTATAAACTTTGGGTGTTTGTCTATGTACCTTTCCCTGCAGTAGCAGCCATCGCATTTTCCTCGGTCTACTAACCAAAAAGCTGAGCAGTTGTCATTCGGCGCTCCTGACCAATAGGATAAAAGTTAAACTTGTCATTCCTAAAAGGGTGACTGATCGGTAGAAATCTACTATGATCGTGTAACTCATCTTACTAATATGTTGTAGCCAAGTGGTTTAAGTTTCCTCCCCACATACGGGACATCCATAATAACCATGAACATTACAACTGGGCAAGGTTCCATATGCAGGAAACTCGTGAATCACCCACATGACCATTACTTTAAGTGTGAAATCTTCTCCCTTATGAGATTCGAACACCGTCACCCCTTTATCCCCTAACTCTTTAAGTTCTTCGATTAATGGGGCTAAGTATATCAAATATCATCGCTTGGAGCCTTCGGCCTGGGCATCAACAAAGTTAACACTGTGAATTCCTTTCTCATGCACAGAGTCAGAGGGAGACTTAAATTTATCATGAGAATCGACCAATAACTCTAACTAGTACTTAAATTATCGAAAAGGTTAAACCCACCAATTGAGATTGCAAGATGAACGTTACGCGGTTCCTTTGCAAATTCATGGTGTCGTGCATTTGAAATTTTCCAGATGAGTGAATCAACCAGATGACGTATCAACGGTACAGTAAAAAACCATTTTAACCTTGGTCCGAGTGGAAAATACTTCAAAACCTTTTGTAGGAATTGAGAGAACTTTTGATATTTTGTAGGTTTTTCCTTCCCTTCTCATAAATGATAATCTAGACTCACCGCATACTGGCCATTCATCATTCTCTCTGTGCTCATTGTGATAAAATATTCAATCATATTTGCATGCATGAATGATTTTTATTTCAATCCTATACCCTCAATCTCTTTTTCGTGGTAGGATAAATGTCTAGTAACATAACATGTTCTCCTTTGGGAGAATATCTTTAACCCACTTAAGAATTTCGGTTACGCTGTTCCCAGACAAACCAAAATGACTCTTCAAATTATGCAAACCAATCATTTCATATAATACCGAGTGATCTTCATCACAATCTTTATACAACGGTTTATTTTCATCGAATTTCAATCGTATATATTCTCGGTCTCCTGGTAGTTCAGTATCAAATTCTTCATCGTATGCATTATTTGTCTCCATATGTTAGTGATTTTGGTCGTGGTGGACTCTTTAAGCATCGTCAATTAAGTCGGTCAATGGGAGATGTGTTTATGAATCATTTACCACTTCCAGTCCTTGGTGTTCTGTTACGCGATCTGTTATCGATAATTCTTCGAGAACATAAGGTATATGTTTTTCACCATGGTATGTCCATTTGTTATAATCTTGACAAATTACCCACTGTATTAAATGTAAGTCAACATCTTCTAAAGATTTATATTTGTCGTTGGTACAATGGGTGCACGGACACGGAATCTTCTCACTTTTAAGGTTCTTAAAAGCGTAGAGAATAAATTCTTGAACTCCTTTAATATAACTATTAGTTATTCGATCAGTCTCCCCCGTCCACTCTTTGTATTTTGAAAAATCCATTTAATAATGTTCAAATTGCAGTCCTGTCTTAACATGATAAAATAAATATCATGTTGAATAAATATCGTGTCAACAACGCATTAATATAGTGTCAATAATGCACCAATCAATCAAACTATGCAATAACTAAAATACAAGATCACGCCAATTAAAGATACTACACAACCACTTAAACTCAAATTAAATAAAATTGTCTACTGATATTATTATAACATAAGAAAAATATTACTACAACTAGTAATTTAACAAACGATAAACTTGCCAAGTGGTAAAAGAGTTTAAATAATTTTTCAACAAATTTCCTTCTCCACTCTCGACGTACACTGGATTCTCTTCGCAGCCCTCAAATACTTTATCAACCAGGATCTGACACTCACCCTCCTACATAGGCCTATTATGTATTAAGGTCCCTACATGAGTGGAGATGAACATGGACACCCCAACGACAAATTTATCGCTTACGTCCTTTATATAACATTTCTCACCATAATCACATATATGCGTCCTACCTGTGGCATGCCGAGGCATTGAGAAAGGGAATGTTGAAGGAGGAATCGACATCTGTGAGGGGAATGGAGAAGGAGTAAAATTTTGAGGAGGTAAGGGGTAATCGGGATGCATTGGGGGCTGTAGGGGCATACGACCGGATAAAGTGATATAATCTATGAAAGTTTATAATTCACGCCTCCTAATTCATTTTGAAACCCCATTATATCCCCTTCAGTCCTAGAATGACGTTCATCGTTGGATGAGAAACACTTATTAACAGAAGAAAGCTCGTCCACGAGAGGTGTAGAGTGTTTGAATCTTGTTTTTAACATATGTAACCCAAAACTCTCGTCCTCCCTCTATGGTCCTTCCCCAAGATTTATGTGAGGAACTCATTGCCAATGTCATCTAACAGGATTGAAGCTGACTCACTACTGATAAAATTTATTGATTCTAGAGTCTTAACTAAGTGAGGAGGGAATTTATTGTCTTTGTCTCGTCTTGCATGCACGTACAAGTTGGCCCTGTTCGGTGTCTTTCCTTCATTTGGGATATCTTTTGTCTTGGTCGTTCACTCGTTCTTCAAATCTTCATAAGATTTCGAGCCAAGTTGGTGGACATCAATTTTTTTTGCAATAGTCTGCTTGTTTTTCTCCCTTTACAGCATTTTCGAGTCCCTCGCTTCATTTTCAAGAAAATTATTCCATTGACTGATTGGCATCTCAACATTCGAAGGGACTTTGTCTTTGAGCGCCAAAATGTCAGAGCTCAATGCTCCCTTAGGTAAATGGTTTTGCCAAAGGTTTCTCCTATATATTCAGAGTTGAGTATTTCTCACAAATTGGTGATGAGAAATCTCCTTGTGTTGGTGTCACGTCCTCGGTTGGAGCGTTGTTTCCATTACCGCCTGACATTATGTAAAAAAAAAAAGTCATGATAACATTATACACACACACACATACATTATACATACACATACACATACACACATATACACTATACACACATATGTACACATACATACACATATACACATATACATACACTGAAATACACACACACACACACATAAATACACACACGAATACCCATATACACACTTAAACACACACACACACACACACATAAATACACAAATACATACACACACAGAAATACACTAAGATTGAAATATTACCTTAGAGATTGAAAGAGAGATGGAGATTGAAATCGCCAGATTGAGAGCACAAAATCGTATGAGGGCTGAACATTTAGAGGGTTTAGGGTTTTTGCGAGGGAAATGAAATAGTTTCCCTAGGTATTAAGTATAAAGTAAAGACATTGGTCATGGATAGGAGCCGTGACCACATGCCGTGATAACATTACTTTTTAACACGCCAGCGTGTAAATAATAGCAGGGTCATTGCCAAAATCCGTGACTCAGTTCCCTGAATGGTCAGGGTCAAAAGCCATGACTATATCAGCATGCTTTGGTTGATGGTCACGGTATAAGGCCTGACCCTATCCGAGACTATATTTGGAGGGAAAATTATCGCCATAATGTTCAAGATAGGATCATGGATTATATCTGTGACTCACACGAGTCACATCGATTATCCATGACTACATACGAGATGAGCCATTACCACACCACATCATGGACTTTATCATGCCTATTTTGGGTATGGTTATAGATATGGGACTTGAACCATTTTTCGTGACTATTCACCCAATTTGGTGTAGTGAATATTTGAAGAGGAGAAAAATGAGAAATTGATACCTAAGATAATGAAAGGGGCATTAAAATATATTTACGACGAGAGTATGTGTAGGGCTGATAGTTAAACAGGTCGACTGGCTATATCGCCGTAGGGGTATGTGACATCACGAGTATGTACGGGCTAACAGTTAAACGGGCTAACGGGCTATAGTGACGTGCCCTGTGTGGAACCTCACGAGTGTGTGCAGATCTGAAAATATAGCATGCGGACTGGCCATAGTGTGGGGAAGGGTGTGGTGTGGAACATGTGGGAGTCCCACAACCAAATAAATAAAAATTTTAAGCGGGAGTCCCGCACTAACAAGATGATAATTGGTGGGAGTCCCACTACCAAAATGGTGTAAGATTTATATGTGGGAGCATCGCAACTGATGATAATAAAATGAGCAAAAATAACAAAGTTGAGTAAATTGATTTAATAATCTTATTGGAAATTGGATAAATGGGACTTGGACTTTGGATATTAGTTTCGTGCATTAGCATATGTTGTTTATTTTACCCTCATCGTTATTAATTATCTCGTCTTCATTTAAAATATTCTATTTTGATATTTATCATGTATAATGCTATTGTTTAGGTTCACGAATCCTAATTGAGGGGAGTAGTGCGTATTCATGCTCGGGGATCTGACTCTGTGCGTTGACTAACATTTTTTAGGTATTGGTGTTGGAGTACCTGCATAGGAATATTTGGAGATTTATCTTGGAGGTGCAACTGGAGTATTTATTTTATTCTTAGTAGTTTAGCTTAGTTTCCTTTCGGTCGCATTTGATTATAAGACTCTTTTTATGGATTTGATGGGCCATTCGATTCCACGGTTGTTACGATTTTATTCAAATATATCATTATGGATTCAGTTTATTAGATCTTTATTTAATTTGAGATTTAGATATTATTGGAGTTTATCGCATTGATGATTTATTTTTGGAATTGATTTAAATTATTATCTTGTAGAATGAATTTATTATGTCTCATATCTGTCACATGATAAGAATGACATTTAATTTACTGACGCCCGACTTAGTTTTGGTGGTGGTCGACGCCAGAATTAAGCGGGGTGTTAGAGAAGGTATCAGAGCATGGTCTTAGGTCTCGTAGGTTATGAGTCCGTTTAGCTTCCGCGTTATCTATCTTTTATCCCCTTTGTCGATTTGTACTCCTTAAGGTATTGGTTTTAGCATATGTGTTTGCTACGTTTCATGGGTATAGGAATTTTGTGATATGTACGTTATAGGAATTGAAGTTAGAACTAGTAATTTTGAAGTGAGGATACTTAGAAGTCATTATTGGGAGACGAGATATATTTCGGAGATTATTAGTGTAGATGTTAGGTAGCGTAAGTATCGATTTTGGTGATGTTAATTGATTTGAGAACTTTAGCATTTTGTTGACTTTTGGAGGGAAAAAAATCAAGTGGTCATTCGCGAGAGCGTGTGGTACACCGTTATTTTTATAGTTATGCATATATATCTATAGTAGGGTATATATATTGTATGTTCGATCATGTGCGCCCAATGAGAATCTACGGGTAGGCATATGTGAGTCTTATTTTGCGCATTCATGCTTCGTCAAATTTCAAGGATGAAATTCCTGTGCTAGTGGGGAGGTATGTAACCCCCGTAGTTTTAAAAGGTATTATTTAAATTAATTCAAAATTTGAGGAAAATAAAATTTTGGATTTAATTGATTTTTAGTAATTCAAAGGTTGAGTTTTAATATTAAAAAATAGGATTTTAATCAGAATTAAAATCGGAATTAAAATGGAAATTAAACGTTGGATTTTACTTATATAAATTTAAACTAGGAAAAATCGGCTTGGTAATAAGGGCAAATCGATTTGGCTTGGGGACCGAATCAATTCGATTTGTGGCAGAGGCGGCGAGAGAGATTTACTTAATTAGAGTCTTAATTGTATTCTAATTCCTAAATCCTTTATATATCAAACTAATTCGAGGTTAGGACTTTTAAATCACTTTTCTCTCAACTTTTTTCCCAGAAGACTCCTCCAAAATTATTTCCTCTCATCCCTAGCCCCTCATTTTTAATCAAATGTACAACATAAATTTGAAGGCTTAATTAGTGTTTTCTCAAGATTAATCCAGAAGGGGACTTTGCTAATTTTTCGAGAGGATTCCAACTCTCTAATCAGATTTTCATCAAACTTTTATCAGGCATGGATACTCTATTCTCTTCCTTTAGTATTATACGTTTTAAGTGCCGTCTAAACACTTAATGACACGTTTTTCTTAAAATAAATTAGTCACTTAATTAGAAAAACTGAAAACTAAATTTGGTACTATATTGTTGAAATTTCTCAACATGGAAATAGATTTCAAACCCTTGGGTGCGTACGAGAGAGATTTGAGTTTTCGTTAATATGGGTGGGATTGCATGTAGAATTTTATGGGGTTTATTTAATGAAATCGGGACGTGTACACACTCGTAAAAATTATGTAGTGAATAAAAGTGGACGATTATGATGTGTTTCATAACCTTGCATGTTGATTAATCTATAATGGTTAAATGAAAATAATTGTGTTAAGAACGACGATGGTATTATTAATTAAATTAAATTAAATTAGATTGTGCCATCAGGAATAAATTTGTGATATTGTTTATATGTGTTGTTGGATTATGTAAATTATTGCTATTGATATTTATCATCGAGGGGACAATGGGATTTCGGTAGTAAGCTCTCACCTACATTTTAGGATACCTGCTAGGCATGAGACTAGTGGGTTGGCCTTAGTTGCGATTTACACTTTCTAGGTACGGGACTAGTGAGTCTAGATTTTTACGGATGGGTGATTCCGGGGTGGGGTCGATTTTTATGTCGTGCCGTCGATTCGCTAGCCTAGGCATAAAACTAGGAAGAGATTATTGATAGGGATTCATCCTATAATTAAGGAAGGATGCATATATGTGTTGGGGACCCTTAGATTTGGGACTAAGGGTATTTTTGAGGATCTCACATCGATAATAAGAGTGGGGCAAATAAATATTTGAAGAGGAGAAAAATATGAAATTGAGAATTAATACCTAAGATAATGAAAGGGGTATTAAAATATATTTGCGGCGAGAGTATGTGCAGGGCTGACAGTTAAACAGGTCAACTGGCTATATCGCCGTGTGTGTGTGTGACATCACGAGTATGTGCGGACTAGTAGTTAAACATGTTGACGGTCTATAGATACGTGTCGTGCATGAAACCTCATGAGTGTGTACAGAGATGACAGTATAGTGGGCTTACTGGCCATAGTGAGGGGAAGGGTGTGGTGTAGAACATGTGGGAGTTCCACAACCAAACGAATAAAGATTTTAAACAGGAGTCCTGCACTAAAAAGATGTCAATTGGTGGGAGTCCCACTACTAACATGGTGTAAGATTTATATAAGGGAGCACCACAACTGATGATAATAAAATGAGCAAAAATTACAAAGTTGAGTAAATTGATTTAATAATATTATTAGAAATTGGATAAATGGGACTTAGACTCTGGATAGTAGTTTCGTGCGCTAGCATATGTTGTTTATTTTACTCGCATCGTTATTAATTATCACGTCTTAATTTCAAATATTCTATTTTGATATTTACCATGTATAATGCTACTGTCTGGGTTCACGGACCCTAATTGAGGGGAGTAGTGTGTATTCATAATCGGGGCTCCGACCCTGTGCGTTGACTAACATTTTTCAAGAATTAGTGTTGGAGTAGTTGTATAGGAATATTTTGAGATTTATCTTGGAGGTGCAACTGGAGTATTTATTTTCTTCTCAGTAGTTTACTTTAGTTTACTTTCGGTCTCATTTGATTATCAGACTCTTATTACGGATTTGGTGGGACATTCTGTTCCACAGATGTTACGATTTTATTCAGACTTATCATTATGGATTCAGTTTAGTAGAGTTTTTTTTTATTTGAGATTTGGATTTTATTGAAGTTTAGCATGGTGATGGATTTTATATCACGTTGATGATTTATCTTTGGGATTGATTTAAATTATTACCTTGTGGAATGAATTTATTATGTCTCATATCTGTCACATACTAAGAATGATACTTAATTTAGTGACGCTCGACTTCGTTTTGATGGCGGTCGATGCCTGAATTATGCAGAGTGTTACACTAGAATACGTCCTCCAAATCTCTCACGACTAGGATCGAGTTTAATGGAATCACTACCTCCTGTGAAGTATCCTCCTCAATGTAGTATAGGTTTGCATGACCCTCCCTCAGGAAGAGGCATCGCCATAAGGAACAACTCCTGCCCAACAATGCATAACACAATGGTCGTCTCATAGGAATCTACCATCTCCCTATAACCTGCTAACCAATCCATACCCCGAATCACATCATAACCGTCCATATGTAACATAAGAAGGTCTGACGGTAACCTCAATCTCCCTATAATGATATCAATTCCTCAACAAATTGAGTGTATCAGTGAACCACTACCCATCGGTGACTCCACACACATACGGAGATTACCGATAGTCTCTAATAAATTGACAGCTCTAGCAAATCTGATCTTAATAAACGAATGTGATGCTCGAGTATAAAAAAGAATCCTACCCTCAATCCCATGAATAGGAAATGTAACCTCTACTGCTAGCAGCGCCTGAGGTGCAGGTGGCATTAGTATGTCTCGGACGTTATACGCACGTCCATAGTGCATCTGTCCCTGCTACTGCTGAGGGGCTGTTGGTGTTAGTGATGTAGGTGGTAAAGGAGCTTGTTGTCCCTGCTGGGCACCCTGTTGTTGCGTCCTGCTCTGCTGTGGGTAATCTCTCCTCTTGTGAACCTACCAGTCACAGATGAAGCACTGCCTCGGGAACTCTCTCTGTCTCTGTCCCTATTGGCCCTAATGCTGTTGGCCCTGATGGCCTCGGCCCTGATGCCCTCCCTCTAGTTCCCTTAGCCTTGAAGGCCCTGAGAAAACTGCTGATCATTTGGGCCCTGTTAACCCTGTCAGTAACCCTGCCCCTCTGGTCGGTACCCTTTGTGCTTGAATCTTCTGGCATTGTTCCTTTATCGGGAATCCTGCCCCTACTGATTGCCTGTCTACTGTTGCGATGCCCCGCTGGCACCACCCCTATTTGCCTTGCCCCACTAGTTAGGCTTCACAACTCTCTTTTTTCCCTTTCATATGGAAGCAATGATCCTGAAAGTGTACATAAGAGGTATTGAAGACATCAATATATGTCACCAATGTGGGGTTACCTATCAAGTGCTGCTTAGTTTTCCAGGCCAAACTATCCATAAACTTTTCTTTCTTACTCTCCTCATATCTCACTTCATCTGGCATAAAATTATCCAGGCAGATGAAGTCCTCTTCGTACTCAGCTACTGAGTTGTCACCCTATGCTAGTCCCCCAAACTTCTTCCGTATATCTGACTCGATTGCAGGCGAAAAGTATTTACGCTCGAACTGCACCCAAAACTTTATAATGGTCATCATATCTCTCTCCACAATAGTGGACATCGACTCCCACCACTGTAAGGCTACTCTAGCCAGTCTAAAAGTAGCTAACATATATTTTTACATCTCAGCATACTCCACCATGCACAGATGGCACTGAATATTCTTCTTCCATTGACATAACTCAACAACATTGGTGCTTCCCTAAAATTCAGGCGGGTAGCCCTTCTGGAAGTTCTCTTTGACTCTCTACCATGTAGATGTCCCTGTCAGGGTCTAAATGACCGATGCCACTAGCTGTTGTGACTGGGGCTATGAGAAATACATGACCATAGCTGTCATCACTGCATTGACTTCCTGGGCCACAATCTCTACCACCTGGGCCGTCAAGATCATCTCTGCTGGTGGCTATGGTTGTGGCACCTCCAGTTGATCCTAGCGAGCCTCCCTCACCTCATCCCTGGCTGCTGTCCTAGTTTCTCACTCTCTCCTCGGTGGCATCTGAAAACAGATCGAATTTTATAAATACACAGTTTATACATAATCTAATAGTATAAGTGCGATATATCAATCACGTGAAGATAAAAGCAACAGTCCTAATAAGAGGGCTCTATAATATAACAATGATACGCTAAAATCGTAATAAGCTGTAGATATCCTATGGACACTAGAACCTGATGCTTTGATACCATCTATGACACCCTGCCCAATTAAATACAGGGCGATCATGCCTTTATTAAATTAAAACAGGATTTACAAAATGGTTCATTCTTAACATCATTGTCGAAAACTAATTAATTACTAATCACCAATTAGACAATTAAGTGGGTGCCAAATTTTATCTTGCATTAAACGGATAAATAATAATATGTGAAAAAACTGAATTACAACATTCACACAATACTAGAGTCCAAAACATCTCAAGTAAATAAATAAATGAAGTCTTGCCGAAAAAAACACCAGCTAAAAATCCCAAACCAAATAATGAATTTAATTAATAAGAATATCTGAATACAAGTTTGAACCTAAACTATTGAATGAATAAAGTCTAGCTGGGGCAACACTCCTAAATGAAATACTGAAATACTGATGAGAGGTCCTACACTAGGAATGAATGAATGATGCATCTAATCAAAACTCTACAAGCCTCCACAGCGCTACAGCTATACGTCCCTATAAAGAATCATCAAGTCTGGCGTCCCTGTGGCTGGACACCTAAAAGGTTTTGAAAAGATTTTATAGCAAGGGTTAGAACCCAATATATTTTGAAAATATTTAGTAAGTATTTATCACATATTAAAATTAGTTATTGATTACACATATTAGGTTCACGTACACTCTCTTGAGTTTTCTCACCTCCCAACTCTTGTGTATGCCTAACATTTCTACTTATCCCACCTAGGTATTCTTCCCAAGATAACTTGACTTAAGTATTTATGAATATGAAACAAGTCTCTACTCCTGTACCGCCCATACAGTACTTCACCCATCAGTTAACGTTTCTAATATGTTATAAGAGTTAAAACTACAATTTCACTTATATTCTCATTATTCAATTAATTAAGTTTCACTACTTAATTCAATCTTTAGATATCCACTATCGAACTGTCTATTGTCACACGTAAGTAGATTATTCGCATTAGTACATATATATTTATCTCGCTAATATATATCATTATGACGTCTCTCAAAAGGACCACTTTGAAACATCAGCATACTCCGCTATCACTCCAAGTATACCTCTCATACTAAATAGGGACAAATGGTTCCATACATTTTCTTGAACCCAAAATTAAATAAGAAGAAGTGGAGGAGAATATAGTTCAAAGTGTTTGAGCTACGCACATACCTAACGTACACAAATGACATGCTAGACACACTAATACACGACACATAGTGAGCCTCCCTAAGTTCTATGTCCTGGGGTATAAACCCAGACCTACCTGGAATTAATAAGGTGGGATCGCCCACTGCACCGGAACCTCCATGATAGCAGGCAACGTAAGAATGTTAACATATATCATTAATCATATAATAGGTACACGCACAACCTCTGTATATATTCAGTAGGTATTCACACAACCTAATTATCATTATTCGTACGTAGTATATCTCACTAAAATACTCACCATACTTTCAATTTATGATTTATTCTCTCCATCGTATTTAGTGGAGTATTATTCTCTACATTAAGGGCCCAAGTTATCCTTTATTTTATTTCAGTAGCTAAGTCTTCCTTAACCTACTGGTCTATGCCATAAGCTCACTCACACTTTCCCGTAATTACGTTCTAATTCTCGTGAATTAATTACATTATCGTTTAATCCGATTTAATCATCATCTTAATTATCTCGATAAGACTTAATTACCATAATCTTATTATTGCCTACTACAATATAAAAGATCCCTCATTACATTCTAACAATGTCCCAAAAGTTTTTTCAACAACAATTTAGGATTTCTAGGCTAAAAGAGGAAATTCTCATATTTTCTGGGAAACCGAATCAGTTCGTCAGGAGACCGAATCGATTCTCCTCTGGGCCGAATCAATTCATTTTTCTGCAGATTCATCGTCTTCCGTACCCAAATGCATTTTTCTCCATTAACACCCACATAACTTACATCTTCTTCACCAAATTTGAAACCAATTGTCCCTAACCACTTCTACATGCATTAGAATGATTTTTAATGTAAATACAACATCAAAACATTTCAGTTTTCATTCAAGCATGGATTTAAACATCTAATCCTCAAAACCCTAGGTTTGATGTTCTTTCACCATTATTCATCAAAAACCCAGATTTAATTAGTGGATAATAACATAAAGTCTCTAGTTTATTACCCTCTACTGATATCAAATCTTTTTACACGTAATTCCTATCCAAACATGCGTTTAAATCATTCTTTTCTTCCAAGAATTATCACTTTAATCAAAATATGATGAAACCCTAATCACATGGGTATTAGATCTTCAAATAACTTGTATATAAACACTTGTCTTTGATCAGTAGGGTCTGATTTCATGGCTTAGTGATGGATTTGATTGTCTTCTCTTTTAATCCTCACTCCTAGGTTGTTTGTAGTGCAAGACTGACATGAAAAGCTCCAAGAATCTCTTCAAAAGCTCTAAAAACCCTCTCCTTTTCCTCTATAATGGTTTCCATTGGTCTTTAACACTCTTAACCCTAGCCCCTTATATCTATCATTTGATATAAGGTTGGGAAATTCATAGCTCCTTCTACCCTAAGCTATCAAAAGAATAAATTACCCTTATACGACCCCGATTTAGTCTAAAAATGGCTCGGGATCCAAAAAATACCCCTAGGTAAACTATTTCAACCCTTTCAGAATCATCTATGACCTTGAAATCATCATCCGAGTCACTCTACATAATTATTCCATCTCGACCCCAAATTAGTCTGCATACGACTCCCGGTTGAGATAATTCCAATTACGCCAATAGCACTCGCTATTACGCGTAATAAGTTCCATACGTTATTTAGTATTCACTTAGTAAATAAATTCATAATATTAATTATTATCTCTCTCTCTATTAATATTTAATAAGAACATTATTAATTAATTTACTTCCCCGCGTAGTTTAAAGTATAACTAATTAATTAAATTCAAATACTTAGAAATACGGAGTGTTACACCTAGATTAGCTGATGTCAATTTAACCGAAGAAGAAAATTGGAGAATAGGAAGGGCGGTGCTGTGGTAGGCTGGACGGAGCACAAGTCCACGCAATGGTGTGGTCTAGGTACTGATGTGTTATGGTGTGATCAAAAAATTGAAAGTGGAAGATGGAGAGAAAATAGAACCGCAAGCCTCACTGAATGAAATGGAAGGCAAGAACGATTAGATTTTCTAACAAAATTATTATGTTTTTAAACCTGTTCTTTTAGAAATTATAAAGTTTTCACCTTTAACTTTCTCGTTTTACACTTAGAACCCTTATTATTTTTTAATCAGCAAAAACCAATTGAAAATATCGGGAGTGGGGGGTGGGGGGGATGCCCCCTCGAACCTGTATAGATCCTCCTTTTCCTCTCATCACATGGATAATTAATATGTATATGTCTCGAAAAATCGTCGCATAGATGATAATTGTGACAACCCGGATATAATTATGATTAATTATTCTTTAAATCATGCTTACCTTATGTGATATTTAGAATGTGTTATTATTATATCTAATGTTAAGTAATTATGTGTAATCAAATTCATAAATCAAGAAATATTGAATTAGTTACAAACACAAAATTTTGAAGTTTTCGATAGGATTACTCATGTTGGAGACTAGTTTTAACCCTTATAATATAATAATTGACTTGAGGTGAAAACTAGATAGTTATATATATACGAGTTAAGTTTGTAACACAACAAATGGTGTGTAAAACAGAGGTTTGAGTAAAGAGTTATGCTGAAATTATGAAATAAGGAAAATTTGTCCATCCGCTTAAATGATATTTCGTCTTATATGGCGCCACATGTTATATTTTTATTGGACCAAGGAGAGGTGACCTTATGCTGACTTAAATCTCTTCATATAACCTATTTCTTTAGCCAAGTACATCCATTAGAGAGTTTGTCATGACGAGAGAGAATCATAAGGCTTAGGAAGAGAAGGACGAGGAGAAGTTGGAGAAAAATCCTTAGAAAATTACGTAAACGTACCTAAGGTAAATCTGTTCATAAACCTTGTTTAATTTTTGTTATTATTGATTGAAATGATATAAATAATAACTTATTTACTAAACTTCCATGCCTTGGTGTATATGTGTGGATAGATACAAGTTTAAGAAAAGTCGAAGGTGTAAATCCCTTATACGACCTTGTTTAGAACCCTTATGTGCTCAAACTTCTATTTTTTTTGTGTATTTACCTGAATTGAATAATTATAGTTGGAGATTAAAATAGACCCATATATACCTTTTATATCCAAAAATTATGTAAAAATACCAACACATGAATCTTGGGAGATAGTTTGAAGTTGAGGGGTAAAATCTGGCCCAGAAGAGTAAGTACGCATACCGGGTGTTAGATGTTTTGCTTGACATAGCAAATGAACCCTAAAAATTATGAAACATTAATTTGGTATTATTAAATATGTTTATTGATGTTGGGTGGAATATCATAGAAAGTTATGATGTAGAAAAATTATGAAAATTCTTGAAAGTTGACTAAATGATAGAGGAGCCTATAGGGAGGATTTTCTATGTAGTAAAGGAATGAGCATAACTTGGTGTAGAAAACTTGAAATCATGTGTAGTATTTTGTATTGGAAACCTAATATGATGAGAATTGGATTACTAAGAATAAATTAAAGTATGTTTGGACTTTAAATTGGATATGTTAAATATATTAACATGAATTTGAATAGAACTTCATTTATGATAAATGATTTGAATATAATCATATGATGCTTATGAATTGAGTTACGTTTGAGATATTCCTTGTATTTTTTATATTCTTATGATGATACTAAAATTTTAAGTATGATAGGAAGGGAAGAATAACCGGTTGAACAAGTGTCAGACAAAGGAAAGGGGAAAGCTTCATAAGTTACCAAGGTGAGTGTACTTATTATTGTTTCATATATAGATACGAGAATGATATGTTGAATGTGAATATAGATCTAACAGTGGATTGGTTTAAATACTTCGATATTTAGGATTTATTTGGATATTAAAATATCTAGGATTATTTGGGTCTTGTGATCGAGGATTGGTTTGAATACTTCAGTATTCAGGATTTATTTGGATATTAAATGTTCGGGATTGTTTGGGTCTTATGATCCAGGATTGGTTTGAATACTTCGGTATTCAGGATTTGTTTGGATATTCAAATATCAAGGATTTGTTTGGGTCTTATGATCCAAAATTGGAATTGGACAAAGATCCAATGATTTGATTTGTCTTATGACAAGGATTTGTTGGAACTTCTGTTCCGGGATTTCTTATTACCAATGGGTAGGATTGTTTGGATGTTATATCCACATATTTGATATAGAACTGTTATTTTATGATATAAAACTGTTATTTCATAGCAGGGAAGGATTGTTGGGATATTTTATCCACATATTTGATATGAAACTGTTATTTCATTGCATGGCAGGATTGTTGGGATGTTATATCAACATATTTGATAGAAAACTGTTATTTCATAAAAGGGAAGGATTGTTAGGATGTTATATCCACAGATTTGATATAAAACTGTTATTTCATAGTAGTGCAAGATTATTAGGATGTTATATCCACGGATTTGATATAAAACTGTTATTTCATAGCAGGACGGGATTGTTTGGATTTTATATCCACGGATTTGATAAATAACTGTTATTTCACTATAGGAAAGGAGTACCTCACTAAGCTTAATGCTTACGGTTTATGTTTTAATATTTTCAGGTTTGTACACTGCCATCTCCGATATCATATGATCGGTGATTTAGAGAGCAGCACCGTGTGACACCCCGCATAATTAAACCTTGGGTGATCAAGCCTTAATTTAATTTAAAACAGTTTTCTTAAATGGTTCATTCTTAGCATCACTGTCGAAAACCTTTTTATTAATAACCACCTAAGTGAAATTAAGATAGTGCCAACTTTTATCTTTATTAAACAGATATAACTCAAGCGGAATAATATAAATTAAGCAGTGCTAAAACCAACCATCATAAACAACTGAATAAAATAACGTCTTGCCGAAAACCACGGCTGAAATAAAACCAACTCAAAATTCAATACAATAGAATAACTGAAAATGTAACGAGTGGACAACATGTCCCAAAATGAGAGTGCTAAAACTAAGATCCTACACTAGATCCGAAAGGATAAAAGAAAAGTCTAATCAATGCCCTGCAACACCTACCTACGCTGCAACTCCGAAATGAAGTCACGCTTGGCGTCCCTGTGGCTGGACACCTAAAAGGTTTTTAAAATATTTTATAGCAAGTGTTAGTACACAAAACGTTTTGAAAATCTTTAACAAGTAATTTATCGCAATATAAATCAGTTATTGATTACACATGTTAGGATCACGCACACTCTCTTGAGTTTCCTCACCTCTCATCTATTGTGCTCACCTAACGTTCCTACCTAGTCTCGCTACCCATTTTAACTTGGTCTCCATCATCTACACACCTCAGACAATTTATCTCATCAGTACCGCCCATAAAGAACGCTACATGCTACCCTTGAATTATATTAAGTCATTAGTTAAGTTTCACCTTAACTTTCCCATACCGCGGTCTGAACGTCTAGTAATTATCATTATTATTACTTTATTATCAATACTTTAAAATTAAGTTCTCATACTTAAACAATTCTTAGGTGCATACTAACTACCTTCTCTACTAATCACTCTCAAGTAGATTTTATCTCTATTCTAGCTGCACACTTATATGTTCCAGCCACTCTTACCCATAAGTAGTTTATACAATTTTAGTTATGCACTAATAATTCTCACTACTATCATGCCTGAGTATATTGAAAATAATATTAGGTATACCCCACTTAATCTTACTACTATCACACATAAGTAGATTATTCAGACGATATATCTTCCACGTACACATATACCCAAAACAGCACATCCTATTATCGGTCCTATTTCGCACATTAAGGAAAAATGGTTCAAAATGTCTCCTTGAACCTTGCTCGAAATGTCTCCTCGAGTAATGTTCGAAATGTCTCCTCGAACATGGTTCAGAATGTCCCCTCGAACCTGGCTCGAAATATCTCATCGGGCATAATTCGGAATGTCTCATCGAACTTACTAATCCTATCACAAGGAAAAACACAATAGGCATTAACAACCCAAGTAATACTATAAAATAGTAGGTATTCACACAACCCAATTATTCCCATGAGTAAGTAGTAGTTTTCTCTCGTATACTTACCATACTTATTATTCAACGATTTATCTCACTATCATACATATTAGAGTATTCGCACAACTCTAAGATCTCTCGATACCTCTTTATTTATAACAGTAGTTAAACTATCTCTAACCTACTGATATACACCTTAGATTGAAGTTGACTCTTTCCGTAACTAAATTCTCACATATCCGATGCGCGACTTGATCGGTTTATCCCCATCGGACCATATTCCAAGCCTTACACTCAACATCTATAACAGACCTTAATTATACTCCCTACTCGTCTTTATCAAATCCCTAATAGGTATAATAACATCTCTAAAATTTTCCCACATGTTTGAAATTCACAGAAAACTTAATCAACAAAAATAGCCCAAAATCAACTTTGATCGATCGATCGACCAAAGGCTTCGATCGATCGACACCATCGATCGATCGGCATTCTTGAGTCGATCGATCGATCGACCAGGTACAGGTCGTCTTCTTCCTCATTTTACCATGTTTGTCCGATCCAATACTCCATTACACCTTATGAAAGTTCTTCCCAACATCACCAATAATCTTATAAATGTTTAGGGATCATTCTCAACGTAAATATATCATCAAATCCTCACTAAATCCATCCAAGAACTATCCAAATCTAGCTTTTCTCAAAACCCTAGATAATTTAGTTCTTCATCGTTACACATCATAAACCTAGATTTAGATTCGTAATTTCCAATGTAAATTCATTTGTTATTAGTCCCCTACCAATGTAAATGCCAACTACATGCAATCCTACTCCAATATGTAATCAATTCATTCTTTTTCTCCAAGAACTTTAAAAAAAACAATTTATTTAAAAAGCCCTACACATGGGTATTATAACTTCATAAATTTGCAATAAACCACTTGCCTTATGTCCACTAGGTCTGATTTCGTGATTGTTGTTGGTGATTGATGATCTTTCTCCTTCAATCTTTCTTCCCAATGAGTTTGTGGTGAAAGTCTCTTTTAAATCCTTCCCACTTCTTCCTTTTTGCCTTGGAATTTTTTCTCTTTTCTCTCTAGTGGCTATGGTGTGTTTTTTGCCTTGAATCCTCACCCTAAAATGTAAAAAGGCCATAATTCCCTCGTACGGGCCCGGTTTAGCCCAAAAATATCCTGACACTCGACTAGTCCCCTTGGGTATACTATTTTTACTAATTCGACCCTTTCGAAATCATCTGTGACCTCTAAATTATCATTCGAGTTACTAAAAAATCATTTCTTTCCCACCTTGAATTTCAACACTCGTACGGTGAAACCTTAAACCAAATTAATTAAATTTAAATCACCGAATTGAATAATTTCTAAATATCCAATCTTTATTAACTTCTATATTCTCCAAAAGTATGGGGTGTTACATACTTCTCCCCTTTCGTCCTCGAAATTCGGATGAAGTTCTCACTCCAAGCACTCTACCCTGCCTTAACCCTTTACTCTTAAGGACACTACGTATTTATTTCTACCCTCCCTAATCGAGGATAATATTACAATTATGTAACTACCTAGGGCACCCATACACCCTATACCTATGCTTAACTGCACGAAAATCACCCGACTATACTAGCCGTGAACCGTAAGATAACTTCCAACCCGTAGTCATATCACATATATAAATAATAATCGGGTTACCCAACCCATGTACTAACGACCAAACATCTCCCCACTTCCAACGTTGCGCTAAGTTTCATACGTGGGACGTCTCGCAAAGCGAAATCCAAACAAGGAACCCCCCTCCCCCCGATATACCACTGCCTAACATTGTCAGTCGTTGGTGTCTGTTAGACCCTCAATTCATAGTACGTTCCCCTAAATACCTGTCTCTTAACACAAAAGTACACAAGACTACTCTTATGTTACAAGAGACAATATAAAATACCGCGCCCTTACTATCATTAGTTCTTGCATAAAATAACCCCGAGCTATCTCTCCCCGCTCGAAAAGAACCCTGGCTACCCTGAATCACCTCAGTAGACATCCCTACTTCGCGGGATAAAATATAACTATATAATCACAAATTCATATTAATCTATTATTCCACACATAATAACATGTATACACACATACCCAGGTCAAAAGCTCTTTCAAATATTACCTATCAAAATACATCTTATGCTGGAACAGCGAACACGAAATCTTACTATAACTACCACTATAGCCTAAACCATTGCTAACCGGTCAAAAACTCTGTGAGTAGTTTACTTAATTCTCATAATTATCGAAGGTAGTAGACTACCACATCATGAAACCACCCTTGGTGTACACCTCCATTCTCTCTCACGAGACAAAAAAGTTCTGCTACCCTCCGGTAACTAATTGTGTACGTACCCAATAAGGTTACTACTGCTACCGCACTCACTAATCCTGAATCTCTCATGAGTTGGAGTGTTAAAAGTCTCATCTATGAAGTATCCAAGTCACTTAAAAACTTTCCATACTCATATGGATAACATAAAGGAAACTACTCCACATTCTAGTCTATCATCCTGACGCAAGATTTAATCTCCCAAATATAATATCGACTCCTCTTCAGATCGAATACATCAATGCGCCACAATTCACTAGTGATTCCTCATACACAAGGGGACTAGCGGGCATCTCTAATATGCCAACGGCTCGTGCAAAACTAGCCCTAATAAACAATTTGAAGGCCCAGTATCAAACAAAATCCAACTCTTAAGCGAGTAAATAGAAAATTTACCCTCTATCGTAGGCAGTTCTTATGAAACTAGAGGCATCGGTATGTCTCAGACATTATACACACGCCCATAGTGCATTTGACCCTGCTGCTGTGGGGCCAGTGCTGGTGCTGGAGCTATCAAAGCTTGATGTTACTGCTGGGCATTTTGCTACTGAACCCCGTCTTGCTGTGGACATTGTCTCTGTCTATGACCCTACTAGCCACATATAAAACACTGTCCCGAAAATGGTCTCATCTGGCCCTGCTGTCCTTGCCTAACTCCCCCGCCAGGTTGGTAACTTTCGGACCTCAGCCTCTTCGCAAAGTTCCCCTATCGAGAATTTTTCCCTTACTGACTACCTAACTGCTGTTGCGGTGCTTCACCAGCACTACCCCCATTGGCCTTGTCTGACTGACTTGGCTCCTCTCTCTTGCCCCCTTTCATATGGAAGCGATGATCCTGACAGTGTAGTAAGGCTGCATGAACGACATCAGTGTATGTCACCAGTGCAGGGTTACCTATCAAATGCTGCCTGATCCTCCAGCCCAACCCCCCCCATGTACTTTGCTTTCTTCCTTTCTTCATTGCTTACCTCATCTGGCACAAATTAGCCATGCGGGTGAATTCTTCCTCATAGTCTGCTACCGAACGGTCACTTTGAGCTACTTCATTAAATTTCTTCCTCATCTCTGACTCCACTGCCGACGAAAAGTACTTGCGATCAAACCGCACCCAGAACTCAGAAATTGTCATCACATCTCTCTCCTCAGCAGTGGTCACCGACTCCCACCACTGTAGATCTTCCCCAACTAATCTAAAGGTAGTAAACATCTTCTTTTGAACTTCACTGCAATCCAACATGCATAGGTGGCGCTGAATGTTTCTCTTCCATTGGCATGACGTCACTACATCCGTGTCGCCCTGGAACTCTGGCGAGTGACCTTTCTGAAAAATTTCTCTAATGCTGTGCCAAGTTGGATGCCCTGGATGGGCCTGAATAATTGGGACTACGGGCTACTATTCCTGAGGTTGAGGGAAATGGGCTGCCATGGCTCTCATAGCTGTCTCCATGGCCTGTGACACTATCACCTCCACCTGAGTAGAGGAAATCATCTCTGGTGGTGGGGGTGGGGGTCCCTGCTGGTCCTGAGGGCCCTCCCTAGTCTCATCTCTAGGATCTGCCCTCTCGTCTCACTCCCTCCTTGGCGGCATTCTGAAATAAAATTCAAGTTTGTATAAGTACACAGTTTATACGAAATTCTAATTGCAGAAGAGCGTTATTGTAAGCACACAGGGACAATTCAACAGTCCTATCAATAGGGCTCTATATCAACATAACGATATGCTGGAATCGTAGTAAGTCGCACAGATCCTAAGGACACTAGAACCTGATGCTCTGATACCATTTGTGACCCCCGCCTAATTAAACCTTGGGTGATCAAGCCTTAATTTAATTTAATTTAAAACAGGTTTCTTAAATGGTTCATTCTTAGCATCACTGTCGAAAACCTTTTTACTACTAAACACCTAAGTGAAATTAAGCTAGTGCTAACTTTTATCTTTATAAAATAGATACAACTCAGGCGGAACAATATATATTAAGCAGTACTAAAACCAACCATCATAAACAACTGAATAAAACAAAGTTTTATCGAAAACCACGGCTGAAATAAAACCAACTCAAAATTCAACACAATAGAATAACTGCAAATGTAACACGTGGACAACATGTCCCAAAATGAGAGTGCTAAAACTGAGATCCTACACTAGATCCGGAAGGATAAAAGAAGCGTCTAATCAATGCCCTGTAACACCTACCTATTGTGCAGCTCCGAAATCGATGAAATGAAGTCACGCTTGGCGTCCCTGTGGCTGGACACCTAAAAGATTTTTAAAATATTTTATAGCAAGTGTTAGTACACAAAATGTTTTGAAAATCTTTAGCAAGAAATTTATCGCAATAAAAATCAGTTATTGATTACACATTAGGATCACGCACACTCTCTTGAGTTTCCTCACCTCTCATCTATCGTGCGCACCTAATGTTCCTACCTAGTCTCGCCATTCATTTTAACTAGGTCTCCATCATCTACACACCTCAGAAAATTTGGCTCATCAGTACCGCCCATAAAGTACGCTACATGCTACCCTTGATTTACAATAAGTCATTAGTTAAGTTTCACTTTAATTTTCCCATATCGCCCATACAGTATATGTCTGAACGTCTAGTAATTATCATTACTCTTACATTATTATCAATACTTTAAAATTAAGTTCTCATACTTTATCAATTCTTACGTGCATACTACCTACCTTTTTCTACTAATCACTCTCAAGTAGATTGTATCTCTATTCTAGCTGCACACTTATATGTTCCAGCCACTCTTACCCAAAAGTAATTTATACAATTTTAGTTATGCACTAATAATTATCACTATTATCACGCCTGACTATATTGAAAACAATATTTAGGTATACCCCACATAATCTTACTACTATCACACATAAGTAGATTATTCAGACGGTATATCTTCCACGCACACACATACCCAAAACATCACATCCTATTATCGGTCCTATTTCACACATTAAGGACAAATGGTTTGGAATGTCTCCTCGAACCTTGCTCAGAATGTCTCCTCGAGTAACGTTCGGAATGTCACCTCGAACATGGTTCAGAATGTCCCCTCGAACCTGGCTCGGAATATATAATCGAGCATAATTCGGAATGTCTCATCGAACTTACTAATCCTATCACACGCAAACATAGAATAGGCATTCACAACCCAAGTAATCCTATAAAACAGTATGTATTCAGGCAACCCAATTATTCCCATGAGTAAGTAGTAGTTTTCTCTCATATACTTATCGTACTTATTATGCAACGATTTATCTCACTATCATACATATTAGAGTATTCGTACAAATCTAAGATCTCTCAATACCTCTTTATTTATAATAGTAGTTAAACTATCTCTAACCTACTGATATACACCTTAGATTGACGTCGACTCTCCCCGTAACTAAATTCTCACATTTTCGATGCGCGACTTGATCGGTTTATCCCCGTCGGTCCATATTTCAAGCCTTACACTCAACGGCTATAGCGGATCTTAATTATACTCCCTATTGGTCTTTATCAAATCCCTAATAGGTATAATAACATCTCTAAAATTTTCCCTCATCGTTGGAATTCACAGAAAACATAATCAACAAAAATAGCCCAAAATCAGCTTTGATCGATCGACCGACCAAAGGCTTCGATCGATCGACATTCTTGAGTCGGTCGATCGATCGATCGAACAGGTGCAAGTCATCTTCTTCCTCATTTCACCGTGTCTTTACGATCCAACATTCCATTACACCTTATGAAAGTTCTTCCCAACATCACCAATCATCTTATAAATGTTTAGGGATCATTCTCAATGTAAATATATCATCAAATCCTCACTAAATCCATCCAAGAACTATCCAAATCTAACTGTTCTCAAAACCCTAGATAATTTAGTTCTTCATGGTTACACATCATAAACCCAAATTTAGATTCGTAATTTCCAATGTAAATTCATTTGTTATTAGACCTCTACCAATGCAAATGCCTACTACATGCAATCCTACTCCAATATGTAATCAATTCATTCTTTTTCTCCAAGAACTTTCAATAAAAATAATTTATTTAAAAATCCCTACACATGGGTATTATAACTTTATAAATTTGCAATAAACCACTTGCCTTATGTCCAATAGGTCTAATTTCGTGATTGTTGTTGGTGATTGATGATCTTTCTCCTTTAATATTTCTTCCTAATGAGTTTGTGGTGAAAGTCTCCTTTAAATCCTTCTCACTTCTTCCTTTTTGCCTTGGAATTGTTTCTCTCTTCTCTCTAGTGGCTATGGTGTGTTTTTTCTTCTCTCTAACCCTAGCCTCAAACTCTTATAATCTGACTTAGACTTCTAAAATTCGTGGGTCTCCTCACCCTAAAATGTAAAAAGTCCATAATGCCCTTGTATGGGCCCGGTTTTAGCCCAAAAATATCCTGGCACTCGACTAGTACCCCCAGGTATATTATTTTGACTAATTCGACCCTTTTGGAATCATCCGTGACCTTTAAATTATCATTCGAGTTACTAAAAAATCATTTCATTCCCACCTTGAATTTCGACACTCGTACGGTTAAACCTTAAACCAAATTAATTAAATTTAAATCACCGAATTGAATAATTTCTAAATTTCCAATCTTAATTAACTTCTATATTCTCCAAAAGTACGGGATGTTACACACCGTTAGAAAGAGCTAAGGTTTAGATATGGGGATTTTGTCATTGTCACACTGAAGGTTTTACTACATTCACTCATTATATATATTGAGTTAGCATGGGTTGATTTGATGATTATAATACCTAATCATAGATAATCATAGTATCGTATGTCCGCTTAATTATGCTCTGATGTTAATTATGTTATGGTACAAAGAACAGAATTGTGTTCATTATGTACATTATACATGAAAATATTGATAAATGAATTCTATTTCAAATGGGATGAAGATTAGGATTTAATTATTCTAATAATAAATGATTATAATGGTTTTAGGTTTAGGGTGTGACAATCAGTGGTATCAAAGAGTCTAGGTTATTAATTCTCGATGTGTGTGATGGTTAGATGACATTTATTGAGTGGATTTGATATTTATGAATTTTTTTTATGCTAACCAATAGTTAGTATTGTAAACTGTTTATGTTGGTTGTTAGAACTTTGATGTATTATAGATAATTATAGATGGAACCCTGGGGCATGGGACAAGCTAGTAGTAACAGGCCAGGTGGACGAGTCTTTACGATGAAAAATGCTCTTGTTACCTTGAATGTGGTGATAGGTACACTTTTTGTTACTGATAGAAGTGCTTATGGTTTGATTGATCTTGGTTCCACACATTCTTTTGTGTAATATTCATTTTCTATATATCTAAATAGACCATGTACTCGTTTAGATGTGGGTTTAGGTATTTCCATGCCGATGGGGGATATGATTGTAACTGAATATGTTTTCGTGATTGTGTTTTGATTATGGCGGTTAGAGATACAATTATAGACTTACTTCCATTGGATATCCCTGACTTTGACATAATTATGGGAATGGATGGGTTATCTAAGTATCACGCATATATGGATTGTTTTCTTAAAGAAGTTATTTTTAAAATTCCAGGTGAGTCTGAATTAAAATTTGTGGGGGAAAGGAAAATTATTCCAAGTTTCATTATTTCTGCTATTTAGACGAGAAAATTGTTGAGTGAAGGTTGTGAGGGTTTTATTGCATATGTTCTTGATACTAGGAAGGAGGCTTTATAATTAGTCGATGTTCGTATTGTACGGAATTTTCCAGAAGTGTTTCCTAGTGATTTGCCTGGGTTACCTTCAGAGAGAGAAGTTGAATTAGTATTAAATTAGCACCAGGGGAAACCCCTATTTCTATGACACTGTATAGAATGTCACCTGTTTAATTGAAAGAACTCAAGATTCAGTTGCAGGATATATTTTATAGGGGGTTCATACAACGTAGTGTATCTCCATGAGGTGCACCAGTCTTATTCGTGAAAAAGAAAGATGGTGCCATGCGTTTGAGTATTGATTACAGGAAACTAAATAAAGCTACAATCAAGGATAAGTATTCTTTACCTTGTATAGATGATTTGTTTGATCAGTTGTAGGGTGCTAAAGTGATTTCAAAAAACTAGACTTGCAGTCTGGTTATCATCAGTTGAGGGTCAAGGAGAGTGATATTTCTAATACTGATTTACGTACTTGGTATGGTCATTTTGAGTTTCTGGTGATGCCTTTTGGGGTGACTAATGCTACAACTGTATTTATGGATCTTATGAATCGAGTATTACGTCCTTTTATTGATTCATTTGTGATAGTTTTTATTGATGATATTATGATTTACTCACGTGATATGGTTGTATATGAAAAGCATCTCCGAACTATTTTGAATGTGTTGAAAGATATGCAACTATATGGTAAGTTTAGTAAGTGTGAATTTTGTCTATCACAAGTTATATTTTTAATCCATGTTATTTCTAGGGATGATATATGTGTTGAAGGTAGAAGCTATTATAAAATGGGAGAGGCCCAATAATGTGACTGAGGTGAGGAGTTTTCTTGGTTTAGGTAGGTATTATAGGAGGTTTATTAAGGAATTTTCTTCGATTGCCTTGACAATGACTAAATTAACCCAAAAAGATGTCAAGTTGGAATGGAATTCTAATTGTGAAAATAATTTTGAAGAGTTGAAAAAGAAGTTGGTAACTGCACCTGTTCTTACTATTCCACATGGTGGAGATGGTTTTGTTATTTATATCGATGCTTTATATCGAGGGTTGGGTTGTGTTTTTATGTAGCATGGTAAGGTTATTGCTTATGCTTCGAGGAAGTTGCATACACATGAACGTAATTATCCTACACATGATTTAGAACTTGCGCCTATTGTGTTTGTTTTGAAATTATAACGTTATTATATATATGGTGAAGTATGTGAATTTTTTACTGACCATCAAAGTCTTAAGTATTTATTTACTCAGAAGGAGTTGAATTTGAGGCAAAGGCGGTGCATGGAGTTAATTAAAGATTATGATTGTACAATTCACTACCATCTAAGGAAAGCAAATGTAGTTGCAGATGCTTTGAGTATAAAGGCTTCGAGAAGGTTATCTTATATTAGATGTTCTAGAGTTTCTCACATTATGGAGTTGAGATTGATGGGAGTGGAATTACAACTAGCAGATAGGGACAGATTCTTTGCTTATGTAAGCATGAGGCCTTTGTTATCTACTCGTATTCGTGATTTGCAATGTTAAGATCCTTTTCTTAAGAAGAAACGACAAGATGTTCGAGATAATACTGAAGATTTTTGTATTTTTAATGCCGACACTCTATTGTATAAGCATAGGTTATGTGTGCCTAATATGGATGGATTGAAAGAAGAAGTTTTAGATGAGGCTCATAATTCAATTTATACTATGCATCCTGGTAGTACTAAAATATATAGGGATTTAAAGGAGTATTGTTGGTGGAATAATATGAATAAGGAAATAACTGATTTTGTTGCTAGATGTCTTATATATTAGCAAGTGAAAGTGGAACATCAGAAACCTGTGGGTTTGCTTTAGCCATTGCCAATACCGAAATGAAAATGGGATCATGTAATGATGGATTTTGTGGTTGGGCTTCCTCGATCTCAGCAGGGGTCAGATTCGATTTGGGTAGTGGTGAACAGATGGACTAAGTAAACTCATTTTTTAGCAATCAAGACTACGTATACAGTTGATAGGTAGGCTAGATTGTATGTTAATAAAATTATTCAATGGCATGGAGCACCTATTTCTATTGTTTCAGATAGGGACCCTACTTTTACATCCATATTTTGGGATAGTTTATAGTATGCTACAGGTACTGGCTTAAAGTTTAGTACAACTTTTCATCCTCAAACATATGGGCAGTCTGAAAGAATCATATAGATTTTGGAGGATATGCTTAGAGCTTGTGTGCTTAATTTCAAAGGAAATTGGGATGAATATTTGTCTTTGATAGAATTTACATATAATAATAATTTTTAGTCTACTATTGGTAAGGATCCATACGAAGCATTGTACGGTAGATGGTGTCGTACACCAGTATGTTGGGGTGAAGTTGGTGAAAGAACGATAGAGGGTCCAAAATGGATTGAAGTCACCACTGAAAAAGTGAAGACTACTCAAGATAGAATGAGAATAACTCAAACCCGACATAAAAGTTTTACGGATAAATGATGAAAAGATTTGGAATTCCAGAAAGGGGATTATGTATTTCTTTGGATATCGTCGTGGAAAGGAGTTATGAGGTTTGGAAAGAAAGGAAAATTAAGCCCATGCTACATTAGACCTTATAAAATCGTTGAGAAAGTCAAAGTGGTTGCCTATTAGTTAGCATTGCCACCGAAATTAGCCCGATTACATGATGTTTTCCATGTTTCTGTATTGAGAAAGTATACAAAGGATCCTTCACATGTATTGGTGGAGCAACCTATTGAGTTAAAGGAAGACTTGAGTTATGTGGAAGAACCACTTGCTAATGTGGATAGGAAGGAAAAATATTGAAATCCAAAGTGATCCCACTTGTGGAAGTTGTGTGGAGAAGGCATCCCATGGAAGAAGCTACATGGGAGATAGAAGACAGCATGAAGATGCATTATTCGTACTTTTTTGATTTGGACAACCGACATATGTCAATTTCAGATACGAAATTTCCTAACAAGGGGAGAATTATGGCAACCTGGATATAATTATGATTTATTAGTCTTTGAATAATGCTTAACTCTTGTGATATTTAGAATGTGTTATTAGTATGTCTAATGTTAAGTAATTATATGTAGTCTAATTCATAAATCAAGAAATATTGAATTAGTTACAAACATAAAATTGTGAAGTTTTCGGTAGGAATACGCATGTTGGAGACTAGTTTTGACGGTTATAATATAATGATTGACTTGAGGTTAAAACTACATAGTTATAGATGCACGAGTTAAGTTTGTAACACAATAAACGGTGTGTAAAACAGAGGTTTGAGTAAAGAGTTATGATGGAATTACGAAATAGGGGAAAATTTGTCCATCCGTTTAAATGATATTTCGTCTTATATGGTGCCACATGTTATATTTTGACTGGACTAAGGGGAGATGCCCTTATGCTGACTTAAACCTCTCCATATCACCTATTCCTTCAGCCAAGATCATCCATGAGAGAGTTTGGCATGAAGAGAGAGAACCGTAAGGCTTAGGAAGAGAAGGACGAGGAGAAGTTGGAAGAAAATCCTTAGAAAATTACATAAGCGTCCCTAAGGTAAATTTATTCATAAACCTTGTTTAATTTCTGGTATTGTAAGTACATAAATTTTCAATTGAGTCCATGTATTGTTTTGACTTAATTTCGTGAACAAAACTATGTTTGTAATATGTTATAGGTGTGACACCCCGCCTAATTAAGTACCGGGTGATCAGTCCTTTATTAAATTATAATCAAGGTGAACGGTTTGTTCATTCTTAGCATCACTGTCGTAAAATAATTTTTCCAATTAAACACCCTAAATAACTAAGCTAAGTGACAAAATCCTTTTTTTAAGACATCAATTTCCAAGTTTAATTTAAAAAACCAACATTTAAACTTTACATAATTCATAGTTTAAGAATCACCCAACAACTATACAGGAACATCTAATCCAAAAAATTTAAACATCCAACTAATTAATTCCATCTTTAAAACTTAAGGAAAACATCCTGGCAGTAATAAATCCCAAAGTATAAATACTGGAAATAAACGAATCACAATCTCTGATAAAACAACTGAATAATGAAAAAGGGAGATATATGCCCAACTGGATAAAATAGTGCTAGAAGTGGAATCAGTAATGAGGTCGTATAAGCAAGAGGCCTGCAACTCCCACCTAAGCTGCAGCACGTTCCTTCCAAAGGATCCTATGCAAGACGCCCCTATGACTGGGCACCTGTAATATATACATATATATATATATACAAGAGAGAAAAGAAAATAGGAAACGGGTCAGAGCCCGATTGTAAAACAGTATAAAATTAGTTTAGCAAGTATTTAAAATACTTACCGGCTAATGCAACCGACATATTAGTGCGGCACTCCCTTGAGAAATTCTCACCTCTCTTCTAATGTGCACACCTATCACACTAATACTCCCAACAGTTTAACTTATCTTATCTTAAGTTACTCATAAGATTTTATGCCGACAATTTCAATTGTTAAGGAAGTTAATTTTATTAAACAGTAAAGTTCTCACATAAGCCTTATTTGATTATAAAGTTTCTCAGTAACGCATAATACTTTTCAAACACTTGTTCCCAAGTTGAAATAATTATTCATTTCTTACTTACCATAGTCACAGTAGGTAGTTCCTAAATTCTAGGTTTAAATATATATATTAAATACTGATATAATATATATGGTGTGGGCATACTCTACTATCCAGCCCCCGTATCACTCGTACTAATGGAAATACAAGTTCGGAACCACTCTCGAACTGTATTAACACAAAACATGTATAAAATTGAGGCGAAGCATAGTTCCAAGTAACTAAGAGGTCAGCACAAACCCTCACGTCTTTTAGGACCGTCGGACTATCGATCCGATAGCCTGTACCAAGGATTCCTATGTTCTAGGGTACGAGTCAATATCCTCCATAAAGGTCCAATCGAGATAAGACTATCCCAGCGCGGTAACCTCAGGGATAGCAAGTAGCGCGGGCATGATTTTTTTTACACGTATATAGTATATGCATAAACACAGTCATTTATGTATACTACCTACTATTACCATATCAAATTTAGGTACACTATCACGACCCATAATTATGATATTTATCCTTATTATTCATTATTTGGTTATCACGTATAACGGTTCGTCTCTTATTCTTATTTATGTGATTATTCCAACTTACTATGTAACACTCATGGATTCTTATCTCCCCAAGTATAATTTTAGTAGGTACTCATTTATTTTACAACGTAACTTCCTTACGAGTCTCACACTTTAACACATGTTCCCATTGTCCCTTATATGTAAAACATCCCCGTGAAATGTTAATCTCGTCTTACATTAAAGGTTCCATATTTTTTTTATAAGTCCTACTGGTCTTCTTTATATCCCAAAATGTTATAACATTAATATCCAAGAATGTCTAATCATTTAAGTTGGAACGAACTATTAAAAAGGAAATGTGAGTTATACAGGACGGGTGGATCGATCAATGGCAGGTGTTCGATCGATCGAATCATCGATCGATCGATGCTCTTGGGTCGATCGATCGATCAAGCAGGTATGGTGAATCTGCAGAATTTCCAGTTACGGGTTTCCTCTTCCAAACTCCTTCAAAACAATATATTTGACTACTAAAATCCCAATGATTTATACTACAAGAGTTATATCTTCAAATACGTGATATTCTATGTGAGGCATGCGGATATTCATCATGAATAACGAATTAAATAGGGCATAATCCATAAAAACATGAAGAACCCTAATATTTTCTTTGTTTAGTTTCTTCCCATTCTTTTACCAGATTTCATACTCTTAATTTACTGTAATTTTGTGGTTCAATCTCTACATATGAATTGGGTTTCCAGAATACATCTATTACTCATACACCATGCGAATTCAAATCTCCAAAACAGGTTTTTCTTTCACAAAAACTAGTCCTAATCAATCATAGGCTAATATTATTGGAGCATTAACTGAAATAGAGCAAGATAGATACTTTCCTGAGAATTATTGGTTCAGATTTGTGGAGAGATTGGTGTGGTTGTGATTCTCGTTGCGCCATCTAACGTTTGGCAGCAACGGCGGTGCAAACGGTGGATTTCTTGGCCTAGAACTCCTTCGAAAGCCTCTCCTCTTCCTTTCCAATGGCCGTCTTTGGTTTATGGTGATTCTAACCCTAGAAGATGACTCTTACCATCTGATATACCCTTAGAATTTTTGTGGGTTTTCATGCCCAAAAATGTAAAATGTCCAAAACGCCCTCTCGGGGTGTTAATTAGGCCTAAAAATGCCCGACATCCAAACTAAACCCCCGGGTACATTATTTTGACTATCTTGACCCTTATGGACACATTGAAGCACTCAAAATGACCATATAGGTGACTTATAATTTATTTACTTTTAATAGTCCGAATTTAATCCCGACACGACACAAGCGCGTCCCGATAAATTTCCAAAATTACCAAATTAGATTCTCGTGATAATTTTACTAATCATAATTACACCACTTACTTTACCCATAAAGTAACTTATAAAAAAATAATTACTAACTCTCATCATGCTAGTAAGTATTTAAATAATTTTTCGGATTAATATTAATTTAATATCTCTAATTAAATTTAATAAATCCCCAAAATTTAAAAGTCATAAAAATACGGGGTATTACATACTTCCCCCCTAATAACGGAATTTCATCCCGAAATTCAAAAAATAAGGTGTACCTGGTAAGAATAACTCTGGGTACTTCTCACGCATGTCCGCCTCACGCTCCCAAGTGGATTCCTCCACATTATGATGCTCCTACTGGACCGGGACAAGTGGGACTACCTTTGACCTCAATCTCCTTTCGCTATGGTCTAGGATAGCTACTGGCCTCTCCTCGTAAGAGCTGTCGGGCTGCAAGTCAATCTCCTCAATCGGGATATGGGTGTGGGCCATGCCATCCCGAAGGTATCGTCTCAACGACGAGATGTGGAATACATCGTGAATGCGATGTAAGTGCTCTGGCAGTCCCAATCTGTATGCTACCAGCCCAACCCTCTCGATAATGGGAAATGGTCCCACGTACCTCGGGGCCAATTTCCCTTTATTCTCGAACCTCATCACTCCTTCATAGGAGATACACGTAGTAATACTTGTACCCCCACATTAAATTCTCGGAAGAACCGTTTTGTATCGGCGTAGCTTTTCTGCCTGTCCTGGGCTACCCGAATGCAACTCCTGATAATCTCAATCCTAGCGGAGGTTTCCTGAATCACCTCTGGTCCGAGCAACTTATTATCCCCCACCTCTAGCCAACAAGTTGGGGAATGACAAGGCCTGCCATACAATGCCTCAAATGGAGCCATGCCAATCGTGAACTGATAAGAGTTATTATAAGCGAACTCTACCAGTGGAAGATGTGGCTCCCAACCTCCTTCAAAATCAAGGAGACACAAAAATCTGTCTGTGGGTGATAAGCTGAACTCAACCTCAACTCTGTACCCATGGCCTCCTGAAAGCTCTCCCAGAAATGCGACACAAAAATCTTGTCTCTATCTGACACAATATTCAGGGGCACCCCATGTAATCTGACAATCTCAACAATGAACAACTGAGCATACTCACCCGTGGTATAGTCTGTCCGTACTGGCAGAAAATGAGCCACCTTGGTCAAACGGTCCACAATCACCCAGATGGAGTCTTGGCCCCACTGTGATGTAGGCAACCCAGTAATAAAATCCATGTAAATACTCTCCCACTTCCACGCGAGTATTTCCAATGGCTGAAGTAATCCTGATGGTTTCTGGTGGTCCACCTTTACCAGCTGGCAAGTAGAAAACTTGGACACAAACTCAGTAATGTCCTTTTTCATCCCACTGCACCAGTATTGCCGCCTCATATCCTGGTACATCTTATCTCCCCCAGGATGCACCGCAAATTGGGACCTGTGAGACTGGGTCATCACTGCATGACGTAATTCTGCTCTTTCGGGAACCACTAATTTCCCATTAAACCTCAAACCTCCATCAGAGCTAACAGAATAGGGCTCAGCACTCTCAGCTAAAAGCCGTACAATCTTCTCCTGGCAAAATGGGTTTACTGTCTGTGCCTGTATTACCCTCGTAACAATATCGGGTGTCACTGTCATGACAGATATGAAGGAACGGGCTACTGCATCCTGGTGATCGAACTCTTTCCACTTTGCTTTTCAGACGTTCGCTACATCGTCTATCGGTCTACGGCTCAACGCATCAGCAACTACATTAGCCTTCCCCGGATGATACTGTATGTCGAACTGATAGTCTTTCACAAACTCTAACCACCTGCGCTGACACATATTCAACTCTCGCTGAGTGAACAGGTACTGTAGTGACTTATGGTCTGTGAACAAACGAAACTTCTCCCCCAATAAATAGTGTCTCCATATCGTCAATGCAAAGACAACCGCTACTAACTCTAGGTCGTGTGTGGGGTAGTTCTTTTCGTGCGGCTTAAGCTTACGGGAGGCAAAAGCTATAGCCTTCTCCTCCTGCTGAAGTACTCCCCCGAGTCCCCGTCAAGAGGCGTCGGTGTAAACCAGATACTCCATGCCCGTCTTAGGTAAAGAAAGGACCGGTGTTGAAGTAAGCTTGTCTTTCAGCTCATCGAAAGCCAATTGACAAGCATCGTCCCAAACATATGGTACCCCCTTACGAGTCAGGTTCGTCAATGGACCCGCTATCTTGGAGAACCCTCGAATGAATCTCCTGTAGTATCCGGCTAACCCCAAGAAACTACGCACTTCCGTCGGTGTCGTGGGCTGTCCCCATTCCCTTACCGCTGACACTTTACTCGGGGAAATCGCTATCCCCTGTTCAGAAACAACATGTCCCAAGAACTGCACTTCCCGTAACCAGAACCCGCATTTCTCGTACTTAGCATACAACTGATGCTCTCGTAGCATCTGAAGAACCTGCCTTAGGTGCTCAACATGCTCTTCCTCAGTATGTGAATATATCAGGATGTCATCTATGAAGACGATGACAAACTGATCCAAGAACTCTCTGAACACTTGGTTCATCAAGTCCGTGAATACGACTGGAGCATTTGTGAGTCCAAATGGCATTACTCTGAACTCATAGGACCCATATCTCGTCAAGAAAGTATTCTTCAAAACATCCTGCTCCCTAATACGTAGCTGATGGTATCCTGGCCTCAAATCTATCTTCGAAAAGAAAGTTGCTCCCCTCAGCTGGTCGAACAGATCATCGATTCGAGGCAACGAATATTTGTTCTGTATCGTGACCTTGTTCAGCTTCCGATGGTCCACACATAGCCTCACTGAACCATCTTACAAACAAAACTGGTGCGCCCCAAGGTGAGATACTCCTGTGAATGAAGCCCTGAACTAATAGCTGCTCTATCTGATCTCATAACTCTCGCAACTCTGTCGGAGCCATACGGTATGGAGCGCGTGCTATCGGTCGAGTATCTGATAATAAATCTATGAAAAAATCTATCTCTCGACTGGGGGTAGGCCTAGTATCTCCTGAAATACATCAGAATACTCATGAACAACTGGGATCGAATCTAAGGGAATCACGACCTCCTTAGAGGTATCCTCCTCTATGTAATACAAATGAGAGGTAGAGCCTCCCTCTGGGTGAGGCATCGCCACTACAAACATCTCTTGCCCTGGAATGGCAAAGACAATACTCCCACCGAAATAATCTATCATGGCTCTATATGCTGCGAGCCAATCCATACCAATAATAACGTCGTGCTCATGCATATCTAAGACTAACATGTCTGCTGGTAAAAATTAAGCTACCAATCTCTACTCCCACGCCTCGACATATAAAGAAAATTAGCGATCCGTTCCCCAGTGGTGAGTCTACACATGTTACAGTGCTCTCTGCTGTGGCTAATAGCCCTAAGGCCTTCGCGAAATGGGTAGCTATAAAATAGTGTGTCGCCCCAGTATCAAATAAAACCCGACCCATAGTACCATGGATAGGAAACATACCCTCAATCGCGAGTGGTGCCTGTGGAGCTGCTGCCTGGTGGACGTTATAGACACGTCCGTACTGTAACTGCCCCTACTGTACTGGAGCGGCTGGAATGGCTAGTAGGGCTGGTACCTGAGCTGGTGCTGGGAGGGAGGCTGAAAAAATGGCCTCTATGGCTCATTACGGGCACCCTGCTGCTGTGGGGCCCTCTCTCCCTCTGGACAATCTTGGCGCCTATGGCCATTTTTACCACACCCGAAGCATCGACCCCTAAAATTTCCTCCCCTCTGTCCCTGTTGATTATGTCCCTACTGGCCTTTACCACCCTGTCATTGGCCCTGCTGGCCCTGCTGAAAATGTTGTTGGCCCTGCTGCTGACCCTACGGCTGACTATGTTGGCCCTGTTGGCCCTGCTGCTCAGGCTAACCCTGACTAAATCCCCCAAATCCCTATCTAGAGTTACCTGATCGGAACCGCTTGGAAGGGTCCCCCTGATGGGAACTCTACTCATGCTGACAAGTCTGCCACTGAGATATCGGTGCTCCACTAGCACCACTACCCCCTGTCCTGCCCTGCTGGCTGGACTCTCCTGCTTGCTTGCTTCCTTGTAGATGGAAGCGGTGATCCTGGCAGTGTAGCAAAGCAGCATTGAGTACATCCGTGTAGGTACTCAGTGACAGATTGCATATAAGGTGCTGACGGATTCTCCAAGCTAACCCGTCCACAAACAACAGTATCTTCTTTCCCTCAGTGGGTGCCTCATCTGGCACTATAGTGAGAAGTCTTGTGAACTCCTCTTCATACTCAGCAACAGTCGAGTTTTCCTGTTTCAGACTTAGTAAATTCCTCATCATCTGAGTCTGCACGGCGGATGGGAAGTATTTGCTATCAAACCGTGCCCAAAATGACTGAATAGTGATAGTATCCCTCTGCCCCAAGGTGGTAGTGGATTCCCACCAATGCAAAGAGGCCCCCACCAGCTTAAAGGAAGCCAACAACTGTTTTTGCACGTCCGTGAACTCATACATGCGTAGATGCCTCTGGATATCTTTCTTCCATTGGCTTGCTACAATGATATTCGAACTACCCGCAAACTCTGAGGGATGCGCCTTCTAGAAGGCATCCCTAACTCACTCCCATGCAGATGGAGGCTGTGCTGGTACCGGCGCCACTGCTTGAACCTGGGGAGGAGCCTGCTGCACTACCTCCAGTGCGACATTCACCACCTGAGCAACGATAGCGACTACCTTTGTGGCGTTCATCGTCCCCTGAGCCGGAGCTACTGGTTGCTCGGCTTGGGCACGCCTATCCTTAGGTGCGCGTCTCTGAGGCATCTGAAACGTAAAGAAGTTCTATTAGTCTACAGTTATTAACAAATCTCAAATAGCTGAAGACATAATCGTAAAGGCAAGAATACAACAATCCTAAAATAGGGCTCTATAGCAAGAACGCTAAGCTGAAAGCAAAATAAGCCGTACAGATCCTAAAGGACTCTAGAACCTGATGTTCTGATACCACCTGTGACACCCCGCCTAATTAAATACCGGGTGATCAGTCATTTATTAAATTATAATCAAGGTGAATGGTTGGTTCATTCATAGCATCACTGTCAGAAAATAATTTTTCCAATTAAACACCCTAAATAATTAAGCTAAGTGATAAAACCATTTTTTTAAGACATCAATTTCCAAGTTTAATTTAAAAAGCCAACATTTAAACATTACATAATTCATAGTTTAAGAATCACCCAACAACCATACTGGAACATCTAATCCAAACAATTTAAACATCCAACTAATTAATTCCAACTTTAAAACTTAAGGAAAACATCTTGGCAGTAATAAATCCCAAAGTATAAATAATGGAAATAAACGAATCACAATCTCCGATAAAACAACTGAATAATGGAAAAAGGCGACACATGCCCAACTGGATAAAATAGTACTAGAAGCGGAATCAATAATGAGGTCGTCTAAGAAAGAGGCCTGCAACTCCCACCTAAGCTGCAGCGCGTTCCTTCCAAAGGATCCTATGCAAGACGCCCCTATGGCTGGGCACCTATAATATATACATATATATATATATATATATATATACAAGAGAGAAGAGAAAATAGGAAACGGGTCAGAGCCCGATTGTAAAATAGTTTAAAATTAGTTTAGCAAGTATTTAAAATGCTTACCGGCTAATGTAACCAACATATTAGTGCGGCACTCCTTTGAGAAATTCTCACCTCTCTTCTAATGTGCAGACCTATCGCACTAATACTCCCAACAGTTTAACTTATCTTATCTTAAGTTACTCATAAGATTTCATGCCGACAATTTCAATTGTTAAGGAAGTTAATTTTATTAAACAGTAAAGTTCTCACATAAGCCTCATTTGATTATAAAGTTTCTCAGTAACGCATCATACTTTTCAAACACTTGTTCCCAAGTTGAAAAAATTATTCATTTCTTACTTACCACAGTCACAGTAGGTAGTTCCCAAATTCCAGGTTTAAATATATATATATATATATATATATATATATATATTAAATACTCATATAATATATATATATTCTAACGGCATTCCACATAAAATTTATGGTGCGGGCATACTCTGTTATCCAGCCCCCGTATCACTCGTACTAAGGGAAATACAAGTTCGGAATCACTCTCGAACTGTATTAACACAAAACACATACAAAATTGAGGCGAATCATAGTTCCAAGTCACTAAGAGGACAGCACATACCCTCACGTCTCTTAGGACCGCTTGACTATCGATCCGATAGACTGTACCAATGATTCCTATGTTCTAGGGTACGAGTCAATATCCCCCATAAAGGTCCCATCGAGATAAGACTGTCCCATCGCGGTAACCTCGGGGATAGCAAGTAACGCGGTCATGATATTTTTTACACGTATATAATATATGCATAAACACAGTCAAATATGTATACTACTATTACCATATCAAATTTAGGTACACTCTCACGACCCATAATTATGATATTTATCCTTATTATTCATTATTTGGTTATCAAATATAACGGTTCATCTCTCATTCTTATTTATGGGATTATTCCAACTTACTATGTAACACTCATGGATTCATATCTCCCCAAGTATAATTTCAGTAGGTACTCATTTATTTTACAACTCAACTTCCTTCCGAGTCTCACCCTTTAACACATGTTCCCATTGTCCCTTATATGTAAAACATCCCCGTGAAATGTTAATCTCGTCCTACATTAAAGGTTCTATATTTTTTTTATAAGTCCTACTGGTCTTCTTTATATCCCAAAATGTTCTAACATTAATATCCAAGAATGTCTAATCATTTAAGTTGGAACGACCTATTAAAAAGGAAATGTGAGTTATATAGGATGGGTCGATCGATCGATGGCAGGTGTTCGATCGATCTAATCATCGATCGATCGATGCTCTTGGGTCGATCGATCAATCAAGCAGGTATGGCGAATCTGCAGAATTTCCAGTTACGGGTTTCCTCTTCCAAACTCCTTCAAAACAATATATTGGACTACTAAACTCCCAAAAATTTATACTACAAGAGTTATATCTTCAAATAAGTGATATTCTACGTCAGGCATGCGAATTTTCATCATGAATAACGAATTAAATGGGGCATAATCCATAAAAACATCAAGAACCCTAATATTTTCTTTGTTTAGTTTCTTCCCATTCTTTTACCAAATTTCATACTCTTAATTTACTGTAATTTCGTATTTCAATCTCTACACATGAATTGGGTTTCCAGAATACATCTATTACTCATACACCATGCGAATTCAAATCTCCAAAACAGGTTTTTCTTTCACAAAAACTAGTCCTAATCAATCCTAGGCTAATATTATTGGAGAATTAAATGAAATAGAGCAAGATAGATACTTTTCTGAGAATTATTGGTTCAGATTTGTGGAGAGATTGGTGTGGTTGTGATTCTCGTTGCGCTATCTAACGTTTGGCGGCGACGGCGGTGCAAACGGTGGAGTTCTTGGCCTAGAACTCCTTGGAAAGCCTCTCCTCTTCCTCTCCAATGGCCGTCTTTGGTTTATGGTGATTCTAACCCTAGAAGATGACCCTTACCATCTGATATACCCTTAGAATTTTCGTGGGTTTTCATGCCCAAAAATGTAAAATGTCCAAAACGCCCTCCGGGGGTGTTAATTAGGCCTAAAAATACCACGGGACCCAAACTAATCCCCCGGGTATATTATTTTGACTATCTCAACCCTTCCGGACACATTGACGCACTCAAAATGACCATACATGTGACTTATAATTTATTTACTTTTAATAGTCCGAATTTAATCCCGACACGACACAAGCGCGTCCCGATAAATTTCCAAAATTACCAAATTAGATTCTCCTGATAATTTTACTAATCATAATTACACCACTTACTTTACCCATAAAGTAACTTATAACAAAATAATTACTAACTCTCATCACGCTAGTAAGTATTTAAATGATTTTCTGGATTAATATTAATTTAATATCTCTAATTAAATTTAATAAATCCCCAAAATTTAAAAGTCATAAAAATACGGGGTATTAAAATAGGAAGATTTTATCTTGTCACGATCCCACTTGGTCTATGACGTATTCAAGAAATTGAAGACGTTGCGGCAAAGCTTCAAAGAATTAATCGTGGCAAAGCTTAATAGGTGCAAGTTTATTCGTCTTCAAGATAATTGCATTCCAAGATCACAAAGGTATGAATACGTATAGTCAATGGTTCTCGGAATTGTTTTACAAAAGCTAAGGATGTAATTTTTATAAGGAAAATATTTTAAAATGTTTTTAAAAGTCTTTTAAATGTTTAAACTACGTTTTTATTCTGATAAGCTCGAAAAAGAGTTTGACTTATTTGGATATCTTTTGGAAGTGACGTTTTAAACAAAAAGTCAAAAAGTCAAACTGACTCGCGGCGTCGTTCAAATGACAGAAGCACCCGTTCGAGTGAGATCCTCATGTCGTGCGAACAATGTGTCAATCTCGTTCGAGCGACATATTTTTTGAGGTGGTGATTTTTTTGTACTTAAAGCGTGGTTTCGTCAGAGTTTAAAAGTGTGCATTCTGGAAAAACAATTTACGATACAGTATGAGTTTTGCACATGTTTTTCTACAGTTTTAAATCTTAAACACATCCTTAGAGTTTACAAAGATCCGAGTTATCTTTATTATATGTTTATGTGATCTTGCTGCACCAAGAATGTTTGTTCTATACTTGAATATTAGGGTTTTTTGTGAAGAAAAGAGAAGGACTGCTTGTTCAACATCGTAGATGTGTCAAAGCCACTCGGGGGACACCGAGATATACGTGGACGCGTGTGTTGTGGACATGTATCGTGGAAGGACTTTCTGAGTGGGCACTGTGAGAGGAGTGGTTGAAGATCAGAAGAGCGTCAAGACCTGTGGGGATCGAGTCGTTGAGTGAGTCTTTGTCTATTCATTGTAATTCCACATTCATAGTGATTGTCTGGCTTGGGTCGTCCGAGGTTATTTTAACGTCTTGGGTTTTTTCCTCGTACATCCGACGTTGTGAGTATTCTTTACTTTACTTTACTTGCTTTAATCACTAGATGCATGTTTAGAATTAATCAAGATAAAATTGGGTTAAAGTAAGAATTGACTTTTCACAACTTGGTTTGGTGTTAATTAAAAGTTGGATAATTTTTGTTGAAAATTGGTTGATTTGAAACACATAGAGGGACCACCCCACTTCTTCAAATTGGTATCAGATCTAAAAAACATAATTTATTTATTTTGTGATCCCGTGTGTTTTCAAAGATGAACTTTGGATATAACGAATTTTCTCAAATTCCTGTTTTTATGGCACTAATTACACTTATTGAAAGATGAGAATGACAAGTGCATTAAAATCTATTGATGAGCGTGTGTGGCTAGCTGTTGAGAAAGGTTCGACACTCCCGATCACTGTTATAGGTGAGGTCACTACTTTAAAGTCGAAGACAGACTTTCACAATATAATTCTAACGGTTTGCACTTTATTTCCTTACATGTCACACCGAAAGAATATAATAGAATTACGACTTGTTAAACATCAAAAGAGGCTTGGAATATTTTGGCACTCACTCACGAGGGCACTAGCACGATTAGGGTGTCAAAACATCAAAATCTCACTACACAGTTTGAGACCATTAGGATGTTAGAGAGAGAGATTTTTTATGAGTTTTATGCTAGGTTGTCTAATATTGTCAACTCGTCATTTAACCTAGGTGAGAAAAATCCTGACAAACGTTTCATTAAGAAAATTCTTAGGTCGTTGCCTAGTAGGTTTGATGCGAAAGTGACTATTTTAAACTCATTGGGTAAGTTAGATTCGATGAAACTAGAAGAGATTTTAGGTTAGTTACAAACCTGTGAAATTGACATCATTACCTCCAAGTAAGTGCCTAAGAAAGAAAAGGGTATTGCTTTGAAAACCCAAAAGGAGGAAATTAAAGATTCAGATTCTGATTTCGATTTTAAGTATGTTGCTTTGTTGGAAAAGAAATTTAAAAAATTTATTAAGTTTCAAAAGCAATCGAAAGATGCCAAGAAATTTGAAAAATTCAAGAACAACAAAGTTGACCCCACCTCTATAGATAAAATTGAGAAGCCTAAGAGAGATGAGTCGGATAAGTGTTTTGAGTGTGAGGGGTACGGTCATAAAGTTGAGGAGTGCCCCACTAGACTTAAGAAATAGGGCAAGCAACCCATTGCTTATAGTGCCACCTTAAGTGATAGTGATCCAGAAGAGGGAGAGAGTTCCCCCATTGATCGTAACTTTGTTGCATTTATGGCATGTCATGTGACGACGATGATTCTCATGTGAATGACACTTCCGAAGAGGTTTTGAGTAAATCCCATGTTAGTGAGGGTGAAGAGAGTGACGAGGAGGAGATAGATGCGAAAGAATTGCAAAATGCTTTTAATGAGTTGTATGCCGAAACGGTGAAGGTGGAAAAGGCTAACTCTAAATTGCAAGCTAAGTTGAATGAGCGTGCCATAAAAAATAATGATAGTTTGATAGAGGATCATAGGGCACGAGAGAAGAATTTTAGGGAGAAACTATAGTTTATGGAGAAAGAGAGAGATAACCTCTGTGGTTTGATGGAGTGTTTGAAAAAGGAGAATTTAGCATTTGAGGAGTCTAGACATTTGCTCGAGTATAGGATTCACGAGTTGGAGGAGAGATTGAAAGACTCGTCTAGAGTCAAGTTTGATTTGGAGGTTACGTCGGAGAAGTTAGATAAAATCCTAGGCACCGTCCAAATTAAGGGAGATAGGGGAGGTGTAGGTTTTGATGAGCGAGTTGTTCCCATTCCCCCCGCACGTGAGAGAAACACTAGGAAGGTTATAAAAGGTCCACATATGGGTAATCATTCCCACCATAGCTACACTTGCACTTTTTGTGGTAGGAAAGGTCACCTTAGGCGTTATTGTTACGATCTTAGACAAGCTCCTAGGAAGTTTAGAAATAAAGTTATCTCGGTTCCCCAAACCCCCATGCGTCGTTTTACACAAACTTGGGTTAGGAAATGGGATTTAGTTTCTTTAGGAATAAAACTTCACGATTCTACTTTGGGTGCACTTGATTCTTCCCATGCTAAATCTAAAGGAGATAGTGTTGCCTTGTTTGTCATATGCTGGTTTGATTCATGATATATTCATTGCTAGTATAATGACTTGTGTATCATTTTGTATTATAATTTTTCATTTGTTTGAGTCCTATTGAAAAATACAAAAATATTTTGTTTTTGAGAAATTTTTTGAAAAATCCAAAAAAAAAATTATTTTTGAGAAAACTTTTGAAAAACTAAAAAGATTTTGCTTTTATTTGTGTCAAAATATGTTTGAAAAGCCAAAAATATTTTCGGTTTTTTGTTTTTGAGTTTACATGTTTGATGTGGCATATTGATGTGCTTGGACACCCCATCATTTCATTATCCATATGGCTAGGACATTTGGTCATTATTATCGATACTCAGAATGATCTTAACCATTGTTTATATGAGGTAGTTTCGAAGTTGATATGCATTTTGATTCGGCTTTGTATATATGTCAACATTGCACACATGAACGAGTTTCTATGGATGTTTGACTTCTCTTTCATATTTGAATTTGGTGAGGCGTTCTTATCTCAATCTTGTTATCTATGCGTAAGTAGACTTAAGGAGAAGTGTGCATGTAAGAACCATTTACCGCGAGGATTTGAATTGAAAAATGATGAGTGATTCATGGGAAAGGGCTGCGAGAGTTCAAAATTGACTCATCATGAAAGCCATCATTTAAAAGAGCCCAAAAGAAAAAGGAAATATGCTAAGAAAAAGGGACAATAAGGTTTTCTCTAAGTTGAGAATGCTAGAAACCTCAAAAGAACTTGAAAAAATATGTTTATGAGGGGGTTTGGTTAGAGAAAATTTAAACAGGTTTGCACAACTAATCCTAATGTTGAAACATTGCAATTTGATGCTATTATTCGTAGAATCGTCAAAATTCTGGATTTGTGTGCATGTAATATGTGTAGTTAATTAAGCTCACACTTTAATTGTCATATTGCTGTGATAAAGTTTGATGATTTATTACTATCAATTACATCTTCTTGATCTTTTCGATGTGTTGGAATTGTGACTCATTTGTTGTAGTTTCACGACCATACATTCCATATCCATGTTTGAGCACACCGGTACTATGTTTGCCTGTAACTCGCATTGTTAGTTTTTATGCGTTTTGTGTTAAAAGCATACTGTTTTAGCACTGTTTTGCTACTGTCAGGCCCTTCCTGGAATTTTTCCTGGAAATTTTTTCACTAGGCAAAAATATAAGATATTTATGGGAAACTGGGAAATTTTGGCCTGTGGCGAGAAGTCGTTTGAGCGACATCTACATGTTGCGCGAAGTCTCGTTTGAGCAACGTACTCATCTCGTTTAAGCGACGTCCCTGGCTCATTCAAACGAAAACCTGAATTCTTGCTTCTGATTGGTTTGCAATCCACTGGTTTATTTTGGTGATATTTTTAGTACTGCTGGAAGTTTTCTGGACTAACTGTTTTATATGCAGATTATATTTTCTCATATTGAAAATTTTCATATACTCCGTTTACACACCTGATTAGTTTGTTATATTTTGCGTGATTCCTGGTTTACTAGCTACTTCTTTGTCATTACTTGATCATATTGAGCTAGCTGTTTCATGACTATCTAGCGATTTCAAATATCAAATTGGTATATTCTCATGCTGGATACTTGTTGATTGGTTTATCTTTTCACCGAATTGTCTATTCGAGACAAAAAAGGGGGAGACATGTATGTGATGAAGAGTGATATTTGAGCACGTTTTTTATTACATATTTTACAAATTGGTATCATTTTGTTGCTCAATTGTTTAACAAATAATTTTTCAGAGTTTATTCATATTGGTATCTATTATCGTTTGGTATCATTTGGATATATATATTGGTTTCATTTGTTCCTCCATACTTCAGAGGGTATTTGTTTATCTATTTCATGTGTGTAGGCATACTTCATCTATTCGAGATTTCAATTCTACATCACATTCATATAGTTCATGCTTGCCGGCGCTACATATACTAGTCTGTGTCCTGTAATTTTTTACTTTGGGTTTATGGGATGGGATTTAGGCGTCATACGTCTTGACGGGGCTTAGGTATTTCACTAGTGTAGTTTTATCCCAGAATAGTCAAAGGGGGAGATTTGTAAGGTCATAAATTTCTAATTGAGTCCCTGTATTGTTTTGACTTAATTCCGTGAACAAAACTATGTTTGTAATATGTCATAGGAAGATTTTATGTTGTCACGATCCCACTTAGTCTATGACATATTAAAGAAATTGAAGACATTGCGGCAAAGCTTCAAAGAATTAATCATGCTGAAGTTTAATTGGTGCAAGTTTATTCGTCTTCAAGATAATTGCATTCCAAGATCACAAAGGTATGAATACGTATAATTAATGGTTCCCGGAATTATTTTTATAAAAGATAAGGATGTAATTTTTATAAGGAAAATATTTAAAAATATTTTTAAAAGTGTTTTAAATGTTTAAACTACGTTTCCATTCTGATAAGCTCGAAAAAGAGTTTGACTTATTTGGATCTCTTTTGGAATAGACATTTTAAACAAAAAGTCAAAAAGTCAAACTGACACACGACGTCGTTCAAACGACAGAAGCACTCGTTCGAGGGAGATGCTCATGTCATGAAAACGACGTGGCAATCTCGTTCGAGCGACACTTTTTTTGAGGCGGTGATTTTTTCGTATTTAAAGCGTGGTTTCGTCAGAGTTTACAAGTGTTCATTCTGGAAAAATAGTTTACGAGAAGTACGAGTTTTGCACTTATTTTTCTAAGGTTTCAAAGCCTAAACACATCCTTAGAGTTTACAAAGATCTGAGTTATATATATATATATATATATATATATATATATATATATATATATATATATATATATTATGTATGTATTCTAATGGTTTGGATAAGGTTGATATAACAATGAGTCTTCAATGACATGACTCTGAGTTTAATATTCTGAAGGTTATAATTCATCTAAAAATGAATTACAATATGTTGAAATCAATAGCGATATACAATCAAACATTAATGGGTGGCAGAATTGGAAATTAATGTTAGTTGAATCTCCTAATTTAATTGGAGGAGTTTATCAGAAATTTGAAGGTGGTTCTAGTCAATTCAGAATGGATTTGTTCAAGTACGGTATTAATGTTTGTTTTGATTTTGGTTATTTAAAGAATGAAGATAGTAGATTGACTCCACAATGCCCAATGAAAAATGAAAGTGGTTGTAAATGAAGAATTCATGCTTCTATTGAACAATGTAATGGTTTTCTTGTTACAAGGACATTCAACGACGATTATACATGTGATTATATTATGTGCACTGGAAATAATCGTAGGGTAACATCAATGCTAGTTTCAGAGTTGATTGTGGATGAAATACATTCAAAACCTTTTATTAAACTTTACGATCTAATTCAGGAGTTTAACTCAAATTACGAAATACATATGCCATATCATTCTTCTTGGTTGGGTGTTGAAAAGGATATAATGTGATTATATTGTGATACATGCTTTTGATTTAATCAACTTAGGTGGTTCGCTGATGTTGTTAGGATAAAAAATATTAAAAGTGTTGTTAACTTAAGTTGGAATTCATCAACAAATAGGTTCAAAGGATTTTTTTTGTTTCTTTTGGCGTATGCATCAGTGGTTTTATATTTTGTCTCCTAATGGTATTACTTGATGGTACATTTTTTAAAAGAAGATATAAATAAAATTTATTTCCAGCTATAGCAAAAATAGAAACCAAGGTATGATATGTTTTAGGGTTTTTAATTCATTTAAGATTTCTTTTTGATGAAATTTTGCATTACGATTTCGCTGTGAGATCTCGCATTGCGATTTCAGTGTGTGAAATGGCATGTAATGCGAAAATGTAATGCTTTCGAATTGCGTTGCGAAGTTAAAACAAAAAAGGTTAGATTTAAACTTTAAAAAGGAAATATGAGTATAAAATATAGCGTTGACATAATAAAACTGTGAAATATGATGGGAAAAATTAACACTGTGTTGCAATATGTAATTGATTTCAGTATAAATACAATGAATATTATAACAAATGAATCATTTGATGTTGAATCCCTAGCTAGGGGAATTTTCATTATTTTTTTACGATGAAGTTGTTGTATGTCCTAGTAGGATTTCATGTTCCTTTATATATTTAGAGTGGAAGTATGTGCACTTTGTCTTTACTGCAGATAGGAACCATATGTGGTTCATATAGACGTATTCAAAGAATAAATGATACATCAATTTCATGCTGAATACACCACAATTTTTTAGTCTAGCCACATAAATTTTCTAAATTCTTTTTGCGATCCCTTTAGATTTTCCAGTATCAATGATGTTAGGATCGAATGTGCATTTGATATCTTCATACTATTAGTAAAAATATAACTGTTTATGATTCATATAATTGAGCCGAAGAAGAAATTCAATAGTGTCATCATTGACTTTCTTGACAGCTATTGTGAATGGCTTCGTGTTATTTAGATCATCATAAAAGCATCTAATTTTTTTAGTTAAACATTACTAATGTATTTAGTTTACATGGTTCATTATGTTAGGTGTTTTTGCGACATTTAACATGTGATCAAAATATGTGGAATTGGCGGAAAAAAAATTTGTTTTGAATTGAAGTTGGACATGGGTGAAAAAAATGTGATTAGCTAATTTCGCAATGCAAATTTAATTATTTCTCACTGCAAAATATATAGTATATGAAAAATGAGATATGCCGACATTTCAAAAATATCAAAAAACATCGGGAAAACTTTTTTTAAAAACATCTTTGTATCTCCAATTTGAATTGGCCATCATTTTTTAAAAACGTCGAGAAATATTTCCCCGAAGTTGATCCTGAATTTTTTTAACCATCTGCATATCCCTGAGCAATGGAAAAAAGCCCCAACGTTTATAAAAAAGTTTTTTTTACGACATGTTCTAAAGCGTCTCTTACTTCTTTGTCATCATCTTTTTCCAATAAGTGCAAATATTACGCCGTTTATGCAAAAAAGTCAGTTTTTATCACAAGACAACTATTGCAATGTAATAACCCTTATTTTTGAGTAATTGTTTTTATATAATTTTGCCATGTGAGATAATTATATAAAATGGTGGAAGTTGGAGTAAATATTATTTTAAGTGATTTAAAAGATAATGTTTACAAAATATTGCATATTTACTGTTAAGAGAATGTAAATCGCATCATGTTATGTTTTATTTCGTTGTTGTGCTTTAAACGACAGTTATGGTTTAGAATGATGTTGGAACATAAAATGATTTATGTTATTCTGGATGCCAATTTAGAGGGCGCGGTTAGTCCTGAAATGATTGAGATAGTCAAAGTAAGTGCCATATTATATTTTTGGTTTCCGGGCACTTTTGACAGGTTAAGACTTAATTATGTAGTTACAAGTCATTTTAATGTTGTTAAATGAATGTTTAAGTCTTCCAACCCTTTTATCCCCAATTATATGTTCCTAAACCTAGAGAGAGAGAGAGAGAAAGAGAATTGTGGATAAAAAGAGAGAAAGAGGGAGAAGTGAAGACTTTGAGCTTGATCTTATAACTACCGGAAGAGAAATCGAGATTTCATCTTTAAGGCAAGTTTCTAACTTGTTAGTATATGATTTAATGTGGATAAGTTGTTGTGATAGTTGTTTATTTGTAAGAATTGAACAAATAGTAGGTTTTGATGAGTTTTAGAGTTTAACCCTTAGGTTTTGTTGTTTGTATGAGTTAAGTTGGATATATTGGTTGATTGATGTGTAGAAATGTTGGGATTATGTTGTTGGTTAATGAGAATGAAGGGAGTGGAAGAATATGGGGTTAGGGTTTTGGATTTGGTATTTTTGAAGAAGGTATAACCGTTGGTCTGGTGAGCGCAGTCGACCGCAGTCCAAAGCCCAGTCGATCGGGCCTAAAGGGAAAAGCACACTGCTTTTCTCGATAGGTATATTTTTAAGGCGCGGTCGACCGGGGGTTAGGGGCCGATCGAACGGTCCCCTATTTTTCACCCGAGATCTGTAGCTTCCTCTAGATCCTTTCTTTCAAGTTAGGTACCCAGGAACCTTCTTGAATGAAGTAAAACTAGAGTATTAGAGTCTATTATTAGGGTATTCGAGAACCTAGGAGAAACGAGAGTTGGGGCTTAGACCGGGAATAAATTTAGTTAGTTTTTAACGGAAGGTAAGGGATTCTTTTTACATCATGAGCTAGTCTAGGTCTAGGGGAAATAGAGTGATATAATTCTGGACTTCTGAATTGGGTTGAAGTAATATCTTACATGATCATTCGAAGTATTATCGTTAATTCATGGAGACTATTATGAAAATAATTAAACACTAAGGTTTATAATTATGACATATAACATATAGGCTCAGGATAAAATGAAATGCACATTTTCTTTAAATTGGTATATCTTGTGAATGATGATTTTCATATACATACCTCTCTAAATGCTATCATAAGGGAAGTTAGGCGCATGAGGTGAAGTCCCCTAGGGTGAATATAGTCCTAGGCCAGAGGACCAGTTATTATATATTGTGTTGTTATTTTTCGAAGTGAGGTAATTCGTATATGGACGCTTCCAAACGTCTTGCGATTTAGGATGCCCAGGTTGTCTTGGTGATAGGCCTTAGAAGATGATAGCTATTTAGTGGCGCATCCAGTGGGGTGACTCCCGAAAGGATGGTCTTAGAATCGTTATAAGATGTGATTATAACTATTCTTATGAAAGTGGTATTTTATAAATAGTGAAGCATTTGATGAAATAAACTGTTTTGGGAATTAGTTTCCTAACGAAGAATAGACTTGTAAAGTCATAATGAGCCAAATGGAAATGGAATCTTATCAAGTGAAATTGTGTTTTATTCTCGTGCATAAATGAATATTTATCATTGTCATTGATATTGCGCTAGGTTGTGCATTTAGATATAGAGGTGAGGATTATTATTATTATTAACTGTTGGAGAGCCAGATAAGCTTGTTCATGATGATTTGATATTCATAACTGTCATGCATTTTATTCACATGGTGATCATATCAAGCCGGGATCTGACCCATTTATATCTCTTATTTTTGCATGAATTCTCTTCATGCCCCGGTGCTCCGTCACAAGGAACTCGTAATGACCCTTCCATCAAAGTGTCACGGAGCTATAGCATTTTGTGGATGTTGTAGGATATTTGTTATAGACGCTTCTATCTTTTTGTACTTTAGCTATGATCAGTTTACACATTCGAGTGGGTTGACCAAGTTTTTGTACTTGTTAAATATATTGTGATATTAATTTTAATACTGAGTGTAACCTGCTTTAATGGTCTGTTAACCAACAACTTATTCGGTTATTATATGGTGAATGAATGTAATTGTTACTTGTCATTAATCCACCACCTCTTTAAATTGGATTGACTAAAGGATTTTTCTTTAAACTTACAATAAAATTTGACATACATTTTCTAAAATATTTGGTGGTTATCTCGTATATTTATATTAACGAAAGTGATTCTAAGAATGGACCCATCTATGATTCATGTATTAATTGGAATATCGGACTGGCCACCTCTTATTTTAATAAGCGGGGTGTCACATGGAACAGTTAAGGGAAAATGTTTGACTGTTTTCATTAATTAAATCCAATACATTTCAATAAAGTTCTATCTTTAACTCTTATTTTACAATTCAAAATCAAAAGTAACTTCAAATATAGTGAAATATCATTGTAGAGGTGAAATAATCGCAATGGTGAAAACCCATAAAAAACTTCAATACCAATTTTAAATGTGGAAGCCAATCTTAAATTTATTTAATCTTTCTATCCTCCGCATGCATTTATGGTGATAAAACAGATAAATCAAAGAAGCAAATACGATAAGGCCAAGTTTTAGGAAAAATCTCCGCAGGGCAGAGACCTTTTATTTCACTAATAACTTGCAAATCACAACTTACAAACTTACAAGTGAAATACACCAATGAATTTTTGCAGAAACCCACAAAGACCGTAGTTGTCAACTTAGCAATGATTCCCTCGAGAACCATAATGGATCGCAGCCCTCCATCAGCCTCAACCTTCGTTTTCAGCTGTGAATCCCTCATGTATCACAAGGAAGCAATGGAGATCCTCTCCATAAAAGGTGCATGAAAAGATACTAAATTTTCTAGGGGTCTAAACTAATTGACAAGAATAATATTATAAGATGTTTTTTATGAATTGAAACAAGTGTTTTTCAACACAAAACTTGAAAAACTTTTGTAAAAAGATATGCAGAAAATGTTATGTCAAAGTCTTAAACAACGAAATCACGAAACAAGTATTTATAAAAATATAAAGGCAACGCTTCGTTCGAATGAGATAAGAAGTTCATTTGAACAACAAAAAGATGTCGTTGGAACGAATTCTCCATGTCATTTGAGCGACCATAAAAATGACTTTCTAAAATATAAAACAGTATATGGTCATTTGAATTAGGGAAGGTACGACCTAAGAAACGACTTAGTAATGACATAGGCATGTTATTACATCATGCCGTTTGAACGACATCATTATGTAATTTTGAATGACATTCCTTTATCGTATGATCGACTGAATCAAAAATTATTTATTTTTTAAAGTCTGCCTACAGATCTTTTAGAAAACATATTTTTCAAAAATAAAGTTCCTATTCGTTTTTAAGAAAAATAAACATCCCAAATATAGTTTCCTGAATTAACTCAAAACTCTAAATCATTTTATACCTTCTAGGGTGTCGGGAAGTCTTCAAACTTGGAGATTCTTGAGTTCGGTTCGACTTCTCAATGCGTGACGATTTGTAACGGGATACATTAAACTAGCCTAACACGGTGCTATGAAATCCTTGAGAAATTATTCTTACAAATCTCCCCCTCTAGCTATTCTAGGAAAAAATAAACAAAATGACAGAACACCAAATTGAAATCAAATCTCCTATTACAAAGATACTAATACCCTTCCCAACCCAAGGACAAAATGGCATAAGTCTCTTTGTCTTCAAACTTCTTCATCTTCCCAAATTTTGTCTTCATTCATTTGTCTTTAAATTAATCATTGAGTACCTACACATATGAGACAACAAACATATACCTTCGTGATGCATCGATTTTGAGAAAAAATAAAGCTAATAAATAAATAAACTTCCCCCCATAATTAAAACTCATAAAAAAAAGCAATTTTACTTTGCTCACCCCCTTTGTTTTTATCCGAAATCGGCAAATAGACAAAGAAGCATAAACAATAAATATTAAGCGCAAAGCATCACGACGAAGAAAAGATATCATCACGTGCAAAGCATCACGATGAAGAAAAGATATCATCACAAAAGATGTAAATCGAGCACATGTAATGATAATCTCAAAGGCAAACAAAACCAACTATTTTTGAAAATTTTCAATTTTTTCAAAAATAAAAATTTCACAAATACAACGTGCAATACCATATATACTATATGGAAAATATATCAAAGAGAACCCGAAACACACACATATATATATAGGTATAAAGCACCACAAAACACGACACAAAATACAACATCTTTGCACACTAGCATAGTATCAATATGTCTAAATGTGTGTAATGGAATGAATGGGTGTGAACTAGTAACAAAAGAATTATAACCCAAACACTCAAATATGTTCAAGGAGTTCTAATTAACCGCAAAACTTTATCAAACTAAGCTTTAGACTAAAGTGACAAATAAAGTTGAACTTAATGAACAAAACAATCACAATACACACATGCCAAGAATATTGATGATTCTACAAATCAATAGCGTCATGAAAAACAAGCATAACTAGGATTCATTATCATTGTGCAAAACCGTTAATTTTTCCATCCAAAATCCCTCAAAATATAATTATTTTATTATATTTTGAATGAAAATATCCAACTAAACTATTTGTCCCCTTTTGGCATATTATTCTTTTTATTGCCTTTATTTTTTCTTGGGACTACGAGTTTACTATACTCTCGCAGCCCCTTCCCATGCACACTCATCATTTTTTTAATATTAAATAAATTCCCATGGGCAACGGTTCTTACATGCATAAATCCTCCATAGTCAAATAAATATGTAGATGAAAAAATTGATAGGAGAACTTCTCACCAATATGAAATGTACTTCATAAAGTCAAAAATCCAATAAGCTCGTGCATGTGATTGTGGAGCCATAATCAAAGTCGAATCCATAAAGAAAGTCAAGTTAGAAACAGCTCCATAAACATGGTTAAGAGAAATCTAAGCATCTAAAGTCATAACCAAATGTACTAGCCACATGAAAATTGAATAGTGAATTGGATTCAAACCCACGAATATGCCAAACAAAATGCGTAAAACTAAAATACACAAAAAATCGAAAATCTTTTGTATTTTTCAAAAATAAAATCTTTTTGTATTTTTTAAAAAATATGTAAACCAAAAATCTTTTTGTATAAAAAAATATAATACAAAAAGTACGCATGTCATAACACTAGCATGTATATATCATGAAGCTAAACTAGTGCATGACAAACAAATCATGCAAGCAATCGAAAATATGAAATAGCACGAGGCGCATCATGTGCAAGCATGTGAGAATCAATTAGTTTACCATCTAGCACCTCTAAAAGTGATTTCCTAACCCAAATAGATGTGAAATGTAGGATAGGGGTTTTGGAAACCAATGGGACACTAGTCTTCAACTTCCTATGATCCCTCCCAAGATCAAAACAAAAAGGCCTAAGATGACCTTTCCTAGCACAATGTTAACGTGTGTAAAAGGGAGGAATGTTTCCTATGGGTTAAACTTATCTAATGTCCTTAATTTTGGTTGACCTTATAAAACAAACTATGGTTTTGGCCTTAACATTTGAAGCATTAGAACAAGATGAGCCATCACCATTACTACATAAACTACTCGAGTCTTTTACATTACTTTTCAATTTAAAATTTTTAGACTCAAGCAAGGAATTTGACTCTTGCAATTTTAGTTACCCCTTCTTTATATTTTCAATCATTCCTAGAAGTCCATCTCTCTCTCCCTCAATAAAAGCAAACCTATTCCTATGAGTCTTCTCATGTGCCTTAAAATCATTAATCAAAATATTTTTATCCTCTTTGTCACAGACACAAAGCCTAGAATTTTTCAAGTCCTTTAATTATTTTTCTAAAATAAGGACTCTAATATCACTCTCCTTTTTGGTCACTTTTAAACATTTAAAGTCATCATATAAAGCGCCAAACTTCTCACAAACAATATCGCTTTAATTTTGAACCGTTTGAAAAAGTTCCAAAATATTTTAAAATAATTTTCTAGAAATTCAATTCATTTATAAAACTTCAAATTCAAATTAGAACCCATCAAGAAACAAAAAACAAAACACAATAAAGATTAATAAACCATCCAAACAGAAGGTAAACAAGATCAAACACAATAACTTAGTGCAACCCACACGGATACCAATTTGTAGAGGTGAAATAATTGCAAGGGTGGAAACCAACAAAAAATTACAATACCAAATTTAAATGCGGAAGACAATTTTAAATTGATTTTGTCTTTTTATCATACGCACGCAGGTGATAACACAGATAAATCAAACAAGAAAATAGGATAAGGCCAAGTTTCAGGAAAAATTCCTCGTAGGGCAAAAACCTTTATTTCACTAATAACTTGCAAATCGCAACTTACAAACTTACAAGTGAAATACAACAATGAATTTTCCCAGAAACCCACAAAGACCACGATTTTCAACTCAGAAATGATTCCATCCAGAACCACAATAGATCGCCATCCCCCGTCAGCAGTGAATTCTTATAGGTATCTCAATTCATCAATGGAATTAGTCTCCATAAAAGGTGGATACAAAGATACAAAACTTTCTAAGGTTTTGAACTAATTCACAAGAACAATATTGTAGGATATTTTGTTGTGAATTAAAACAAGTGTTTTTCAATACAAAACTTAAAGAACTTTTGCAAAAATATGTGCAAAAAATGTTATATCAAAAGTATTAAACAATTGAATCACGAAACATGTATTTATAAAAACTTTAACGCGGTGCATCAAGCATTATCGCTTGAACGACAAAGAGATATAGTTTGAACGACTTCGCCATGTCGTTTTAACGAAATACAAATTTCATTTGAGCAACCATAAAAATGACATTCTAAAAAACAAAACAGTATGTGGTTGTTTGAATGAAGGAAGGAACGGTCTAAGAAACAACTTAGTAACGACATAAACAAGTCGTTAGATCCTGTCATTTGAACAACAACAGCATGTCGTTTGAATGAAAATTCTTTGTTATTTAAACAATTGAATATAAAATTATTTATTTTTAAAGTCTGCCTATAGGTCTTTCAGAAAACATATTTTCGATAATAAAAGTTTTTGTTCGTTTTTAATAAAAATAAACATCTGAAATATAGTTTCATGAATTAACTCAAAACTCTAAATCGTTTTATACCTTTTGGGATGCCGAGAAGTCTTCAAATGTGGAGATGCTTGAGTTTGGTACGTCTTCTCGGTGCGTGATGATTTTTAACGGGATACGCCAAACTAGCCTAAGACTATGCTATGAATAATCCTAGAGAAATTATTCTTACAATCATTCTCAACGTTCTATGATAGTCATGGAGGAATCATTAATATTAATATGTAACTCCCAATACAAATCGAATCAACCAAACAATGAATGTTTATATATTCAGTCTTCCAAAATAAAAAATAAAAATGTATCTCCAATCCAAACCAAAGTGCACCATATATCAAAATTATTTGAACAAAATATAAAACGACTGTACATAGTCATCCAAAAAATAATTAAAGTTTCTTGTGATTAATCAAAAGACATCCCCATGAGCAAGCGGGACGAAATTCAAATTATGAAAAAAAGTGAGGAAATGTTAAAATTAAAATGAGTAAAATGGAATATTAAAATAAATGAAAGTTGAACTTACGTAATTACATTGCACGTGGATCTTTGCCTACTTGTTCTTTTTTTATCCTCTTAGCCTCCTTAAGATTCTGAAATCATACATAAGATTAATAGTGTTTGTTGATGTAAAAAACTAGATTTGATCTAATTATTTTAATCACAGATAAATATGAATAAATAAATATGAGACAAGAGATTTTTAGAGTGGTTCAGCCTTAAGGAAATGGCCTACATCCACTGTTTTTGTATTGCTGACTGTTTGCCTAGAATTCTTGACAAGTGGTTTTCTCAAGAAATTCCAAGTCCCCTTCTAATGAGGAGGTTACAATGTATTTATAGCCTTGAGGCTGTACAAATGAAAGGACAATGCGCTGTTATCTAGTAGACATATACGTCTGTACGATAATAATGAGCATTTAATGCATAGTCGTCTCTTTGATCATCCTGATTTGAGTGTTCTGTACGCCCAGTAGCTCGAACCTCTTAAGCTGCTCGGACCGCCTAAGTAGCTCGGTACATTTGAGTTGCTCGGGGCCCATGAGCTGCTCAGGAGGCCTAAGTTGTTGATCGGTAGAAGTATTTGTAATTTGCCACGTTGGTTTACACGTGTCTTCAAATGATGGGTCCATGTCAGCAGACTAAATTTGGTACCAACAGAAGCCCCCAATGTTTCATAGTTTGATGTTAAAGAAAAGTATGGAACATTCTGCTGCTTAGGTTTTCGAGTTTTATGGATTTTAGGCAAACTTTCGTTGTATATAACTCCTTTTTTGAGTGCATAGTATCATACTTTTAAAGTATTTTGAATTACCATAACCGCTTTAATTTTTGTGCCCCTTTTCTTCTTTTTAGCCGCCGGATACGCAAACGTCCTCCTTTGTAATCATTGATTTCTCTATTCTCGAGGTAAAGTATTTAAGCACGACAGAAATCCTATCGTTTTTCACTTTTCAAATCTGTATCTTTGAATTCTTCATTTTCCTTCTGTCTCGTGCCTTCGTTGTTTCCGTCCTTCATTGTCACCTGATCTCTTTTTCCCTGTAAGATTTTATTCTCTTTCTTTTATTTTGCTTTGTTCATCATGGTTTATCTTGTTGAGTCTTTGGATAAATTTTGGTCTAAATTTTCAATCCCTTCGTGGGTCATTTTGGAGGAGCTTTCTGAACCTTCTGATTATTTTTCTTTGGCTGAGGGACATTGGTTCCCAAGTCTTTTGTGGCCGAATGTGTCTTTTCTTTTCTACCAAACCCCTTGTGTTTGGAGTTCTATCAATACTTTGACGATGTACCTGCAAAAATAGCTCCAAATACCTAGAGGATAGTTAATGGTGTTCATTGATTGAACCAACTCCATGGGATCCGTTTAGGGATTCCTGAAATTATGTACTGCTATAGATGTGTTGTTATGAAAAATTGGCAACATGCTCCATTAAATCGAGATGATGTATATCAGGGTCCCAGGTGTTCCCCATTATGGCAATGGAATAGGTTGTTTTTATTTTTTGAAATATTATTTTCTTGATGTTTGATAAAATGTATCATTGACATTTATTTTTATTTGTTACAGTTGATAGTAAGAGAAAATCGCTAAAAGAAGCTGACGTTAATTTGAAGCATTTGAAACTTATCTGGGATTTGCACCAATCTGTTGCCGAGGAACATATTAGATCTGCCTCTTATTTGTTGCAGTATAATAAAGATACCTCATCCTTCACTGCTCGTCCAGTGGTGGTTAATCTTGATCAAGTACCAGCTGCTGATACTAGTATGGAAGGTTCTTCCTCTGAATCAATTGCTCATGTCAGTGATATAATGAAGAGAAAAAAAGCTCCTGCCTTCTTCGACAAGTCTGCCTCTCCTTCTGTGGAGGCAAAGAGAAGTATAAAAGATGTCCCAGAAGAGGGGATAAAGATTGTAGAGGTACCCCCTTCTGATGTTGCCAAGAAATTTGGCGAGAAGCCCCTTGTGTCTCCGAGCAAGATTATCGCTATCTCTCCTCCGAGTGAGGTTATTGTCATTTCACCAATAAAGACAGCGTCTTTGGCTGAAAATGTTCCTGCCCCCCCCCCCCCCCCTGAAGAAGTTGAAGAAAAGTTCTTCCGAGAGACCTGCTGAACTTGTCCCTCAAACTCCAAATATTGAAGGTAGTATTCCCTCCTTTGCTGCTCCGAGCTCTACTGCGGGCTTGGTGAAATCCTGGACTATCCCCGAAGTGCAGGGCATTGAAAACACTCTTTCTCGTGAGAGAATAACTACTTTGTTTGATCAACATATTGCCTCAATAAGTATTGTTAATTCAACCCCTTCATTTTTTAGTACTATGTTCCTATATTGACTTAACATGCTTTTTTTTCCAGTTGGTGACGTGTTTTAACAGCATTCTGAAGAAGGATGAAGCAATCAAGGCTTCAAGTTCCTCGAGAGGAGTAGAGGAAGCCTTTGTTGGTCTGACCCAGTCCTTAAAAGACTCTCGTCAAAAGTACGAGGAAGATAGGGTTGCTTGGGAGAAGAAACTCAAGTCCATTGAGATGGATAGAAACAAGGTTGTGAATGCCTCCAAGGACTTGGAGAAAAAGTTGAAAGAATTTAATCAGAGAAACAAAAATCTTAAACAGAGCAATAAGGAGCTTGAGGTTAAACTCAAGACTGCCGAAAATGAAGTTGTTAAACTTCAAGATGTTGAACGGCAGAAAAAGGAGGTGGAGGAGAAATTGAAGGCTGCCAAGGGGCTCCTTAGGGAAAGGACCTCCTCGAAGAAGGCAAAGAGGAAGAAAGAAGTTAAAAAATCTTTCATTGCCGATTGGGATAAAGGATGGAACAAAGGCCCAGTTGCCATGACTTCTCAAATGGAGTATGTCAACCTTAAATATTTTAGGGATGGATGGGTTGCAGCCTTGCAAGAGTTAAGAGTTGCTGAGGATTCTGAGTTATTCCAGCAACACACTCATGGCCCTCCTCCCTCTCCTGGATAAGAAGAAGAGGACGAAGCTACCTCAGATGAGTCTTCCCTGATGATTGGAGATCAGGCTCCCGCTGTTCAGCCTACCGAGCAACTCCAACTGACCAGTACTTCCACCGAGCAGCTATCACTGTCTACCGAGTAACCGGCCCATTCATCCAAACCTTATGAGGAAGTTATAGGGAACAAAGAGAAGGTGTAAAGTTTCTCGGATTTTTATTTTGTTGTTCTATTGAATGTAATCTCGGACTTTGTATTTTCTCTTATGATGAAATAAAATTTGAATTTTGGTTGTTCATCTCGAATTTCTCCCTTACTTGCACTGTCTACATCCTTATTGATTCTTTCTATTTCTCTTTACTAGTTTTTGGCCAGTATGGAGCTCTTATCAGCTCATGTCACAGAGTTGATGAAGAAATGCAATAATTATTTTAAAGCTGGTCATGTAGATCTAAACGAGGCTCAAATCATTGACATCCTTGGTCCATATACTTCTGAACGAGCAATCGAAGCTTACCAATAACTGAAGTGCTTGCTCGATCGAGCTGTTGCCAATAATGTGGCTTATTATGAGATGATTGAGGACCTCCAAGGAATGATCGAGGAACTCCAGCATCAATACAAAGAATCCTCCACCCTTCTGCATCAAAGGTATGAAAATAAATTTCAGCAATTGAATGCTGAAAAAGGATACGACCAGTTCATCTCTGTCTATGACAAGAAAGAGAGCATTCTAAAGTTTGAGATTGAAGAGCATGGGTAGATTGCTAAGCTGTTGGAGCAGGAAAACATTATTTTGCAAGAAGAGATAACACAATTAAAATCTGCAGCATCTTCCTCAGGAGCCTTGGTCCCTGTTAATGATGAAGGTTTCTCTTTCTTGGAGGTAGAAAATGCCAACTTAAGAGATGAGTTATAAACTTTAAAAAAGGATGGACCCTCCTCGTCTACTCGTGGATGAGCAAGGTCTTCTTCTCGGGGATGAGCAAGGGCTGGTCCGGTCAGAATTGAAGAAGCTAGAAGACAATCTTCTTTAGAGAATCAGGCTTTTCAATTGATGGCGAAGAACTAGGCCTTAGTGAAAATGTCCAAGAAAATATTGAATCTCAGCGAATAACTTACTACTCAGAGTTCCGCCTTAGAGAGTAAGGAAATCTTGGTGAAGAATCTTCACGAGAAACTGGAAAGGCTAACTTATCAATTCCATAAATAACCCAGAGAATTTTGGATGGCTGGGTATAACGAAGCACTTTGTCATCTTGATGCTCGTTTAGAACAGTCGAACAATGAAGGGTATAAACAGGGATGGTTGAACGCTCTGTGTGTGCTGCAATTGGAGCAGGGACACTACCAATGGGATTTTTATGAGCCTAGAGTGCTTGACCTGACGGTGCCTCCTTTCAAGCTTGATTTTAGTTGGATACCTGCTCGAGAAATTCCTCGATGCTTAATTTCTAAATATCTGGACGACAACAGTTTTCATGCCAATGTTGATATATCTCGTCCAGAGCATTTGCTTGATCGGCCCTTTGTGATGAATATTAGAATGCTGAGAGATGTAAATTTCATAATTCTCCTTATGCCTTAGATGACCCTCCTGCTAGAGTAGAACTGTTTCAAAGGCAGAAGGGAAAAAACCAATAGAATAGGGTTTTTATTGTAATGAAATGTATTTTTCACATCATGTGTAATTCTATTTGATTTGAATGAAGAAATTTTTAGTTTTCTTTGCAATTAAATTGTCATTGTCTTGGAAATATCTCTTTTATTCACTGATGAACATGTATATCTGTAAAAAGACAAAAATATCCTATATTATTTTAAATTGTCGACCAACCGGAGTTGGTTGTATAAAGTTCCCGACCAACCGGGGTTGGTGGTAATTGAATTTCTGACCAATCGAAGTTGGTGGTATTTGAATGGCCGACCAACCGGAGTTTGTGGTATTTGATTCCCGACCAACCTGAGTTGGTGGTAATTTATTTGCTGACCAACCAGAGTTGGTGGTATTTGCTTCCCGACCAACTTGAGTTGGTGATAATTGAATTGCCGACCAACCGAAGTTGGTGGTGTTTGCTTCCTGACCAACCTGAGTTGGTGGTAATTTGCTTCCCGACCAACTTGAGTTGGTGGTAATTTATTTGCTGACCAACCGAAGTTGGTGGTAATTGCTTCCTGACCAACTTGAGTTGGTGGTAATTGAATTGCCGACCAACCGGAGTTGGTGGTATTTTCTTCCCGACCAACCTGAGTTGGTGATAATTTATTTGTCGACCAACCGGAGTTGGTGGTATTTTTTTCCCGACCAACTTGAGTTGGTGGTAATTTATTTGTCGACCAATCAGAGTTGGTGGTAATTGCTTCCCGACCAACTTGAGTTGGTGGTAATTGAATTGCCGACCAATCGGAGTTGGTGGTATTTGATTCCCGACCAACCTGAGTTGGTGGTAGTTTTCTTCCCGACCAACCTGAGTTGGTGGTAATTTATTTGCCGACCAACCAGAGTTGGTGGTATTTGCTTCCCGACCAACCGGAGTTGGTGGTAATTTATTTTCCGACCAACCGGAGTTGGTGGTAATTGCTTTCTGACCAACTTGAGTTGGTGGTAATTGAATTGCCGACCAACCGGAGTTGGTGGTATTTGATTCCCGATCAACCTGAGTTGGTGGTAATTTGCTTACCGACCAACCTGAGTTGGTGGTAATTTATTTGCTGACCAACCGGAGTTGGTGGTATTTGCTTCCCGACCAATCGAAGTTGGTGGTAATTGAATTGTATAGTGTGTAGTACTAATATTCCGAAAAAAATTTAACGAAGACATATGGGGGAAACATCACTTTATTCATATTGAAGAAATTGTATTACATAGGAATTTCAACTATTGATAATACTTTCGTAGATGCTCTGCATTCGATGCATTCTTGAATTCTTCTCCTTACAAGGTTTCAATCCTGTATGTCCCTGGACGAATAACTTCTGTCACTCTGTAGGGTCTGTGCTAGTTGGCTTCCAGTTTATTATGCTATTGGATGACTTTCTTCAGCACATAATCCCCTTCCTTCAAATCACATTTCTTAACACTTTTATTGTAGAACGAAGCTGTTCGTTGTTGATACGCGGCATTCCTGATAGCTGCTTCTTCTCTGACTTCTTCTAGCATATCCGGGTCAAATCTTATCATAAAATCATTAATAGGAGAATTGAAATTAAGTACCCTATGTGTAGGTAGGCCTAATTCAACAGGTATGACAGATTCACTCCCGAATGCCAGGATGTATGGGGACTCTCCAGTTGTTGTTCGCGGTGTGGTGCGATAAGCCCACAACACAAAGTGTAGTTCATTAATTCAATTTTCCTTTGCATCATCCAGTCATTTTTCAAACCATTTAGCAGCATTTTGGTTGTCAACTCAGTTTGCCTATTGCTCTGGGGATGGCCGGGTACAGAGTGAGTTTTCAGTATATTGGATTGATGATAGTATGCAGCAAACTCCTCGTTGTCAAACTGGGTTCCATGGTCAGTAATTAATGCATGTGGGAGGCCGTATCTGCAAATTATATTTTTCCAAATAAATTGATAGACTTTGTCGTATGTCATATCAATAAGAGGCTCAGCTTCCACCCATTTAGTAAAATAATCCACTACGACCACTAAGTATTTGAATTTTTCCTTAGTCGTTGGTAGTGGTCTGACCAAATCTATTCCCCATATAGCGAATGGCCAAGGAGATGTTATGGGTGTTAACAATGCCTGAGGAGTTCTTCGGATGGACGAGAAGCGTTGGAATTTATCGCACTACTTAGCATAAGCTGCGCAATCAGCTCTCATCGTCGGCCAGTAGTACCCCTGCGTGGTTATCCTTCGTAAGAGCGTACGACCAGCTACATGGGCTCCACAAGACCCTTCATGAACCTCTTCGATCAAATATTTCACTTCAGAGGGATGGACGCATCTTTGTAGCCTTGCTATAACTCCTCATTTGTATAAAATGCCACTAGTCAACACATAATGTGCAACTTTAAACTTTAGTTTCTTGGCTGCGAGTTTATTAGTTGGTAAAGTCCCATCTTCAATATAGGCTCTGATTAGATCCATCCAACATGGTCCTAAGTTAAGGGAAATGAAATTTATCATTAGATCTTCATCAATGCTCCGATCAACTAAGACTTCTATTGGGACTGTTTATCGTAGCTCGGTGCGTGTGGCTGATGCCAATCGAGCTAGTGCGTCTGCTCTTGCGTTCTCCAATCTTGGTATTCTAATTAACTGAATTGCGATAAGACTTGATACAACCTCCATTGCTTTGGCACGATACTTTATCATTAATTCCCCTTTTGCTGCATATACCCCCAGAATTTGATTTACAATTAATTGAGAGTCACTGTACACAACGACTTGCTCTGTCCTCATGGTTTTGGCCAGATTTAGTCCCACGATCATTGCTTCATATTCTTCCTCATTATTAGAAGCTTTAAATTGAAAGCGCAGGGCATACTCTACCTCAATTTCATCTGGACTTTTCAAAATAATCCTTGCTCCACTGCCCGCAGTGCACGAAGATCCATCTACATACAAATTCCATATGGGTAACTTATCATCAAAATTTTGATCCGAGAGAGTTCCTCGGTGAAATATCTTACACTTCCTTTTATCCTCCTCCAGTACTTCTCGCTGCTCGGTAGTCATCTTTCCTTGCTCGTCTACCGAAGTAAGTTGGTCGGGGTTTAATTTTAATGATCCTGTAACATCTACAGGTTGGTCAGAGGCATCTTCCTGAGTAAATTCTGCGATAAAATCCGTTACTGCCTATCCTTTGAGCGACGACCTAGGCTCATAAATTATATCATATTCACCGAGATCCACTTCCCAGTACATCAATCTTCCTGACTTCTCTGGCTTATGTAGAGCTTGCCTTAATGGCATATCGGTGTACACCACTATAGTATGGGCTTGGCAGTATGGCTTCATTCTTCTGCTTGCTTCAATTAATGATAGTGTCAATTTCTCCAGACTTGGATATTTGATTTCTGCTCTTCGAAAAGCTTTGCTGGTGTAATAGACTGGTTTTTGTACCCGTCTTCCACTTTTATCAACGCCGAGCTCACTGCATTTTCTGAAACTTCCAGATATAAGTATAGTCTTTCTCCCATCACTAGTCGGGACAACAATGGAGGTGTCCTGAGATATTTTTTCAATTCATGAAAATCCTCCTCGCATTCATCATTCCACTCGAAAGTTTTTCGGAGTGTTTTGAAGAATGGGAGGCATCTATCAGTTGCTCGTGACACAAATCTATTAAGCGCTGCTACTCGCCCTCTAAGGCTTTGCACTTCCTTCTTCATGGTTGGAGATCGTAGATCTAATAGAGCTTTGATCTTTTCAGGGTTCGCCTCAATCCCTCGTTGATTAACAATGTATCCGAGAAACATGCCTTCTCTTACTCCGAATATGCATTTGGTGGGATTCAACTTCATTTGATATTTTTTTAATTGATCAAAGGTTTGACCTAGATCAACTAGATGATCAGCAACTTTCTTTATCTTCGTCATTATATCATCAATGTAAACCTCCATGCTATGATTGATCTTCTCTGCAAACACGGCTACGTTGCACTTGCATTTTTCAATCCAAAAGGCATAACATTATAACAATAAGTTCCCCTTGGGGTGATAAAAGAGGTACTCTCCTTGTCTTCAGGCTTCATTTTAATCTGGTTGTAACCAGAATAAGCATCCATGAAACTCAACAATTTGTGTCCCAAGGTAGCATCCACCAACTGATCGATTCGAGGTAAAGGAAAATGATCCTTTGGGCAGGCTTTATTAAGATCAGTGAAGTCCACACACATCCTCCACTTGTTGTTTTTCTTCTTCACCATTACCACTTTTGCTAGACAATCAGGATATTTGACATCCTCAATAAAAGGGGCTTTTTGCAGTTTCTCTACTTCTTCTTATATGGCTTGGTTCTTCTCGGGACTTAATACCCTTCGTCGTTGCTTCACTGGCCTGATTTCCTTGTTCACATTGAGCTCATGACACAAGAAATTTGGGTCTATCCCTGGCATATCTTTGTGACTCCATGCGAAAGTCTTCTTTTCGCGTCTTAGAAATGCTATCAGCTCTTGCTTTATTGACACATCTAGTGATGCACCGATTTGAGTTATTCGTTCTGGATGCTCGTCGTCCAGAATGATATTTTGGGGTAGCCTTCATGACCTGGACCTTAACGAGCTGAGACTCATCTCTTGGGTCTAAAGTTTGAATCTTCGCATCTTCTATCTCATCTACCTAATAAGTAGTAGTCTTTTTCCTGGATTCTTCACATTCTTCTTGCTCGGCAGATGAATAATAGCTTTCTCGAGCTACTTTTTGGTTGCCCTTCACCACTCCTACTCTAAAGTTGGTTAGGAATTTTAAACATTGATGTATAGTAGATGGTACTTCTTCGAACTTCTTCAAACCTACCCTTCCCATGATGATATTGTAAGCTGATTGGACATTTTTATCCATCACGAAAAAGCGTACTCTTTCTGTTCGACAAGTAGGCCATGTACCATTGAACATATCCAACTTGATCGTCCCAAGTGGAAAAACTTTCTCGCCAGTAAAATCAAGTAGGGGCCTATGATATGGCTCCAACTGGGATAGGTTTAGATTTAAACTATCAAAACATGGGTAGAACATGATATCTGCCGAGCTACCATTATCCACCAATACTCGTGAAATCACTACTTCCTTCATTCTCATTTTGATCACCAATGGGTCATCACGAGGATATAGCACACCTGCGAGGTCGTTCTTAGAGAAACCAATGACCAGTTTATCTTTGTTCACCTTCCTCGGGCGATCATCTTCAACTAGATTTATTCGTTGAATGTACGAACAAGCTTGAGCCTCATTGAGGTAAGCTTTCCTCTCTACAGTAAGGTTTCCACCTCGTGCATCTCCACCTGTAATAACATTGCAATCAAATGATCCAAAACGAATTGAAAATACCTCACGTTCTAGTTGTCTTGGTCGTTTGGGGAGATCGGGATCATCTTGATCATCTTCTGGATCTTCTTTATGACTTCTTTTCTTGTCTTCTTTTGCTTGACGATGAGATTTAGATCTTCTTCTTACTCGGTCATTGGTCTCTCCACCATTTTGACGATCAACATATTTAGCTAATTTTCCTCATCTAATGAGTGCTTAGATTTCATTTTGAAGAGCTATGCAATGCTTGGTCGTGTGACCATGATCTTTGTGGAATTCATAATATTTGGACTTGTCTCTCTTATCAGTATCTGCCTTTATTTTTGTTGGCCAGGATAGTTCCTCATTGTTCTTGATCTCTTCCAGAATGTGATTTATATCCACCTTCAAGGGAGTATAATTTCTGTATTTCTTCATCTATTCCAATGCTTGCTTACCCTTTGATTGTCTATCACCACCAGTTCTCCTCTACTCCTCTTCTCAGTTTTAGCGACCTCAGCTTTAATCTCCTTACTATATGAGTTCTTTTTTGCAGCCATGGCTTCCTCAGCATTTATGATTTTGGCTGCTTTTGCCATCAGTTCTGCTATGGTTCTAGGTGGGTCTTTGGCCAAAGTATAATACAATTTGTTTGGTAGTAGACCACTCATCAGAGCAGTAATCGCCGTCTTCTCCTCGTAATCAATTACTTCTAGTTTCTTATTATTGAAATGAGTAATATAGTCCCTGGTGCTTTCACCTGTCTTTTGTCTAACACTTAGCAAGTGTGCTACTCGTTTGACTGGCTTTGCTCCAAAACAAAATTTCTAATAAAGAGTTCTGCTAGCTGAAGGAAGGTCGCAATTTTACCCCGAGGAAGGTTATTGTACCACATCTGAGCAGATCCGATAAGAGTTCCCGAAAATGTCCTGCATCTCATCTCATCTGGAATGACATAGATATCAGCAGCAGCTTGGTATTGTTCTATATGAAGGACAGGGTCAGTTTTTCCATCATACTTAGGTGTCACCATAGGATCTTTGAATTTTGATGGCGTTAGGAAATCCACAATTGCCTGTACAAATGGTGTTCGTTGGAAAAAAGTTCTTTGTAGAGGATTCTTGGCCTTAGCCATTTCCCCTAATCTATCCTCCAACCTTTGAATTGATCCCTTCCATGCATCATTTCCCTCCTCGTTCCTATTGGTTCGAGCAACTGATCGCGTTGAATTTGCCTCTTAGGATCTTTTATGACGAGCAATTGATAGGGATTGGGCAGAGCCTTCCCTTAAATCAGATGGTTATTGAGAGTTCCTCGACACAATCTTAGGGGGATTTCTATTCCTCCTAGGTACCAAATGATCAAAAGGAGAGACTCTACTCAACCTTTCAAGGGCACTTGTCCGCTCTGAAGATAGAGTGACATTTTGTTGAGTGTCCATTGCTCGTACCGAGGAAGTCCATCCAGGCTGATAAGAAGGATCATTAGATCTCTCAGTACGATATGAATCGGTGCGTCTGGATTGAGATTCCTCTAGAAATAACGTTCACGTAATTCATGAAGATGGTAAACGAGTATCTCTTTAAACATTTCATTATCCTGATTGGGCTCGCACTCCACCTTGAACGGTTTGTATGAGTTGACGTATGGTTTCTTGCATGGCCGCTTGCCCTTAGGCGAAATTAGCCATTATACCAGCCAGATCTGAAAAATTTGGGGGAGCAGAAGGATTCAGGGGAGTCCCAGTGTTTCGATTACTAGATTCTGGATTATCAGCCATTGATGATGAGTTGTTTTGGTGAAAAACGCTAATTACAATCGTTTCTCACAGATGGCGCCAATCTGTTGATGTAAAAAACTAGATTTGATCTAATTATTTTAATCAAAGATAAATATGAATAAATAAATATGAGACAAGAGATTTTTAGAGTGGTTCAGCCTTAAGGAAATGGCCTACATCCACTGTTTTTGTATTGCTGACTGTTTGCCTAGAATTCTTGCTAAGTGGTTTTCTCAAGAAATTCCAAGTCCCCTTCTAATGAGGAGGTTACAATGTATTTATAGCCTTGAGGCTGTACAAATTAAAGGACAATGCGTTGTTATCTAGTAGATATATACGTTTTTACGATAATAATGAGCATTTAATGCGCAGTCGTCTCTTTGATAATCCTGATTTGAGTGCTCTGTATGCCCAGTAGCTCGGACCACTTAAGCTGCTCGGACCGCCTAAGTAGCTCGGTACGTTTAAGCTGCTCGAGGCCCATGAGCTTCCCGGGAGGCCTAAGTTGTTGATCGTTAGAAGTATTTATAATTTTCCACGTTAGTTGACACGTGTCTTCAAATGATGGGTCCATGTCAGCATACTAAATTTTGTACCAACAGTGTTTTCAATTTTATTCGAATAACAACACAAGAGATGATGCACTTGTGTACGCATAAAGTGAAGAAAAAATGCAACCATATACCAATCAAAATTATGAATTAATCTTTAATTTACACTGAGGAGAAGGCACAAATGTCAAAACACAAGTGTGTGAATTAAGATACGTAGACAACAAGACACCCTTTAGGATACTTACCACTATGCGTTTACTAGTTATAAAGTAGTTACATAGACAATTGGTAAAGGATTTTATATTAAGAAAGATTGATAATATAGTTGTAGAATGTAAAAATAAAGTAAAATGAAAATAAAATTACTTATCAAATTTATACATTGTTGTGAATTAATACTAATTTATCGAAATCTTTACATCTCTTATGTACCCGTGGTGATCATTAGCCCAAAATGTGTTGGGTTTATGATCAACAAGTGGCATCCCAATGTAAATCATTAATATATTATCATCGGGAATAAAGAAAATCAATTGAATACTTTTCCATAAGTATGGTATTTCATTGACAAACATTATCTTGTTGTTCCAACTTTTATTTGGTATTGTCAATTCATTTTGTCATTATCCACTTCTTGACTATAATTTTATGTTATCCATTTAGGTAAAACCCAGCCAACGTTGGTACCATGCACCAAGTTGACCATAATTTTTTTGTGGGCGCTAAAATCTCCACCTTGGCCTGTCATTTATATGTACTTGAAATGAGTAAAGTGGGAACCCATGCCGCACCAGTGGCCATCCAACATATAGTCACCCCCATGTGTGTACGTTGTGACACGTGTGATCATTTGGTTGAATATTTATCCACACTCATGGCTAATAAGGCTTTGTCTGAGCAAGAAAACATCGTATATAAAAATTGGCTAAGGTATGATCAATATTTGAACTCTTATAATCTGGGATGGAAAGATCACCCCAATCTTTCATGGTCCAATGGTCAATACCAAGGAGGTCAGTCTTCTAGTAACCCACCCTCAGGTTTCCAAATGACTCCACCCGCCTCATCATGTCCTTTGTCTCAGAAGATCCAATCTTTAAAGGATACAATGAATTTTCTTGCTCAAAATTTCCCCAAATTCTAACAGGCGACTCAAAGTGCCCTCTAATCCACCTAACAAAGCTTGCACATGAATACTCAGTGCATAGTAAGACTCGAGGTTCAAGTGAGGTAATTAGCCCAAATTTTAAGCGAGAGAAATAAAATAAAATTTCCAAGTCATCCGTAACCAAACCCAAACGGTAACACTCCTAGAACCCAATTTTGCATGCAACATGTTTCTAGTTCATCCCAAACCCAAGAATATGTCAATGTCATAAACAAACTTAGGTCTGGGAATTAAGGAAACACTAAGGTTCGTGAGTCGATTGCAAAAAAAAAATATTGAGGAGAAGCAAGACCCCCCGCCGAACCAAGAAAATGGTCGGGGTCAAGTCACTCCTTCACCAGTGTCTTCTGAGCCATTTATAGCGACTTACATTACAAAAGCTCCATTTCCCCAACATTTTCTTCCTCAAAAGAAGGTGGCATAAGTGGATCAATTTTGGAAGTATTTAAGGAAATGAACGTTAACATCCCCCAACATTATGCTATACAACAAGTTCCATCTTATGCTAAATTTTTTAAGGACCATTGTACCTTTAAAAAACCATAAACATTCTGAAGAAATATTTTCTCGTCAAGTAAGCTAGCTCAACTATCTAGGATAAAACCCCCATCAAGTATAAGGATCTAGGGGAGTTGGAGATCTTTATTAAGATAGATTTAGAAGCGAGTGTGAACCTACTTGAGTGCACCGTGTACGAGAAACTTGGTTTGGAGGAACTAAAGACCACTAAGATGATTGTCCTTAGACGATCGATCCGTTAATGTGCCTATAGGAGTTGTAGGTGATGTTTTGATTAAAGTAGGTGAGTTTTTCTTCCTTACAGACTTTGTGGTCTTAGAAACTCAGCATGTACTAAACCTATCCAGGCAAATGCCTATCATCCTCGGTCAACCAGTTTTGGCCACATCTGAAGCTGCAATTACACGTCGTAGTGGGCTACTAACCCTCTAATTTGGAAACATGACCATGGGCCTGAATGTGTTTAATTTAGAGAATCCCTCATTGGATGATGATAATTATGTCAAGCGTATTCAAGAAAAGTTTTTTGTCAGTACCCCAAAGGATAGTGACATCATCGATCTAATTGCTTGTCCACCTGATTTGTCTCTAGATATGAGTTTTAGAGATTTAAAAAAAAAAATTGGATCGATTGATGAAGATCTCACTTTCGAATTCTAATCTTTATTATGCTCTTTTCATAAAATTACGAAAAATAACTGGGAAACTAATTTAAATCGAGTCCTTCTCTGTGCACTAACACTCGAAGAACCTTTAGAGAATGTGCTTACATGTGAGGTTTTATCTATCGGTGAAGTGGTGGTCATTCGAGCATTTTCGATTAGTGATACGTGTTTATTCATGCTGCGTTGTCTTTTTCCTTCATGTCCACCACTCGTGTCATTTGAGTGTTTCAATGAGAGTAAGGATGTTCCCGTAGTTTCTTCCAACTTAGAGCCTGATATGTGCATTCTTGATATTGAGGGGAACCTAAGCTTAATAAACCTTTCATTACTTCATTATGATAGTCTCCCCGAGCATGAGCATATATTCCATATGTCATTATGCGTAACCATTATTATACCCACTGTATTCATTGTGTGCCTTCATGTGTTTATTTTGTCGATTAGGTTAACTCCAAATTTTTTCTGATTTTGGTTTATCATGAAATGCATGTGGTATCGGTAGGATGGTGGTAACACAAGTGGATTTCCTGGGTTATATCATTCTTTTACTTTTGCACTTTTTTTTCTTCGTCCATATTTTGATTTTGAGCATAAATTGAGGATAATATAAAATTTAGGTATGGGGTAAGGATTGCATTTTAAAAAATTATAAAAATAGAAAAAAATTTAAAAGTCAAAAAAGATCTTCAATATAATTGAGATTTAAAGCGATTTCTTAATATCGAATTAATCCACAAATCTCTCAACCAGTTAAATTTTTACACAGTAGCCATTTATTATGATTAAAAATGGATATGGATGCAAAAGTTAATATGCTTAACGAATAAATGTAAAGATTTTAAACAAGAAAGAAATTATGCAATTCATCATTTTTGAAACATTTAAATCAATTGAATTAAAATAACTCAAACTTTCCTTAAGTGATAGTTCGTTAATAATCTCAAATTCTTTGTTCTGTTTGATTACTGAAAACAAAAATAAAAAATGTTAATCTTAACAATTACAAGTCTTAGTAAGTATACTTGAGACATTTATTAACTTAACAAAACCTGAGAAATCAGATTAGTGCATCATTTTTAACGTCCAAATTTAGTCCTAAATCGGCCATTTTACATTATTTTGTTGCAAGCCAATTTGTGCCTAAAAAATGAGCCACCCAAAAATCTAGACCCATTTTCTAATAATAGCAATGTAAACGGTAAGAAAAGTCCAAAAGGAAAAGAAAGTTTTGTAGAACAATATGTGAAATGAAAAGAAGGAACAAATGGGTGAAAGAAAGAGTGGGAAAATGAATTGAAAAGGAAAAAAAAAGTTTGTGATTTTGAAAACAATAGAGAACGAAAAGAAAATAGTGGTTAGAAAAGTGCCTAAAAATTCAACCTCGATAAAATCGTTATTTTTAATCGAAACCTGAGCCCACAATGCAACCAAAGAAATTCCTAATTGATCTCAAGTATATTTAGTTATAGTATGGAGAGAGATGGATAGTGTATCACTCTGTAATTTCGAGGACATTGAATTGAATTATTTTTGGGTGAAATAGAATTTAATGTAATTTGGAGAAATTTAAATTTATGATTTGGAGAAATTATTTAAATTGGAGGATTTATTCAATTTGATGAACTGGGATTTAATTATTCGGATTATTTTTGTGTCTCATTTTTTAGGTAAAAAATTAGAGAATATTATAAAGTAATTCAAATAGCAATTCTGAGTGCATGGTTGATTCCGGATAGGTCCAGATAGTTAGAAAAGATTACCCGGGGGTAGTAATTGACTCCCAGAACATTTTTAGTCATAATTGGGCTCACACGGGGGTGTTTGGGCCATTTGAACTTGGCTCAGAAGAACAATTTTGGGATTAACACATTACAACCTAAGTTTGAGAGTTTGGGGTGAACACAACTCTAAAATAAAAATATCATAAAACCCAAATTAGACGAATTATGACACACACAACTCAAAGAGAAAACATAGTTTTGCAGAGAAGAAAAGAGGGATAACTTTGGGAGCTTTTTGGGAGACCAATAAATCATCTTCATCAAAGAAACTAGACTCTATAAATTGTATACAAGCAAGTGATTAAATTTCTTCAATGTAAGTTTGTGATAACCAATTCATATCATAGTGGGTGTGATGAAAAATAGTTTTTAGGGTGAGCTATCATGTAAAAATGGGTTTTTGAGGTATCGACCAATTGAAAAAGATTAAGAGTTAAATTATGATGAAATATGATGAATTGTGGTTGCTAATTGTTTATGAAAAGAAACCAGTAACCAATTTTGGGTAACATGGATGGTAGGGTCAAATTATAGAGGTCGATTTAACAAATTCGTGAAACTCAATTCGGAACCTTCATCTCGTGATGAGAACACAACCTGCGTAAAGGTCATTAAAATGATTGGAATCCATCTTACACAATGAGTTGGGTTAAAAGTCATTTGGGTTGTAATTTTTGGAGAAAACCAGAAGCTCGGGTTACCGCTAATGGTGGAAATCAACGTGGGGATCCAACATGAGAGTTGATTGTTTGTGGTGAAGAATTTATGAGGTTTATGTTTTTATCCATGATCTGGATCTGTGTAAAGGAGAGAGTTAAGGTTGGTAAGGATCAAACAAGGGACTGAATTGAAAACAAAACTAGAACTGGGATGGCCATCAATGGAAGAAGTTGTGCGCCGACAAGAAGAAGGATAGCACTGGCAGCGGCCGATCGTTCGAATGACCCAACCCGTCGTTCGAATGATGCTGTAGAATTTGGGACACCTAGTTCCTTTTTTATGTGGCCTGAGATTTCTTTGATGAATTTTAGAATGGGTTAGTGAGACTTTCTAACCTCATACTTAGGAACTTACAAATAAAATAAAAATAAGTGTGGGAATTAAGTGCGAAATTTGGAGTAACGAATTTTAAAAAGGGTTGAAATTATGGGCCTAGGGAATATGTTCTGGTATTTTTGGTTGAGTGACACTATAATAAATTTAATTAATGTACAAAATTAATAAATTTTAGGGTCGGGAAATTGGCTCACGTATTTTGGCTAGTGCTACGGGATTCGTTCATGGATTAGCCAGGTTTATTTAAATAAATAAATAAATAAATAAATATATATATATATATATATATGCGGTGATTGTGTAGTGTATATATATGTGTGTGTGTTCTTTATAAATATTGGTGCGAATAATATTGATAGGAATACATACCCCTCTAGTGCTATCATAGGAGGTTGCGCGATGTGGGTGAATTCCCTGGCTTGAGGAGCACTAAAAGTATAGTCCCCAGGTCATAGTCGTCCAGAATTTTATTGTGTGATTTTTTTTGGGGGTGAAGCGCTTTGGGGTATGATTCGGTTTCACTTCTGGTGAAGGAACTATGGGCGCCTCCGCTACGTTTATTTTTGTTTCACTGATTCGGGGAGCTAACCGATTTCGAGTGTATGGGTGGATGAGTATACCTGGGGTTATAGCATTTTAGAGAACATTCGGTGAGTGTCTACTTGGGAGGATGGTTATATATACGACATGTGTGTGAATGTTGTGATATATGATACATACATATGATGTAGATTTACATACGGGTAAAATACATGAAGTGCAACTGTATTATATATGATACTTATATAAGAGTGTAAATATTTCTATACGGGCGAAGTAAATAAAGTAAAAAGGGATTTCTTTTATATAACTAGTGAGAATGTTATATAGTGAATTTAAAGAGGATGAATTAAGTTAATTGGATAAATAACGTATGAAGTAAAAGTACAAATTATTTGGGTTATAGTAGAGTGTTAAGGAGTTTCATGACAAGGCTAGTTAGACGGGGTAGTGTAACTGGGGGGTTAGGAAAAAGCGTTAGGTATGCACATTAGTTGAGGGGTGAGTAGTATCTCAAGTAAGTGCGACACTAACTTAAATGTGAAGAGCATTCATGTATTTTAATTATTGCATTTCAATTAACTTATAAAATATTTTAAAAAGGATTTGAGCTCGGACCCGCATTTGCAAAATATTTTCAAAACCTTTTAGATGTCTAGCCATAGGGACGTCAAACTTGATGATATGTTCCAGGGATGTGTAGCTGCTGCATGTATGGATGTTGCAGGATTTGGACTTAGTCGCTTCAGTCATTTCATTCCTACAGTAGGATACAACTCAGTATTTTATTTGGGCACGTTGCCACAGCTATTTTATTTCAGTCAGACTTTGTACTCAGTTTACTATTTCTGTTTGATTCTTATAATGGATTTTGGATTTATTTTACTGATAATTTATTTTGCTAATCGTTTATTTATTTATTCAGTATTGATTTAGAATCATTGATTGTGTGAATGATTTAAATTTAAATTTATATTATTTTTGTTGTTAAGTAATAAGATTAAAATTTTGACTTCATTTTTTTGAATACTAGGTGGTTAGTAAGTTTGAAAAAGTTTTCAAGGGTGATGTTAAGAATGAACCAGATGAGAAATCTCTTTTAATTTAATAAATGACTGATCACCCTATATTTAATTAGGCGAGTGTCACAGATAGTATCCATGGTGTGATTCAAAGTTTTCAAAAGGTAATTTATTTTTTTATCATGAGATCATATTCATCCATTATAAAAAAAATTCATTTTTGATCATGTATATGTGAAATTTGATCCCTAAACATTCTCTTTTATTCACATATACCGAGAGAAAATAGTCGATGTTTGAGTGTATGCATATCGTGAGATTTTGAAATTAAAATGAACTTTTGGATAAGAAACATAATAATCAAATATTTTGAAATGGATGGTTATATTGTCTTATGCTCACACGCGTGATAAGTTGAGATTGAAAATTGATTTTTTTTACTATATTTATAAAGGTTCCATTTAAGACTTGGTTCTATTACTTTTGTGTCTTCTGTAAATTGAGTCAACTTTTTGAATTTTATTGGTATGTTCACTACAAGCCCTCATGAGACAAAACTCGTCCACTAGGACAATGTAGGGGCATAACGGCTTATTGCACATGCTAAGTGCAATCATGATTCCTACGAAAGTGATGTTTGAGATTTTAGAATTTTCATTTTATCCGAGGACTAGAAAAGTTTAGGTTTGGTGATATTTGATGAGCTAATTATTTTGTATAATTTATAATCAAATCTAGGCCATGTTAGTCATGTTGTGTCATAATTAATGAGTTTTTAGAGTCGTTTTTATTATTTAGAAGAAAAATGTATGTTTGAAAAGAATTCATGTTATAATGCAATTTTAGAAACCCTAGGGGGTAAAACCATAATTTTAGAAACTTTATGAGACCAAAAGTAATTTTATAATGTTCATATGGGTAATATAAAGTTCCATCTGACATATAGTCGAATTCCGTGTAAAAACTAAGAAATTATGAATTTTGGGGGCTAAACTGCAAAGATGGGTAATTTTGTAATTTTTTAAAATGTTATGGGCCAAATTTTTAATTAATTATATTTATTTTAAATTTTTATAAATACCTATAAAAATGATGAGGAATGGAGGCCAAACTAGAAAGTTACAAAGCTTTGGGGTATAAAGTACAAATATGAGAAACTTGACTGAAAACAAAACAAATAAATTACTGGAGCCAAAATATTTTTAAAATGATCACTTGGATTATTGGTTAGGAGATAAAAATGCTGGAGGTATTGGGTTTGACTCTACACAACTGCATTTAATTTTTGTGAGCAAAAAAATTGAGCTGAAAAGGTTGCCACGTGGCAGGATATCACTGGTTGCATGTAAACACATATTCTCCCACCGCCGACATCATCACTACTCATGCCTTAGTCTCCCACACATTCTCTCCAATTACCCTCATTCACATGTGTACCTTTTTCTTTTCTTTTATTCTTTTTCCAATCATTCTTATTTTTTATTATTTCTCCCATCATTTTTATTTTACTCTTTCTCCCATCATTCTTATTTTTTTTATTTTTTCTTCATCGTGCTTATTTTATTCTTTCTCCCATAACTCTTATTTTTTCTATTCTATCTCCCATCTTCACAAATATTCCTCACACCCCCTATAAAAAGGAAAATTGGAAGACAATTTGGAAAAGTAGGTTTGGACACAGTTTTGAACATAATGTTTGAGGTAACTGGTGAGTTTATTTTAAGAGCACCAAAAATAGTAAATCCTTGTATTTTTATTTTTGAGTGTTGGTGATGTATTTTGTGTTCAAGATTTGGAAGAAACTTTTTATATTGACATTCAAACTTTGGGACTCCATTTTTGTATATTGATTATTATTAATGAGAACTATAATTTCAACTTGCAATTTTATTAGTTCAATTATGATGCTGGATTAATTTAATTGCTTGGATTGGTGAAATTTTTCTATGATTACTTAGTGCATACTTTTAATTAGTTTATTTCGTTCAAATTCCTTACTTGTTTTAAAATTATTTTAAAAAATATTATTCATTAAAATTGTCACGAGAGTGATTTTTTAAAACTTCGAAATTAATTATTTTATTTACATTCTTTGATTTTTACAATCATAAGCTTGTAAAAATGGTAAACGGATCCCAAACCCTAGTAATCTTCTCATATTTTATTACAAGCTTTGTGTCACTCATTTATTTTGTTTCATCAGTACATCTTATTTCTACACGAATATTGACTAGTTGGAAAGTCGATAATTATTAAGAATCGATCAAATCTTCGCATGATTGATCCGTACTTATACTAGTTATACTACAATAGCCCATACAGTTGTGGTCATACATAAATTTGATAACACTTACCCATCCATAAACACCCCATTCATAAAATAAAAGGATCTAAAAAGATTGATAGGTATACTTCTTGTTTGACCATGTGTAGATGTCCCCATAAATATTCTTTGAATAGAAACAAAAATGCGATGTGATAATACAAGCATAAAATAGGAGATGAATGATTACATATAATCTATTTAAAAACATATCCCATACTCACTCACTCATTTCTCACCTCCCTATCCCATACAAACCTTGTATCCCTCTTATATTGTACTCACCTGCAACCCAGTTCAAAATATAGTATACTTATTAAACATCATTAATTCATAAATTATAACCTAGTTCTCGTACCTTATTCCCAAACAACATTCGTAAGACACTAACCATAAAACACAGTTCTTTTCCTCAATTTGAACACCGAGTGCGTACACACATTGCACAGAGTATCACACGGTGAACGCTCACTACATTCACAAACCCACACAATTCACGTTAATTAGTCATGAATATTGAATTTTAAACCCCTTAACTTTACGCATTTTAGCATTTTTCCGCGCATTAATCCCGATACTTATGTTCATTTATTGGATAATCTCTGTTTTTACTCCATTTATCTTGTGAAAGGTTTATTTGAGATTTTATAGGTGCTTGGAATGCTAGATATGAAGTTTGGTTGAATTTCGAGAAATTTTCACCGACAAATCGTGCTCAACATGTAAGTTGTATCTCTCTGAGGTATCTTCTGGTGGCCACAGGCGGTGCATGGTTCTAACTTATAACAGAGAAGTTATGGATGTATCCACGAGATAACAAATGTGAAAATTAGGTTCATTTCCCTCCAGGTGCCGAATCCATTTGTTCCTGATCCGAATCGATTCGGGCCCTGGTAGAATTGAATAAACATTGATCCGAATTGATTTGGCTCTGTTTCGAATCGATTTGGTCCCCGTTATTGCCTTGTTCCTTTATTCACAAGTTTGTCACCAACTTATTGTTGTATATATTGTTTATCCGTCTCATTTTGTGAGGTGTAGATTTTATTTTCAGGAGATAATACCAAGCATTGAACACTTTTTTTTCTCTCCTAGGCTATATTGAAAGTTCTCTCTCTCTCTCTCTATATATATATATATATATATATATATATATATGTGTGTGTGTGTGTGTGTGTGTGTGTGTGTGTGTGTGTGTGTGTGTGCGTGTGTGTGTATCATTCCCCCCTCTCTCTCTCCCTTCCTCTTTTTCTCTTTCCTTCCATTAATTAGATTAAAGTTGTTGTATATTTTTTTTTGTAAGCGTGTTACTATTGACTTTATTGGTTGTATTAGTTTGAATCTACATTAATTGAAAAAATTATGGTTTATTACTTTCTTTAATGATCATTTCTTTCTTATTAAATCTTGCATTCACTATGTATGTCATTTATACCATTAGTTGGTAATTCTCATAAATTAGGGATGACAATCCCACCGTAAATGACTGAACTTAGAGTATTCATTCATATTTAGGGTTTCATTCATATTCATTATAAGTGCCACTCATGTGTTGATATTAGAGTATCATAGTCTCTTAACTTCCCTTGTCGTGCAAGGGTAGTGTTTGAAGATTTACTACAAACGCAACCCATTTGTTACATTAACTAATTAAACCTTAATGTTCCATTGATGAGTTTGATCTCCACATGGTTTATGTTTGGACCTAATTGTCTATGATAGATGACAATTGAATTGAATTGAATTTCATTATCTACTTAGAAAGTCCAAGGTGGGGGAATGATCCCTAATCTTTTTTTTATTTCACTCACAAGTTCATTTTACCTTTTTCACATTTATTTTAGCGCATGCCAAGATACTTGTTAGTTGTAGTTCACCACTCCAATTATTATCATTTTTTCCATTTCACTTTTGCGATTCAAAGTAACTTCATATAACCCCATCTTATTTTATTCAAAATTTCTAGTCCATATCGAAATTGATCTCGGAGTTGTCCACATATTACTTGTTGTGATTGATTCTCACTTGAATCAAATTGAGTTTTTGGAGAAGCAAGTTTTTGGCGCCGTTTTCAAGGATTGGCAACAAAATTTCAAGTTGTACAACATTTCTATATGATTTATCATTCCCCGTGGTACCCGTGAGAACACGGTTTCTAAAAACAAATCCAAAATTCCAATAGACACATAACATAAATGGCAATAACCAAAATCCCATTGTGGAATATCTATCGTCGAGTAAGCATTCAGATTATCGGATACCATCTCCCTTCCACATTCTCACATTGTGAAGACAACTCAAATTCAGTCACCATGGGTGATAATTTGAGTGAGCATGGTATCCGAGAAGAGGTTGAGCTACCATATCAGCCTATGAGAGAATATCTTCAATCGCAGAGCACCACCTCTCCATTGTGTATCAATTTCCCATATAATACCACGCAATTCCACTTTTGGAATGGCATGATTCAATTACTGCCAAATTTTCAAGGCATGGAAAGTTAATAGCCATACTTACATGTGCGGGAGGTTGAGGAGGTGTGCGATACTTTTAGTGATCAAAATTTCCCTCTTGATATTATACGCCTCAAACTCTTCCCGTTTTCTCTCAAGGGCAATGCTAAAACTAGGACTTGGTCTTTAGAACCAAAATATATAGGGAGTTGGGGATTATATTAAGGCCAAATTCTTAAAAAAATTCTACCCCACCTATATAACTAATGCTCTCAAACAAAAATTCAAACCTTCACCCCGAAAAAAATGAAACCTTTGAGAAATGTTAGGAGATGTTCAATGATATCTTGGGTAAGTGCCCCCACCACGCCTTTGAAAAGTGAAGATTCGTCTCCTTTTTCCACATTGCACTTACCCTCAATTCTAAACAAATGGTGGAGACCATTTGTTCCGGAGAATTTTTCGGCATGGACCCGGACGATGCAAAGGCGCATTTGAAGTATTGTGTCGAGAATAATCAAGCATGGGATACATTAAACCCAGATAAAGTTAAGCCTCAGCCTTTTAATCCATCCACATCTACCCAGGCCTCTATAACCTCAATAACGAGGATGATATGATAATGAATCTTGATAAATTATTAAACATGGTCGGGGATTTTGGCTAAAAGAGTCAATATCCCGCCATTCCAATGCATTCTTCAATGAAAGAGTTGTGTTCCATATTAGATATTAATGGTCACCCAATCACTGAGTGTCCCACAATCCCAGACTATAAAGTTATACTCCATGATCAAGCGAGTGCTATAGGCCATTTCAAAAGGGTCCCAGAACAATCATCCTGGCCATGGGTATAATTCATCATGGATCAACCATCTCATTTTTAAAATGGACAACCCTAATAAGCTCAAAATCCCTCTGAATTATCAACCGCATTACTTACAAGCACCTCCCCATCCTTTCCAAATTCAAGGCCCTTTGTGCGTTCCTTCGTATTCCCCCATATAAGAAGAGTCTCTAGGACACTTTGCAAGAGTTCATACAAGCATAAGAGAGCGTCAATAACCAAAACGCTCAAAAAAATTTTCTCATTAAGTCTCAAATTGCAAAATTAACTCGCATCGTTGGACACACAATAAAAGGGGAAAGCCCCATCTCAATGCCAGTCATTGGAACAAGACAACTCCATTATAACTCTTAGGATTTAACAAGTGATTCAATATCCTATCCCACCAATCCCAAAATAACCCGATGATATCTCACTAACGCTTCGAGAGCGTAAAGTGACTCTGAAATGCGGTAGTGATAAGTTTCCTATCCAAGAGCTAAAATCCCCAATGTACGAAAAAAATTTCCAATTGATTCCATTGTTGTTTATTTGACATATTCTCGAAACAAAACATGTTTGAGTCATAGGTCGTATTTTTATTATCACGATGTCACAAATACTATGACGTATTGAAGTTTATTGAAGACGTTGCGACAAAGCTTCAAAGAATTTATCATTCAGGTTTATGGTACATATTTCGTCTTCAAGTTTAATGGCATTCCTAGATCACTTAGGTATGAATGCGTATTTTTAACAGGACTTGAAATTTATTTAAAAATGTTTGAGGATGTTATTTTATTAAAGAAATGTTTTTAAAAGAGTTTGAAAACGTTTACACTTCGTTTATTCTGAGATAAAGATGGTTTAGAGTTGTGTAGAAATCAAATATACGCTCACTATCATTCAAAAGTCCATAGTAGTCGTTCAAGTGACATGCCAATGTCTTTCAAGCGAGATGCCGACTTAGAAAAATATTATTTCACAACACCAAACTGGTCAAATTGGCACCTTTTAAGCTCTTAGCCTTGTCACGGTCATTGACCGTGATAAAAAAACATGCATTTTTTGTCACGGTCAATGACCGTGACAAGGCCATAACAAAGGCCATGAATTTATCATGCAGATTTTGTTCCCTCCATTTCTCTCTCTCTCTCGCGACTACTCTCTCTCTCTCTCTCTCTCTCTCTCTCTCTCTCTCTACAACTTTGGTATGTTTTCTCTCTCTATTTCTCCTCCATTTATGTATATGTGCGTGTGTGTATATATGTGTGTGTAAATGTGTGTGTGTGTGTGTGTGTATGTGGTGTATATATGCATTTGGGGGGGGGGGGGGAGGCAGCAGGGCTGGGGGAGGGGAGGGAGTGTATGTGCGTGTGTGTGTGTGTGTGTGTCTGTTTGTGTGTGTATATATGCGCGTGTGTATATTTGAGTGTGTATATATATGTGTGTGTGTGTGTGTGCGTGTGGTGGGCAGGGGCAGCGGGGGTAGAGGGTAGGGCAGGGGGTGGGGATGGGGGGGATGGGGGCGTATATGTGTATATGTTCGTTTGTGTGTTTTTTTATTAAATTTTTATTGGTTTATTAGATATTGCCCCTCATATTGTAGTGCCCATTGTAAAAGAATTGGTAGATTTAATATTGATTGGTTGTTAATTTTTTTTGTAAATTAATAATTAGTGCCCTTTCATCTGCAAGTAGGATTGCCCCTCATTGTAAATTAGTAAATTAATAATTGTATACTTCAATTGTTAGTTTAATTAATGAAAAGAATTAATTGAGTAGATGAATTACAAGGAGTACGAGATACACATTTGTTGTTGCCATTGCAGTTGGATTATATTGGATCGATGTTGGGTTGGTTATTTTTAAAAGTGGCATGACCACTGGATTATTATCCATATGGGGATGGGATTTTTCAACTTTTTTTGAAAATTACTTTGTATAACGAACAATATATATATAGTATGACAATTAAATGAAACATAATTGAAATTACATATAGTGCACATAGATACTAGCCTTCTAGTTCTTATGCATACGCATTCAATAGCCCTTAGACCCACTCGAGAGTCATTAACCCTGTAATGAGATCTCTCGAATTGTACCGTTTGGACAGTTTGGGAGTGCATAATTTTTGTATAATAATATTCTTAGTGGCTTAAAGTTGTTAATTTTGGAGAAAGTTTTGCAGTCATATCCTAATGTTCTCTGGGTACATACTAGATTGACAAGTGTGACTGTTATTTCAATTGATCAATTGAAATAACACTCACACTTGCCAATCTACGTCGTGTACTTGGAGAACTACGGGGATATACTCCCTAATTTTTCTCAAATCGTAACAATGTGCATGAGCTGTTAAGTATATTACAGAAAAATGCAGTCTTGAATGGGATAGACCACTCACCCTTTAGAGGAGATGGAGGAAATAGATATTTCTATTATAAATTGAATTTGAATTTGAAATTTAAAAATTGAATATAAATAAGACATAATTAAATTAAACATTCTATAAATATAAGTTTTGTTTATACTAATCCATGAATATACACTTCTTACCTTTAATTGGTGATTAGTTGTGGTAGCTGTGATGGGATATCCGAAATACAAAGAGTGGATTGGTGAGACAAATAGAATGGGGGATGTGTTTCGTAGAGCTGCTAATGAATTTGTGAAATACGCAAAGAGATGTCATAATGATGAAGAGTTCCCGTATCCATGTGCTAGGTGTAAGAATGGTAAGGTGTTTGAGTGGAAAACAGTTGAACTACATTTGTTAAGATCGGGTATTCAAGATAGTTATCAATTTTGGAGTTTTCATGATGAATTAAAAGCTCCTTTTATCCCCAAACAACCTTCACAATAACCTTCAACAACTAGGATAGATGTATAAGGGGACGTCGTAGATCATAATATGTTAGAGAATTTAGTTGATGATGCGTACGAAGTTTATGAAGTAGAGGAGAATGAGGTTACTGATGATGTACAAGGTTCAAGTGCTCGTGAAGGTATCACGATAAAACTTGACGATGACTACCAAAGTTTAAAATTTAAGGCGACCCAATCGTTATACTATGGATGTGAGAAAGATCAAACAACTTTACATGCTATGGTTGGTTTACATAGTTTGAAGACGCATTACGGTTTGTCTGGCAATAGTGTGATAGGAATTCTAAAATGGGTGAAGGGGTTACTACCCAAGGAGAATTTGCTTCCAAATATCTATCCTGTTATGAAGAACAGTTTGAAAGGTTTGGGAATGAATTATAAATCGATTCATGCTTGTGTGTATGACTGCATACTATACCGAAAGGAGTACGAAAATCTCGATCATTGTCCGGTTTACGATGAACCTAGATATGTCCAATCTACTAGTAAAGAAGGCACAAGCTCAAAAGTGCCTCAAAAAGTGTTGAAATATTTTCCCATTGGGCCTAGATTAAAGCGATATTTCATAGTACCATGGATAGCGGAGGCAATGACTTGGCATGCTAGGGTAGAATTATGGGGTAATCTCATGCGTCATCCTATTGATTCTACAGCTTGGAGGAGGATGAATTATGAGTATCCCGATTTTTCTTGAGAACAGCGCAACATTCGTTTGGCTATATCAATAGATGGTTTCAATACATTTGGAAATCTAAGCACCAATCAGAGTGTATGGCCAGTGATCCTAGCCCCACTCAACCTCCCTCCTTTACAGTGTATGAGACCTAAATTTTCGATGATGTCTTTGTTGATACCTCGGCCAAAGGCACCAAGTGATGACATCGACGTCTACCTATATCCTTTGGTAGAAGAATTAAATGAGTTATGGGAAGAGGGTGTGCAATCATTTGACTCTTTTAGAAAAAAAGAGTTTACGCTGAAAGCTATGTTGATGTGGGTAATTCATGATTTTTCAGCATTTGGGACATTATCCGGTTGTGTAGTACATGGTTATTTGGGTTGTCCTATTTATGGAGAGGAGACTGAATCTCTTCATCACCTCCTCAGAGCTAACCTTACCCCAAACAAGAAGTGACATTATTTGAATTGAATTATTTTAAGTTGTTACATTTGAATTATATTTGGATTATATCATGATGCATATTGTTTTTGAATGTATATTTGCATTATCTCTATTTTATTTGGATATATGATGTTTGAACAGGTACAACGTTAGTATAACAGGTACAAATATACTGCTGAGCAGTGGCAGTGGCTATACTGCTCAGCAGATGTTTTTCAATTATGCCCAGAATTGTCATAGTCATTGACCCTGACAAGTCTGTGACAAAGAAAACCTGTCGCGGACTTGTCACGGTCAATGACCGTGATAATTTTTTAAATATTGTCACGGGTTAATCACGGTCCTTAACCATGACAAAACTTATCAAGGTCAAGGACCGTGACATGACCGTGACAAGTCTAATGAACTTGTCATGATCAATGATGTGACAAGTCCGTCATAACAAAAGTTGTCACCCCCAGAATTGTCAGGGTCATTGACCTTGACAAGTCCAACTTGTCAAGGTCAATGACCATGATAATTCGGTAGATTTGGTGTAGTGTTTAAGGCTTATTTTCTCATAGTTTTAAAGGATGTGCAGTCTGAAATACAATTTACGAACCAGTACATTTTCTGCACAAAGTTTTCTAAGGTTTTCTAAGTCTAAAGAATCCTTAGAGTTTCAAATATCCGAGTTTTCATTACTATATGCTATAGTGATCTTCGTTTGCACCAAGAAGATTTTGTTTTCTGTGTGGGCACTATCAGAATAGTGGTTGAATATCAAAAAAGCATCAAGTCTCATGGGGGATAGAGTCCTCGAGTAAGACTCGTGTCCATTCATTGTAAATTCACATTCATAGTGATTGTCTGGCTTGGGCCGTCTGAGGTTTTTTCCCTTAGTGGATTACTCATACATCTGGCATTGTAATCATTATTTTCCTTACTTTCTTTAATCACTAGATGCATGTTTAGGATTAATCAAGATAAAATTTGGTTAAGTTAAATTTGGTGCACATAAAATTTGAAAAAGAGTTTTTCAAAAAGAAAAAATGTTTCATCATTGTTAAAGGAAATTCTAATTTGAAAAATAAGGGGCCTACAAATTGGTATTAGAACTAGAAACATATTTTTATTGTGTTGATCCCTTTTGGTTATTAAGGATGAATTTTGGTGGTTTTGAAAGTTTTTGTGCTCCTATTTTTTATGGAACAAATTATGCTTATGGGAAGATGAGATTGAGAAGTGCTTTAAAATCAATTGGTGTGCGCGTGTGGTTAGCAGTTTAAAAGGATTTGTCACCACCAAACAAAAAGAGGATGAGATCACTAGTTTGAAACCCGTTGAGTCATGGACCGAGGCTGAACATAGGCTTGCACTTTATAACTCTAAGGGTCAGCACGTTATTTCCTCACATGTGAAACCTGAAGTGTACATTAGAATCATGACTTGTGAAACAGTAAAAGAGACTTGGGATACACTTGCACTCGCTCATGAGGGCACGAGCATGGTTAGGGCATCTAAGTTGCAAAACATCTTAAAAGTTAAGACCCCATCCAAAGGGGGGACGTGGAAGGGTATCCTTTTATAGCATGTATTGTGAGCTATCTAACTCAGGAAAGGTTCAAACCGTAGACTGTCATGCCCAGTATATTAGGAGTACAAACCCTATGCATTATATAGAGATGTATTAGTCTACAACCATCATCTACTCTATTTCAGACGAGATGAGGTGCTGGGAAATCTATAGTAATCTAACTAGTTCAGCTTATATATGGTGCATCTCTCTTCTTAAAAACTCAATAGAAAATTTTAAGCAACTGACCGAGAAGTTCATTCACAACTTCTTCTTTAACATAAAACCCCAGAAGAAGGTTACCCATCTTTTGTACATAAAGTAAAGGAAGAACGAGTCTCTGAGAGACTATACTGCACTATTTAATAAAGACAAGATGGAGGTTAAATATTATGAGGAGAATATTGCAATGACTTCCTTCATAGGTGGATTACAGAAAGGAAAACTACTTTAGAAGCAGGATGAGTATCCTCCCAAACCCATGGCAGAACTTCCAGCTATGGACGGGGGAGTGATGTATATGGAGGAAGCCATGGCGATCAAAGGAGAGGATGAAAAGGAAGCTGGTGGGAGTAAATTTTAAAAAGCAAAGGGAAAAGATGGGAAGAAGAGGTTGCCTAACGACAAGTTTGCCAACTACACTCCACTCACAATAAGTCCTGACTTGATTTTAAATGAGATTAAAGATGATAGAGCTTTGAGATGGCCTAAAAAGCTTAGGCCTCATCCTCATAAGAGAGATACGATAAAGTGGTGTGACTTCCACCTAGACCACAACCACACCTCTAATAAATGTTTTGCATTAAAATGAGAGATTGAGAAGATGTTGAAATAAGAAAAGCTTCAGAAGTACATTGACCAAAGTGGTCCTAAGGATGATGCCCGAAAGAAGCATGATGGGACAAGAGATGAAAGGCCGAGATGATGACCTCAGGTTGATAAGAAGGATGATCAGTCTAATAATGATGAGCATGGGCCTGACCTCCCACCAAAGATTCCAGAGCCAAAGGGACGTGGCAATATAATTTTATTTGATGTGAAAATAATGAATAGGTGGATCATCGGCGGAGGGATAGAGCCAACTGACCGCAAGGTGCATGTCGTAGAGGACAAGTCAACACCTAAGAGGATGGAAGTAAACTCAACTGCTTCAGAACTGAAGCAAGGGAAGATAAAGAAGGTGGATATGGACACTTTGATTATTGGATTCTCAAGGTTGGATTTTAAGGGCATGTTGGAAACTCATGATGGCCCTCTGGTCATTTGCAACAGGGTTCATGGGTATGATACGTTCAAAATTCTGGTGGATGGTGGCAGTTCAATCAGTGTCATGTTCTGGGAATGTTTCAAAGCGCTGAAGCTTAGTAAAAAGAGACTGATTCATTATCTTTGTCGGCCAAGGACAAGAGAGGACTTGAGAATTAAAATCACTAATTTGGTGGTATCATGTTAAAAATAATTAATTTGGTTATCTCTCTTGGCTGAAGATGATAAAGGAGTTGAGAATGTACATCGTTAGTTTGGTGGTCTTACATTAAAGTCATTTAATTATCATTATTTAAAACATCATTAATTTATCGACTCTTTGAATGCACTTAATTGTGCGTCGTCCATATAATTAAATTATGAGAGAGAACTTATGGTTAAAATCATTCATATGGCAAAAATCACTCGTATAGTAAAGGAATCATCAACAAGTACGGTACAACACTTGGCAAAAGTATTGTTTTCATTAAATGAAAAGAGGATTACTTAAATGCGACATGTCAAATATTAAAGGAGAGATGGAGTGTTTAAATAAAATAAAGTACAAGAAGATGAGGGTGTGGGTTACATATGACCACCCTATGCAGCTGGCTCAATAATGAAGACCGTCTGACACATCCCCACTAGCAGCAACAACATTAGTCTCTTCAACTATAACCTCGACTGTGATCGAGCTTCAACATTAGTCAAAGCAGTCTGAATCAGAGGATCTTCCATATCAAGGGCCTGCAAATCTAACCGAATGGACGAGATGAACTTAGGAAACTTCAATATGACTCATTAGCAGGCCATCTTAATACCTCTTTAGAGGTATTGGAAATCGAAGTCACCAAACTTGTCCAACTTCTTATAAGCCTCCACAGCCTTAAAAGCATCCTTGTTCTTCGCATTTTGAATGGTTATAGTAAGATCGGTCATATGCTTGGCCAATAGAGCAGTCAAAGCACTGTCCTTCTCTTTCCTTAAAGCATTCAGAGCATCGGCATGCTCCTTCTTTAATGCATTAATGGCCTTTTGGTGTTCAGCCTTCTAGTATTTTAATTTCCCCTTCAACTCTGCCTCGACTTTGAGATCTCTCTCGACCTCTTGTATCTGGGGGTATTTCTCAGTCATCCACTCGGTGGATAAGGTGAATACACACAAGGACTACAAAAGTACATGAAAACATATGTTAGTATGAGACGATACAAAAATAAATGATGTTAAGTCGGCTCAAAGATTTAAATTACTTGGGATAACTGGTGAAGTTCAAAGTCGTAGACTTTTAGGGGATCCATCTTCCTTAAGAATCAATAGTCAGCCTCAAATGGAAAATAAAGTGAGACCACCTTAGCCCTTAACATGGAAGGAATGAGCGATGTAGGTCTTGCCTTGAGCTGAGCAAGATTTGTTTCCCAAATAGCCTCAAATGACTCAAAAGGAGAGGAAGAAGGCACCGACTGAGGGAGAATGGTCCTCGACCATAACTCCCTTTGAAGGGGAAGGTATCCATCAACTAACTCCTTTTTTTAGTGAGATGCCTCGATTTAGGTGGGTCCCCTAACTGTTATCTTTTTTGGGGGCTATGTGTTTCCCTTATTCCCAAAAGAAGCCTGAAGACTTAGAGTTATCATATTCCAAGATTGATCTGAGGTGTTGGGAGGATAATATATAAAGAAGAAAATGTAATTGTCAGTAGATACAATTAAAGATGAGGAAGGATTTATAAATATAAAAATATGAAAATATGGGAAAATCACACAGCTTGTCCAAAGGGGAAACCCCCAAAGATAATTTTTCATGTAAGTCAGAGGTCATCAGATCTTCAAACTCTGGCAAATTAACCTCCTTCACTCGGGCTATCAACATCTCAACCTCCTCCTTATTAAATACGTAGTGGCCGAGTGTGACACCTCGCCTAATTAAATACCGGGCGATCACTCCTTTATTAAATTAAATTAAGGTTAACAGTTGGTTCATTCTCAGCATCACTGTCGATAAAAATAAATTTTTCAATTTAACACCCTAAATAATTAAGCTAAGTGTCAAAACATTTTTCATACAAACTTTCCAAATTTTAATTAAAGAAAAAGATTTATTTACATTAAACAACATTTCTACAATTAAGAATCACACCACGATAAACCAAATAATATAATACATTCGTCAATCGAATGTCAACATATGAAAACTAGAATCACAAGTCCATAATGAATAAATCCCAAAGAACAATACTGGAAATGACTGAAATATAAATGTCCCGATAACAAATAAATAATGAAAAGGGGCGACACGTGCCCAATAAATGAGAGTACTAGGAGTGGAGTCAATAATAGAAGCCGTCTACTCAAGTGACCTGCAACTCCCACCTAAGCTGTAGCTCGTTCTTCTCAAGGGATCCTAAGCAAGATGCCCCTGTGGCTGGGCACCTGAAAATATACATATATATACAAGAGAGAGAGAGAGAGAGAGAGAGAAAAAGAAACGGGTCAGAGCCCGAAAGTGTGTTTGATTTTAAAATACGTTTAGCAAGTATTTAAATTGATACAGGCCAATGCAATAACATATTAGTGCGTCGCTCTCTTGAGAAATACTCACCTCTCTTCTAATGTGCACACCTATCGCACTAACCTTCCCATTGGTTTGTTCTTATCAATATAACGCACTAGTCTTTCTAGAAGATTTAACTTAACTTAGATTAATCGCAAGATTTATAATTCACGACTCCCTTTTAAAAGAATGTTCCAAACAGTAATCGAAGTCCTCCATTTTAACTTTATAAAATCAATAAAGTTTTCCAGTGAAATATTATATTTTCTCAAAACAGGTATTCATAACTTAGTCCAGAATTAGTATTCACTTACTACGTTACAACAATAGTTTAAATCCCTCAATCCCGATATATATATAAAGTACTCGTATAATTTATATATATATTCTAACATCACCAACGTATAAACTATGGTGTAGGCATCCTCTGCTTTATCAAAACAAGTATTTACAATTTTTAGTCATCAACCAAGTCCTACATAACAAATCACGGTAGGTAGTTCCAATTTCAGAATTTCATATATATTAACTACTCGTATAATATATATTATAACAGCACCCCCAACTAGATTATGGTGCGGGCATACTTTACTATCCAAAGCCCCATATCACTCATATTAAGGGGAATACATTCAGAATCACTCTCGAAATGTATTAACAAACATACACAAACAATATTGAGGCGAAGAATAGATTCCAAGTCTCTAAGAGGATGGCACATACCTGCGTCTCTTAGGACCGTTTGAACTATCACGTCGATAGCCTGTACCAAGGACATCTATCTTCTAGGGTACAAGTCAATATCCCCCATAAAGGTCCCATCGAGATAAGACTTGTCCCAGCGCGGAAACCTCAGGGATAGCAAGTAGCGTGGGTATGATTTTCACATGCATATATTATATGTACACACAATCATATAAATATACCACTTTATCATATTAATATAGGTTCTTCTTATCACCCGTAATTATACCATTTATCCTTAATTTCACATTTATAGAAATACGTATAAGGTTTCGTTCCTAACCTTAACTCGAAGGGTTTTCTCACTTATTACCTAACACTCGTGGATTATATCTTCCCAATTTCTGAAATTCAGTAAATGACTTTATTAGATTCCAACGTAACTCTCTTACGCACCTCCCCCTTTAAATTCATAAATTTACCAACCTAAAGTAAATATCCCCAAAAATACCATTCTCGATGAATCTTAAAGGTTCCAACATTTATTCATATACCCTACTGGTCCTCAATGTCTCCCAAATCGATTTATCACAAATGCCCAAGAATTATTTCACGATAAACTTAATTTAACTAATTAAACAAGGAAAATAAGAGTCTGCCTGGAGGGGTCGATCGATCGAAGCTTGGGGCTCGATCGATCGAACCTTCGATCGATCGATGCTCAATGTTCGATCGATCGATCAAGCAGGTCTGGGTAAAATTCTGCAGAATTGTAGTTACGGGTTCTACCACTATTCTTCATCAAATTCCATATTTTTCAACACTAATCGACCCACAAATCCTACTACTAACATAATAACATAATTCCAGGTGTTTTTAACGTTCAGCATGCGTGTATTCATCATTAAACATGGTTAAACAACCCAAAATCTCATCTAATCATCAAGAACCCTAAAGTTTTCATATCTATGATTCAATTCAGTTTTTCTCCAGAATTTCTTCTAATATAACATCAAAAGTTCATGGGTAATACATCTATAACATCAAAAGTTTCCAGCATAAGGTTTTAATCTTCTCTACATGCAATTTCCTATCAAAATTTGGGGTTTTCTTACATGGATTACATTCCTAATTAATCCTAAACTAATATGAACATTGCACTAACGAAATACGCAAGTTAAACACTTGCCTGGGATTTTCAGAAGTCTGATTTCCTGTTGATTATGGTGTGGTTGCGTTATCCTCCTCGCGATCTACGCGTTGGTGGTGACGGCGGTGCAAACGGTGGTGTTTCGGCCTTGAATCTCCTTGAAAGGTCTCTCCTCTCCTCTCCAATGGCCGTTATAGGGTTCTGAATGTTCTAACCCTAATCGGCTAACCTAACCAGCTGATAAAGGCTGCTAAAATTCGTGGGTTTAATTACCCTATTTTGTAAAATGACCAAAATGCCCTCCCGGGTCACTAATTAGGCCTAAAAACGCCTCGAGGCCCAAACTAAACCCCCGGGTACATTTTTCTGACTATCTCGACCCTTCCGGACACGTTGGCGCACTCAAAATGACCATACGGACAACTTATAAAATATTCACTTTTTATTTAACAAAATTAGTCCCGACGTGACACGGGCACGCCCCGACTTAAATTTCGGAAATAGTCATTTAATTCACTTATGACATTCAATATAACCAATATAATATATTACTATACTCATTAGTAATATTCAACAAGTTTCCCATAATTACTAACTCTCGACACGTTAATAATTATAACATAATTAATTTCCGGATTTTTATTAAATAAACAGTCACATTAAATTTAATAAATCCCCAAATTAATATAGCATAAAATACGGGGTATTACATACTTCCCCCCTAATAACGGAATTTCGTCCCGAAATTCAGAAAATAAGGCATACCTGGTAAAAACAACTCTGGATATCTCTCGCGCATATCTGCCTCACGCTCCCAAGTGGATTCCTCCACATTATGATGCTCCCACTGAACTCGCACAAGTGGAACTATTTTCGACCTCAATCCCCTCTCACTATAGTCTAGAATAGCCACTAGTCTCTCCTCGTAAGAGCTATCAGACTGTAAGTCAATTTCATCTATCGCAATCTGAGTATGGGCCAATTCATCCCGAAGATATCGTCTCAACGACGAGATGTTGAATACATCGTGGATGCGATGTAAATGTTCTGGCAATCCCAACCTGTATGCTACCGGCCCAATCCTCTTGATGATGGGAAATGGTCCTACGTACCTCGGAGCCAACTTCCCCTTCTTCCCGAACCTCATCACTCCCTTCATAGGAGATACACGCAACAATACTTGATCTCCCACATTAAACTCCCGGAAGAACCGTTTCGCATCGGCGTAGCTCTTCTGCCTGTCCTGGGCTACCCGAATACGACTCCTGATTATCTCAATCCTCGCGGAGGTCTCCTGAATCACTTCTGGCCCTAGCAACTTGTTATCCCCCACCTCAAGCCAACAAGTTGGAGAACGACAAGGCCTGCCATACAAAGCCTCAAATGGAGCCATACCAATCGTAAACTGATAAGATTTATTATGAGCAAACTCTACCAGTGGAAGATGTGGCTCCCATCCTCCTCCAAAATCGAGAACACACATACGTAGCATATCCTCTAACATCTGATTAGTACGCTCTGTCTGTCCATCTGTCTGTGGGTGGTAAGCTGAACTCAACTTCAACTCAGTACCCATAGCCTCCTGAAAGCTTTCCCAAAAATGTGACACAAAAATCTTGTCTCTATCTGACACAATATTCAGGGGAACCCCATGTAATCTGACAATCTCAGCGATAAACAACTGAGCATACTGACCCGTGGTATAATCTGTCCTCACTGGAAGAAAATGAGCCACCTTGGTCAACCGGTCTACGATCACCCAGATAGAATCGTGGCCCCGCTGTGACGTAGGCAACCCTATAATGAAATCCATGGAAATACTCTCCCACTTCCACTCGGGTACTTCCAATGGCTGAAGTAATCCTGACGGTTTCTGGTGGTCCACCTTCACCAGCTGGCAGGTAGAACACTTGGACACAAACTCGGCGATGTCCTTTTTCATCCCACTCCACCAGTATTGGCGCCTCATGTCCTGGTACATTTTATCACCTCCCGGATGTACTGCAAATCGGGACCCGTGAGAATGAGTCATCACTTCATGACGTAACTCCGCTCCTTCTAGAACCACTAATCTCCCATTAAACCGTAACCCTCCATTAGAACTAACAGAATAGGACTCAGCACCCTCGGCTAGAAGTCGCACAATATGCTCCTGATAAAATGGGTATGTGGTATGTGCCTGTATCACCCTCGTAACAATCTCGGGTGTGACTGTCATCACGGATATGAAAGAACGTGCTACTGCGTCCTGGTGACCCAACTCCTTCCACTTTGCTTTCCAGATGTCCGCTACATCGTCTATCGGTCTATGGCTCAATGCATCAGCAACTACGTTGGCCTTACCCGGATGATACTGTATATCGAACTGGTAATCTTTCACAAACTCTAACCACCTGCGCTGACGCATATTTAGCTCTCGCTGAGTGAACAGGTACTGCAGTGACTTATGGTCTGTGAACAAACGGAATTTCTCGCCCAATAAGTAGTGCCTCCAAATTCTCAATGCAAAGACGACCGCTGCTAACTCCAGGTCGTGGGTGGGGTAATTCTTCTCATGCGGCTTAAGCTTGCGGGAAGCAAAAGCTATAGCCTTCTCTTCCTGCTGCAGTACTCCCCCAAGTCCCCGTAAGGACGCATCGGTGTAAACCAGGTACTCTACACCCGGCTTCGGTAAAGAAAGGACTGGTGTTGAAGTAAGCTTGTCCTTCAGCTCGTCGAAAGCCAACTGACAAGCGTCATCCCAAACATATGGTACCCCCTTGCGAGTCAGATTCGTCAATGGACCCGCTATTTTGGAGAATCCCCGAATGAATCTCCTGTAGTATCCGGCTAACCCCAAGAAACTACGCACTTCCGTCGGTGTCATGGGTTGTCCCCACTCCCTCACCGCTGACACTTTGCTCGGGTCAACTGCAATCCCCTGCTCAGAAACGACATGGCCCAAGAACTGTACTTCTCGCAACCAGAATCCACACTTCTCATACTTAGCATACAACTGATGCTCTCGTAGAGTCTGAAGAATCTGCCTCAAGTGATCGGCATGCTCCTCCTCGGGGTGTGAATATATCAAGATATCATCTATGAAGACGATGACGAACTGATCCAAGAACTCTCTGAATACTCGGTTCATCAAGTCCATAAAAACGGCTGGGGCATTTGTGAGTCCGAACGGCATCACCCTGAACTCATAAGACCCATATCTCGACAAGAAGGCGGTCTTTGAAACATCCTGCTCTCTAATACGAAACTGATGGTACCCCGATCTCAGATCTATCTTCGAAAAGAAAGTTGCTCCCCTCAACTGGTCGAACAGATCATCGATTCGAGGCAACAGATACTTATTCCATATCGTGACCTTGTTCAATTCACGGTAGTCCACACACAATCTCAGTGAACCATCTCTCTTCTTTACAAATAAGACTGGAGCGCCCCAAGGTGAGGTACTCCTACGAATGAGGCCCTGACCTAATAGCTGCTCTATCTGATCTCGTAGCTCTCGCATCTCTGCCGGAGCCATACGGTACGGTTCGCATGCTATAGGTCTAGTATCTGGCAATAAATCTATAACAAAGTCTATCTCACGACTGGGCGGTAGGCCTGGTATCTCCTGAAACACATCGGAATACTCCCTGACAACAGGGATCGAATCTAAGGAATCACAACCTCCTTAGAGGTATCCTCCTCTATGTAATACAAATGAGCGGACGAACCTCCCTCTGGGCGAGGCATCACCACAACAACCATCTTTTTCCCCGGAATGGCAAAAACAATGCTCCCACCGAAGCATTCAATCATGGCTCTATAAGCTGCGAGCCAATCCATACCAATAATCACATCATGCTCGTGCATGTCTAAGACTAACATGTCTGCAGGTAGTACCAAGCTACCAATCTCTACCCCTACTCCCCGGCATATAAATAAAAATAAGTGACTCACTCCCCAGTGGTGAGTCGACACACGCCACGGTGCTTTCTGCTGTGGCTAACAACCCTAAGGACTTCGTAAAAATATGTAGCTATAAAACAATGCGTAAAATTTGTTATTTCCCAGTAACAAATAGAATTCGACCCAAAGTTCCATGGATAGAAAACATACCCCAAATCGCGGGTGGTGCATGTGGGGCTGTTGCTTGGTGGACATTATAGATATGCCTGTACTGTAACTGCCCCTGCTGCAGTGTAGCTACTGGAAAGGTTGGTAGGTCTGGTACCTGAGTTGGTGCTGGGAGAGCCATTGAAAAAAATGGCCCCTGTGGCTTCGTACGGGCGCATTGTGGCTGTGAGGCCCTAACACCCTTTGGGCAATCTTGGCGTTTATGGTCATGCGTGCCACACACAAAACATTTGCCTTTGAAGTTACTCCCCTTCTGACCCTGCTGTTGTTGTTGTCGGCCTTGCTGACTTGGGGCCTTATTCCTCTTTCGAAACTGCTTCATCTTACCACGTTGTTGACTAGAATTTACCCGGTCTTGGGTAGTTTGCTGTCGCAATTTCAGAGTCTTCGCACATTTGTCAGCTTTGGTCACATGCATTTGGCTAACCTCTCTAGGTCTTTTGCCTTCTCTAAGTTGCATGCTGCGTTCTTGGTATTGTAAAACTGCAGTGGTGACTGCTTGTGCTACGATGCCTGCTAACTTGGCGGTTGATATTCTCTCTGGGAACACCTCAGGTGCGAGTCGATTTTGCTCGTCGACTCCCTCGACCGTTTTAGCTAATTCTTCTCGACGGTCCATCTGATGAGTTCATCATTCAAATAATCAAATCGCAGAAGCAAGAATTCCCAATGTATAAAGATGAACACTACATTCCTAGTATTAGGGCTCTAAATCAAAGAAAGTAGCGCTGAAAGCATAATAAGTCGCACAGATCCTAAAGGACACTAGAACCTGATGCTCTGATACCACCTGTGACACCCCGCCTAATTAAATACCGGGCGATCACTCCTTTATTAAATTAAATCAAGGTTAACAGTTGGTTCATTCTCAGCATCACTGTCGGTAAAAATAAATTTTCCAATTTAACACCCTAAATAATTAAGCTAAGTGTCAAAACATTTTTCATACAAACTTTCCAAATTTTAATTAAAGAAAAAGATTTATTTACATAAAACAACATTTCTACAATTAAGAATCACACCACGATAAACCAAATAATATAATACATTCGTCAATCGAATGTCAACATATGAAAACTAGAATCATAAGTCCATACTGAATAAATCCCAAAGAATAATACTGGAAATGACTGAAATATAAATGTCCCGATAACAAATAAATAATGAAAAGGGGCGACACGTGCCCAATAAATGAGAGTACTAGGAGTGGAGTCAATAACAGAAGCCGTCTACTCAAGTGACCTGCAACTCCCACCTAAGCTGCAGCTCGTTCTTCTCAAGGGATCCTAAGCAAGACGCCCCTGTGGCTGGCCACCTGAAAATATACATATATATACAAGAGAGAGAGAGAGAGAGAAAAAGAAACGGGCCAGAGCCCGAAAGTGTGTTTGATTTTAAAATACGTTTAGCAAGTATTTAAATTGATACAGGCCAATGCAATAACATATTAGTGCGTCGCTCTCTTGAGAAATACTCACCTCTCTTCTAATGTGCACACCTATCGCACTAACCTTCCCATTGGTTTGTTCTTATCAATATAACGCACTAGTCTTTCTAGAAGATTTAACTTAACTTAGATTAATCGCAAGATTTATAATTCACGACTCCCTTTTAAAAGAATGTTCCAAACAGTAATCGAAGTCCTCCATTTTAACTTTATAAAATCAATAAAGTTTTCCAGTGAAATATTATATTTTCTCAAAACAGGTATTCATAACTTAGTCCAGAATTAGTATTCACTTACTACGTTACAACAATAGTTTAAATCCCTCAATCCCGATATATATATAAAGTACTCGTATAATTTATATATATATTCTAACATCACCAACGTATAAACTATGGTGTAGGCATCCTCTGCTTTATCAAAACAAGTATTTACAATTTTTAGTCATCAACCAAGTCCTACATAACAAATCACGGTTGGTAGTTCCAATTTCAGAATTTCATATATATTAACTACTCGTATAATATATATTATAACAGCACCCCCAACTAGATTATGGTGCGGGCATACTCTACTATCCAAAGCCCCATATCACTCATATTAAGGGGAATACATTCAGAATCACTCTCGAAATGTATTAACAAACATACACAAACAATATTGAGGCGAAGAATAGATTCCAAGTCTCTAAGAGGATGGCACATACCTGCGTCTCTTAGGACCGTTTGAACTATCACGTCGATAGCCTGTACGAAGGACATCTATCTTCTAGGGTACAAGTCAATATCCCCCATAAAGGTCCCATCGAGATAAGACTTGTCCCAGCGCGGAAACCTCAGGGATAGCAAGTAGCGTGGGTATGATTTTCACATGCATATATTATATGTACACACAATCATATAAATATACCACTTTATCATATTAATATAGGTTCTTCTTATCACCCGTAATTATACCATTTATCCTTAATTTCACATTTATAGAAATACGTATAAGGTTTCGTTCCTAACCTTAACTCGAAGGGTTTTCTCACTTATTACCTAACACTCGTGGATTATATCTTCCCAATTTCTGAAATTCAGTAAATGACTTTATTAGATTCTAACGTAACTCTCTTACGCACCTCCCCCTTTAAATTCATAAATTTACCAACCTAAAGTAAATATCCCCAAAAATACCATTCTCGATGAATCTTAAAGGTTCCAACATTTATTCATATACCCTACTGGTCCTCAATGTCTCCCAAATCGATTTATCACAAATGCCCAAGAATTATTTCACGATAAACTTAATTTAACTAATTAAACAAGGAAAATAAGAGTCTGCCTGGAGGGGTCGATCGATCGAAGCTTGGGGCTCGATCGATCGAACCTTCGATCGATCGATCAAGCAGGTCTGGGTAAAATTCTGCAGAATTGCAGTTACGAGTTCTACCACTATTCTTCATCAAATTCCATATTTTTCAACACTAATCGACCCACAAATCCTACTACTAACATAATAACATAATTCCAGGTGTTTTTAACGTTCAGCATGCGTGTATTCATCATTAAACATGGTTAAACAACCCAAAATCTCATCTAATCATCAAGAACCCTAAAGTTTTCATATCTATGATTCAATTCAGTTTTTCTCCAGAATTTCTTCTAATATAACATCAAAAGTTCATGGGTAATACATCTATAACATCAAAAGTTTCCAGCATAAGGTTTTAATCTTCTCTACATGCAATTTCCTATCAAAATTTGGGGTTTTCTTACATGGATTACATTCCTAATTATTCCTAAACTAATATGAACATTGCACTAACGAAATACGCAAGTTAAACACTTGCCTGGGATTTTCAGAAGTCTGATTTCCTGTTGATTATGGTGTGGTTTCGTTCTCCTCCTCGCGATCTACGCGTTGGTGGTGACGGCGGTGCAAACGGTGGTGTTTCGGCCTTGAATCTCCTTGAAAGGTCTCTCCTCTCCTCTCCAATGGCCGTTCTAGGGTTCTGAATGTTCTAACTCTAAATGGCTAACCTAACCAGCTGATAAAGGCTGCTAAAATTCGTGGGTTTAATTACCCTATTTTATAAAATGACCAAAATGCCCTCCCGGGTCACTAATTAGGCCTAAAAACGCCCCGAGGCCCAAACTAAACCCCCGGGTACATTTTTCTGACTATCTCGACCCTTCCGGACGCGTTGGCGCACTCAAAACGACCATACGGACAAATTATAAAATATTCACTTTTTATTTAACAAAATTAGTCCCGACGTGACACGGGCACGCCCCAACTTAAATTTCTGAAATAGTCATTTAATTCACTGATGACATTCAATATAACCAATATAATATATTACTATGCTCATTAGTAATATTCAACAAGTTTCCCATAATTACTAACTCTCGACACGTTAATAATTATAACATAATTAATTTCCGGATTTTTATTAAATAAACAGTCACATTAAATTTAATAAATCCCCAAATTAATATAGCATAAAAATACGGGGTATTACACCGAGGTCTAGCTTTGAGGATATAGAGGGATTTTCCCATTGATGGGGAACTCTTGGCTTGTCTTCAGCACGCTTAACGTCGGTTTAGGATTTCCAGGCACCGAAAATATATAAGTGACTCATCCTCCAAAAATGGTTGGAGGTTTGCTTGACATTGAGGATTTTTTTTCCAAGGTCTCCTAGCCCAGGTGATAGTAAGATGACTGAGCCTTGGTGCTAGAAATGTTATAGCAGGTTTTAAATACGTCAAGTGAAGGGTCATCTATGTAAGTCGACTTATATAGAGATATGAAGTCGAGGATGATCCTAAAAGAATTTACTGCCGGTTGGGCTAGAGAAACTCCCAGCCCAGTAATAATTGCTCGTACTGCAGGATGAATAGGGATATTAAAGATGACCTTAAGCATTTGGTCTTAAATGGCGATTACACCTTTTAGACCGTTATACGCTCTCTTATCCTCGTCTGGAACTCTCATTACCACTTCGAGTTTTATCCTTTAAGCATGCCTTCAAACTAAAAGGCTGGCCTCTGTGATGGTGTAAGGAAAAGCCTGGGCATAAGATAAATCAAGTGTTTCCCTCAATTAAGAATCATCATCTTCAGTAGGAACCTCATCCATCGAGGCCCCACTTGGGAACCTCTCGTGAAACTCTCCCTCGATCATGGCCGATAAGGGAACAACCATAAGAGGAAAGGCTACAGTCACACTAGGTGTTCAGAGGATTAAGAAGAGGAAGAGTGGTGGCTATGGGATGAGGAAGAGTGGTGGTTATGTGATGAATTGGCTGCATCAGACTCAACAGTTCGAGATGAGGGAAACCTAATAGCCTCTTGAAAATAACCAGTTGGTGAGGTTGTCCGAGAAGACGAGGGACTATATCACTCTGAGGACAAGTATGAACTAGCAGACATCCACTACACCAAAAACAACAATTTGGCACACCCTGATATTAAAAATCTGGCACAGTTTAAAACTGTGCTAGATTTTGGCATGGTTTAATAGTAATTTGTCACACTTTAAAATAGTGCCAAAATTTGGCACTGTTTTAAAGTGTGCCAAAATTGAGTACACTTAATAAGATATATAATACCTAAAAACAACATTACACAATTTTCATTCCCTCTCTCACGGTTCCCGCCCACTCTCTCCTTGTTCCCGCTCACTCTCTCCTCATTCCAGCTCACTCTCACGGTGGTCGGAGCTCACTCTATCTCTATCTAGGTCGGCGATCGGATCTAACTCTCTCTCTCTCTACGCTCGGTGGTCAATATCTATCTCTAGGTCGGCAGTCAATCTCTCTCTCTAGATCGGCAGTCGATGCACTCTCTCTCTACGATCGATGCACTCTCTCTCTGGCCTACTCTCTCTTTCTTCGATCACTGCATTGTTCTCTCACTCCACTCATCCCAATCAGGTATTATTTTTTTTAACCTAAGTGAGGTATAAGATTTAATCCTAGAGTTTATGATATGCGTTATTTGATTCGCGTTTAGTTTTTAGGGTTTTATATATACATTTTTAAATATTTATTGTTTTTTTAAATGTGTGAGTTTTTGGTGCAAATTGAATGTTGATAATGAAAAAAATAAATCATTGGTTTTTTGATGGACCTTGGAATATTTTAGTGGTAATATATGTTTTTATATTCTTACCCTTATATTTAAAATGCATATTTGATCTGATTCGTATAGGTACGATGTTTTAAGAAAACTTAAGTGCTAAATATTCAATAATAATGTAAAAATAACAAATTGAAAAGTAGACACCCCACTAATTAAATGGATAAATGAGATTATGTGTTGAAACTTTAAGAAAAGAAAAAAAAAACAAACTATTTAAATAGTAAGTAGACATTAATACTAAACATTCAATAATGATGTTACACATGTAGAAAAACCTTAAACTCGTTCAAGAGGTCTCACTATGACGGTGGTGAGAACTCTTGAATTGTCCCATTTTTGGACAATTTGGAAATGCAAAAGTTTGTATTGTACATAATTTTTATGCATGTCCTATTTTGAAAAATTCAGTGGTATCTCTTTATGTTCTTCGGGTGCATACTAGATTGATGTAGTGTTTTATGTTTTCTTAGTTGAAAAACCTAGATAACACATGAACACTCCCAATTTAAGTTGTATACTTGAAGAACTGTGGGGAGATGCTAGCGAAATTTTTCAGATTAGATCATGGAACGAGACATTATGAACAATACAAAATATGCATTTTCGAATGGGATAGGACCCTTACCCTGTAGAGGAGATGGGGGAAATATATGAGCTCAAATATATACATATTTACACTTGAATAAACTTTAATATATTTACAGTAAGCGTTTATATTATAATGTGTGTTCTTTAAACTTATCAGGATGTCATCAGGAATCAACAAAAGTGGATAAATAAGAAAAATATCGAGACTGATACATATAGAGATAGGGTGTTACCGTTTCTACATTATGTGCGTAGTAATAGTTCGAATGCTAAACATTCATGTCCCTGTAGACGTTGTCGAAATGGGGAAGGACATATTGTTATTGATGATATATTCGTTCATTTAATGACATATGGTATGGACATGAACTATACCTTATGGCATTTTCATGGTGAGACATTAGTTGTTGATCAAGTCCAACCACCACCGCAATCTGTGTCATCGGCAGAACACGCTGATGTGCACAATATTCCAATTTTGAATGATCTTGTGAATGATGCTTATGAGATGTTTATGGGTGAAGCGGAACCTAGTGAACCTAATTGTGTAGGCAGTGATGAAGGCCCCCCAACTTTTGAGGTTCCTAGTGATTCGCACACACATAAGTACAAAGGAAAGAAGTATGATCATTTACATCAACTCGCACAGGAGACATTGTACCCAGCTACTGGTTCTTCGTATCATACCACAATGTATTCTCTTATAAAGTTGAATGATTTGAAAACACAATTCAATTTATTGGATGGTTCTACAGGTGGAATTCTAAAATTATTAAATGAACTACTTCCTGAAGAGAACAACTTGACAACTAGTTATACAGAAATAAAAAACACCGTTAGAGATCTTGGTATGGATTATGTTAAGTATGACATATGCATTAACAACTATATGATATTTTGGAAAGAGCATAGAAAATCTACTAGATGTATAAAATGTGGTTCTTTACGCTACAAGTTTACATGTCTAGATGAGGACGGGGTAGAAATTTAGAATACTAATGAAACAAAAAGTACACTAGGGTTCCTAAGAAGGTAATGTGACATTTCCCTTTAATCCCTCAGCTAAAACGGTTGTATACCACAAAATGGATAGCAGAGAAAATGACTTGGCACGCTCGTGCAAGTTCATGTATGGAGTTCTTGCGTCATCCTTGAGATTCAACAGAATGGGTAAATTCAAACATTATGTGGATAGATTTTGCAAAAGATCCACGGAATATCTGACTTGAAATAGCAACTAATGGTTTCAGCCTGAATAACATGTTTGGCCGTAAGTATAGTTATTGTCCAGTGATAATTCAACCTCTCAACCCTCCTCCATCAATGTGTATGAAAAGTGAGTTTTCAATGTTGTCTGTATTGATTCCTGGACCAAAGTCACCATCAAGTAATATTGATGTCTTCCTCCAAACGTTGGTCGATGAGTTAAAGATATTATGGTCTGGAGTTGAGGCTTGGGATGCGTACAAAAACGAGAAATTTTAGTTGAAAGCTATGTTGATGTGGGGTATACAAGATTTTCCAGCTTATGGGATATTAGAAGGTTGTTCAACACAAGGTTGCATTGGGTATCCTGGTTGTTCTACAAATACACCTTCTCAATATCTTCCTAAGTCAACGAAATGTTGTTACCAATGATCTCATATGTTCCTTACTAAAGACCATCCTTACAGGTTTTACACATCAAAGCAAACATTTAATGGTAAAATAGAGGATGCTATGGCTCCAAGAAAGTTAAAAAGTGTAGAATTTGAGCAGATAGTGTCACTTATCGCTCGAGAAGGTGTTCAAAGAGATGCAGAGGGAGACAAAAAGGGAAAGGGGAATCGGAAGGAGAAGGAGGATGTCATAATGGAAGGCGATGATTATCCAAATGAGGGTGATGATAAGAATCTAGTGGGTACCGAGGGTTTTTCAAGGAGGTAAATTTTCTTTAACTTAGAGTACTGGAAGGATGATGATATCAGACAAAATTTAGATGTTATGCATGTTGAAAAGAATGTCACAGAGACTCTTTTAGGTACAATAATCGCGGTGAAAGGTTCATCAAATAAAGATACGGTCAAAGCCCGTGAAGACTTGAAAGTTTATTTGAATCTTAAAAGGAAATTATGGATGAAAGATGATGAAGGCGGTAACAAAAGGCTGATGCCAAAGGTACCTTTCTCATTAGGAAAGGAAAATAAAGAAGCCTTTTTTTGTATACTAAAAGCATTAAAGGTATCGATTGGATTTTCATCAAATTTCAACAACAATGTTAACCTCGATCCACCTGGATTTACCAATCTCAAGTACCAGGATTATCATGTCATTATGCAATGGTTGCTTCCTGCATTGCTTATTCATTCATTTCCGGATCATAAGCCTTTATTTAAAGTTATACAACGGATAAGAATATTCTTTAATGTGCTGTGTGCCAAAGTGATATTTAGGGAACATCTTTTGAAGGCTAAAAATGCATTGGTAGAGGAACTTTGTGTCTTTGAAATTTATTTTCCACCTCCCTTTTTTGTGGTGATGATCCACCTCATGCACCATTTAGCCGTTGAAGCTTTAATAGCTGGGCCACCAAGATATCGGGCGATATGGTTATTTGAGAGAGAAATGGGAAGATATAAAAAATGTGAGGATTTTCTTGATGATGAGTTTGATGACTCGGAATGCCGACGAGCATTGGATAAAAGTAAAGAATTGATCTTAAATAATGTACAATATGAGAAAGTACGAAGATGGGTTTTATCTCAATGTGAGGTTGTTGTTGAATGGAGAAGGTACACACTTAGTTCTATGTTAATTCATATTAATTGATTGTAATGTGATATTTCTTAATTTTGAAACCAATTTCTTGTAGAAAATTTGTGGTTACTGAGACTCAATCGAGGCATAGAATTGATGATTTCATCCCTTGGCTAAGGAACGAGGAAAGTCTTTATTTATACATGTACTTTTTTATCAACCGTAATTATTTTTAACGAAACTCTAAAAAATTATCAATTCCTTATAGGCGTCAAGATTTAATGATACAGGAATTTTGCCATATGCCGATGGTCCGCTCCATAAGGTTACTAGTTATGAGAATTTTCAATGCAATGGGTACACCTTTTGTACTTCTGGACATGAATAGAATCATAACTTTTAGAGTAGTGGTGTATCCACTAAGACCTTTAATAATAAGGGGATTATTACAACCTTTTATGGAGTTATTAGACAAATACTCGACCTCAATTATATTGAGTTCACACATATTGTCTTTTATTGTGATTCTGTAGATGTTGATCACAAGAATGATTGTAAAGTTGAACCCACCTCAAAATTGGTGATGGTGAATCTTAGTAAGCTTGTGAGTAAAAATATCATTCACGATGATCCGTTCATCCTTGCATCTCAGGCCAGTCAAGTATTTTATAATCAAGATGTAAAGTTGAAGGGGTGGTCAGTTGTTTTACACTCTCCTAAGAGACTGACAAAAGAAATGGATGTGATTTAAATTGACCGTATGATGTATGACTCCATTCTCGAGGAAAATGATAAATTACAGGAGGTTTTAGACACGAATTTTGATTAGGCATAAATTCTTCCCATTTATCCCCTTAATTTAGAGGCTTTTATCACTCCGCAAAGTGTAATTCAAGTGGATTTATATCATATCATTACTATTCACAAGTTTTTAATGAGTACGCCGAGTTTTGTATGTTCTTCATCTATTTCGAAGGTGTTCAGTGTTTTAATCCGAGTTTTGTACCAAAAGCTTCAAAGAAGTACAAGAAGGAAAGGTTTCTGCAAAAGCTGACAAGATGGAACCGAACCTAAGTGGAAAGAAAAAGAACCGATTCCATCCTGGGAAAGTTCCTATAAAGGCTGTCAAGACAGAATCGAACCGAAGGGAGAAAATAATGAATCGATCCTACACCTGGAAAACTTCCTACGAAGAGTTACCAAGACAGAACCGAACCGAAGGGAGGAAATAAAGAACCGATCTGGTGCTAAAAGAATTCTCGATAAAGGCTGTCAAAGACAGAACCGAACTGAACCCCTTAACATGATCGGTTATGTTCTCGATTATCCGAACTTATCGACTTGTAAAAGTTAGAATCCTACTTGGTTCAAACTCTTATATTTCGTAGAGTATAAATTGTGAACTCCTCCCAACATATAAGGAGGCTTCTGATTCGTTAGGGAAGATTTGTATTAATTTTAGGGAAGAAGAACAATAAACCCTAGTTTCTTTCAGTTTGCAATTCAAGTAATACCGTTCTAATTCTTATTTTACTGCAATAATTACTTTTCTAATAACATCTTTATCTCTTTTCATCTTCATTCAGTAGTACAAATGTTTTATTCATTCCAAACGTGTTGTCTTCAAGTTTTCATATGTCCAACTAGATTTTTAAGGTCGGGATGCATGAACTCAACCTGATGTGGTAGTTGCATGTGTATAAAATTAATCCTCTAAATTTAATAATTTATTACGACCGTATTGCGTAGAAAAGCGATAATTGTAGATCTTTGGATGTCGTTTGTTTCAGGGTAATCGGGATGCTTCAGAATGCAATTCGAGTGTAACTATCGCAATATCGATTTACTCGTCCTTTGATTATGTATGGTGCGGGCTTGAACCTCATATATGTAATGCTTGGGAGTACTAAAGTCTGGGTCTAATTAATCACTTAAATTTACTATTAGTTTTATACCATCAATACTCCAGGGTTGAGGGATTGTATTCCCGTCCTGTTTTCCTCATCATATAGTTCAAGTTTTAATTCAATCATCATCAGTATTTCAAGTAATTTAGAATAGTTGCATTCCATTCATACTTTTGTTCATTAGTTAACCCTTTTCAAAATTTCATCTAGTTGTAGTTATTCCAACAATCAAATCACCTTTCCCTTTTCTTTAGAGTCAGAGTTAGGGTTCCTTCGTTTGTCAATGTCGTTACAACTCATTTGTCATATTTCCCTGAGGATCGATACCTGACTTATCAAATTATTACTTGAGCGATAGGCTTGCACTTGAGCCTAGAGAGTACGTACTTATGAGACACATTCTTAGTCACGTCAAGTTTTTGGCACCGTTTCCGGGGACTTAGGTAGAGTTAGGATTAGATCAAGTCAATCTCAGGCTTTGACCAAAAATTTCAAAAAATCCAAAGCATAAAAAAAATTTAAAAGCCCAAAAATATCCCTCATCATCTCTGATAAGCCTGTTAATGCAAAATTCTGAACTCACTCCAACTCCCCATAATACTCTAACCCATATTCACGAAAACCCAATAGTTGAGTATGACCCCGATAGCCCTCACACTCCTAACGCTCCACAATTCTGGGTTCCACCTCTCACACCGTCACACTCAATTGCAAATAACACTCCGTTTTCCCTCTTTGGACACACTTCAGAGAATGCTCTGAGTATACCCAGTGAGGACACAGAGTCTTTGAGTGAGAGAGACATGTCACAACACGGTAGTGCAGTCGTCGGTGAGGAAGAGGCCCCGTATCACCCATTGAGAGAACTCCTATATCTCGAGCACACTGTCACTCCGGGATGAATTTTACTCATGTATAATGCAGGGCAATTTCACTTTAGGAATGACATGATCCAGATACTTCCTACTTACCATGGAATGGATTCAGAAAAGCCACATATCCACATCATGGAATTTGAGGAGGCGTGCGAGACCCTCAGTGATCAAACTTACAGAAAAGATGTGATCCGCCTCAAACTCTTCCCTTTCTCGCTAAAGGATAAGGCTAAAACTTGGTTATGGTCTTTACCTGCAAAATCGATTTCATCATGGAACAAGTTACAATCTAAATTTCTCAAGAAATTCTTACCTACACATTGAACGAACTCCATCAAGGCTCAAATTCAAAGTTTCCAACAACCAGAAAATGAGTCGTTCGATTGATGCTACGAGCATTTTAATGAGTTAGTCACTTCTTTCCCTCACCACGGACTTGATAAACTGCAAATCATTTCCTTCTTCCATAATGGGCTGAATATGAATTCCAAATAACTCGTTGAGACTGTGTGATAGTACCTTTGTTGACTTAGACGCCAATTATGCTGAGCTTCACCTAAGGTATGTCGCCGAGACTACCCAATCATGGGATACATCTGACCCTAGTGCTCAAAATCTAACTCATCAAGTGACCACCACTCCATCGGCGTCCAACCTGTTTCACGTGGAAAAGAATGCTATGATGGATAGCCGACTCGATCTACTTGAGAAAGGAATGCAATAAATACTTGAGGTATGTGGAAGAGGACCAACTAGATCCATCCCAAACCCCATCGAGAAGGTGTGTGTGTAATTTGTGAGGCGGCTCATTCAACAGAGGAATGCCCCACAATACCCGCCTATAAAGTTATGCTTTAAGAGCAAGTAAGTGGTGTAGGAGGATTTAAGGGTAATTTCGGTGCACCGCACGAGAATTCTTACAATCCTTCATGGACAAACCATCCTGGTTTTTTCTATGGGCAACAACATGCTGTGATGAATCCTAATTCACATGTTTCCCCTCCTCCACCATCGCACTTTCAACAAGCTCAACACATGCAAGGACATGCGTAAGCACCACCACCTCAAGGGGCATATATCACTCCACCGCGGAGAAATCTCGAGGATACGATGAACCAATTTATCAATACCCAGAATGCAACCAACGCTAGATATGATCGCATGGTCAGCGACATAAATGCAAATATTTCAAAAATTCAATCATCGTTGAGTATCCAAGAGAAGGGAAAATTTCCTGCCCAGGGCCAACGACCACCCCAAGGTCAAACTAATGTTAGCTCCACCTCGACAGAACATCAGGAGAAATGTCAAGCTGTGACCACTCTTCGTAGTGGGAGAGTCGTTGATTTATCACCTCCCCCACATGACGCAACTAAAGACAAGGAGATTTCACCCGACACGAAAGAAGCCAAAGATGTCCCCTTGAAAGAGAGTGAAACATAAGACACTAGTGATCCTGAGGTAGTAGTGAAACCACCCACCATAGCCCCGTTTCCTCAAAGGCTGGTTCCTTCCCACAAAGGGAACCCCCTTGATGAAGTTCTAGATGTGCTAAAGCAGGTAAAGCTAAATTTACCGTTCCTCGATACCATTAAGAAAATTACTGCTTATGCAAAAGTCATCAAAGACTTGTTAACAGTGAAGAGAAAGATGAAGGTAAAGAAAAACGTATTTCTAGCACAGAACGTGAGCTCTATTATACTTAATGATCTCCTACTAAAATTCAAAGATCCCAGTGCACCCACCACTTCCTGCATCATTGGAGAAAATAAAATTGAAAAATCCTTACTTAAATTTGGAGCAAGTGTAAATATCCTCCCTTACACCATATATAGGCAACTAGATCTGGGCGATCTTAAGACCACAAAGATCACTCTCCAGTTAGCGGATCGAACCATGAAGAGCCCAAGCGATATAGTTGAGGACATGATCGTTCAAGTTGACATTTTCTACTTTTGGTAGATTATGTCATTTGGGAAACGAAAACCTCCTTCGCCTCAAGCAATCATGTTCCCATCATTATTGGGCGCCCATTCTTAGCTACGGCTAATGCAATTATCAATACTCGAAATGGGCAGATGCAACTCACCTTTGGTAACATGACTTTAGAGACTAACATCTTCCATATAGCCCAAAATACGGGGGAAGAAGATGATCTTCACGCGGTGAGCCTAATCGATGAGATCGTAGAGGAGTACTTTGAGGAAAATTATTGTGGAGGTGCCCTAGGGTCTTGTTTAATGTCGAACCACGAGAGTGAGGGGACGTATACTGAATTCAAGAGGGAAGTTGACGAGTTGAGAGGATTAATTGATGAGAGAGCATCGGGCGAGGACACGAGAGATGTAAGTTGGGTTTCTTGATTCGAGGAGTTACCACCATGAGAGGTATGCATGGTTCCCTCCAGTGAAAAATTTTCGACCCTCGAAGTGAAGAAACTACCCTCCCATATTAAATATTCATACCTAGGAGAGGATGAGACATTTCCTATTATTGTCTCCTCTAGCCTAGACGAAGAGCAGGAGGGTAAACTGTTAAAGATTCTGAGGAAGCACCAAGGTGCTTTTGGTTGGTGTATTGCTGATTTGAAGGGGATAAGTCTGTTGATTTTCACCCACAAGATCCACCTCGAGGAGGATGTCAAGCCCTCGAGAGAAATGAAAAGAAGGCCAAACTCCAATATGAAAGAAGTGGTGAGGACCGAAATCATTAAGTTATTCAATGCCTGAATTATCTAGCCAATCTCGGATAGCAAGTGGGTGAGCCCTATTCAAGTTGTACCAAAGAAGTCGGGCATGACAGTGATTGAAAATGCTAAGGGAGAGCTAGTTTCCCAACGTACCACCACCGGATTGTGTGTTTGCATTGATTATCGGAAACTCAATGCGAGAACTAGGAAAGACCATTTCCCCTTGCCATTTATTGATCAGATGCTTGGGCGAGTAGCGGGCCACCCTTACTATTGCTTCCTCGATGGTTATTCCAGATATAACCTAATTGAGGTAGATGTACTTGACCAGGAGAAAATGACCTTCACTTGCCCCTTTGGTATGTTTACCTACAAACTTATGTCATTCGGCTTGTGTAATGCACTCGCGACCTTTCAAAGGTGCATGATGAGTCTATTTAGCGACATGGTTGAGAGAGGACTTAAAGTGTTCATGGATGACTTTAGCGTCTTTGGCACCTCTTTTGATCTTTGTCTAGAAAATCTTCAAAAAGAACTTACCCGGTGTGTGGAGAATAACTTAGTGCTAAATTGGGAGAAATGCCATTTTATGGTCACCGAGGGCAAAGTTCTTGGCCACATCGTGTCATACAAAGGGATCAAAGTCAATCGAGCAAAAATAGATGTCATAGCTGAACTACCCCCACCGAAATTGCTGAAAGACGTGCGCTCCTTCTTAGGACACGCGAGGTTTTATAGATGGTTCATTAAGGACTTTAGCGCCATCGCTAGACCCTTAAGTAATCTCCCCATAGAGGACACCCCATTTGAGTGGACAAAAGCATGCCATAGCGCTTTTGAAAAACTGAAAACCATGCTTGTGTCCGCTCCCGTCATGCAAGTTCCGGATTGGTCCTTACCATTCGAGATTATATGTGATGCTAGCGATTATGCGATAGGGGCTGTTTTGGGCCAAAGAAAAGACAAACAAGCTCATGTCATCTACTATGCTAGCCGTTCTCTTACCAGACCACAACTCAATTACTCCACCACGGATAAGGAGTTTCTAGTGGTAGTTTTTGCTCTTAACAAATTTCGATTCTACCTTATCGATTCTCCCATCACTAGCTTCACTGACCACGCGGTATTAAAATACCTACTTGCAAAGAAAAACTCAAAGTCGCGCCTCATAAGGTGGATCCTACTCTTACAAGAGTTTAATCTCATCGTTAAAGACAAAAAAAGAGTAGAAAACGTCGTTTCCGACCACTTATCACGACTTTCGTCCGACGTACCTAGTGATCCGATACCCATAGATGAATATTTTCCAGATGAGAAACTCTTTGCTACCTCTTCTTTGCCCTGGTTTGTGGATATAGTGTACTATCTTGTCACGGGAGCCATCCCTTCCGATTGGACACCACAAGTTAAGAAGAGGTTCATCACTTGGTCACGCATGTTTTTCTATGATGATCCTTTCCTTTTTAAATATTACGCCGATCAAATCATCCGACGATGTGTACTGGATGATGAGATTCCGAAAGTCATTCAATTCTGTCATTCGGAAGCTTGTGGAGGTCACTTTTTGATGAAAATAACGGCAGTTAAGATTCTTCAACGCGGCCTCTATTGGCCCACACTTTTTTGGGATGTGAATAATTATTGCAAATCTTATGATAGGTGTCAAAGGATGGGATCGATTACCCGACGAGACATGATTCCATTAACCTCGATACTCATTATTGAGATCTTTGACTGTTGGGGTATTGACTTCATGGGCCCTTTTCCCCCATTTTTTGGTTTCCTATACATCCTTGTCGCTGTAGATTACATTTCTAAATGGGTGGAAGATATATCTACCAAGACAAATGATAGAAAAGTGGTGATTAGGTTCCTACAGGAACACATAGTTTCCCATTTCGGTGCTCCGAAAGTGATAATTAGTGATAATGGCACGCACTTTTGCAACAGGCCATTCGCGAAGCTCATGAGAAAGTATGGCATCGTTCGCAAGGTTGGAATGACCTATAATCCACAAATGAATGTTCAAGCCGAATTAGCGAATCGGCAAATAAAGAACATTCTCGAGAAGACCATCATTCCCACTAGGAAAGATTGGTCACTTCGATTGAACGATTCAGTATGGGCCTATCGTACCGCATACAAAAATCCACTCTGCAGGTCCCCATTCCGCTTTGTGTATGGAAAACCTTGCCATATTCCCATTGAATTAGAGCACAAGGCATATTAGGCAATTAAGAAGTTGAACTATGACATGGATAAAGCCGGTGAAGCTCGTAAGCTTCAACTAAACGAGTTAGAAGAGATACGCAATGATGCGTATGAAAATGCAAAAATTTCCAAAGAAAGGTTGAAACTCACTCATGATAACATTATTCGACGCAAAGAGTTTCTTCCCGGATAAAAATTTCTTCTCTATAACTCTCGGCTTCATCTATTTCTGGGCAAGTTGCGGTCACGATGGTCTGGCCTGTTCATTGTAAAGAATGTATTCCCTCACGGTGCTGTTGATTTAGACGATTTAAAAGGGGGAAATATATGCAAGGTTAATGGACAACGCCTAAAGCCATATCTAGAGGTGTGTGGGGAAGAAGTCGACACCGTTTGGTAGTCGGACCCCGTTTACGGGGTCGAATGAGCTTGAAAGAGAGGTCGTCGCACCACCGATGCATATGGGGTGATTTCTTGTGTATAGTAGTTGTGCTTAGATAGATTAGATTAAGTCCATAGGTAGGTTACATGAGGTTAAGGTTAAGATCACGCATTCCAACATGCACTTCGCGAGGGCGTCGAGAAATCCAAGTGGGTGAATAAGTGCGAAAGCATCCAGAAATTCGAGAGTGCCGAATTCTAGTGCAGCAGTATGAGAAAAGGGTTATGCTAAAGATGGAACCGAATCGAATCCCCTAACCGGATCGGTTTGGTTTTGAAAAATCGCAAAATAAAAAAACCCTTGAACCGGATTGGTTTCCCCCCTGAACCGAATCGGTTCAATTTCTGCGGTTTTAGTTCTTCCCGAGGTGCCTATTCCTTCCCCCTATCCTCTCCCTTCCCTCCATTCCTTCACCCTATCCTCTCCCTACCCTCCATTCCTTCCCTTTTCCCCCAAAAACCATCCACTCCCCTTTACCTCCAAAAATCCGTTGCCCCAATGTAGCCCTTATATATTATTAGCTGTTTGTGTGTTTGTGGTGGTTGTTTAAATAGTGTTGGTTGTGTGTTCTTCCTTACCCTTTGTAACACAGATGTTTTTTATCTATAAAAATGTTGCATTTCTGTTTCATTTGTTTGTCTTATTTTCTCGCACTTTTAATTCACTTTGAGTTAGATTTTAGTCCTTTTTGCTTGAGGACAATGCAAAAGTCTAAGTTAGGGGGGGTCATAAGTGCGTATTTTTAAAACTTCACAAATTTTCAAAAATTACTAGAAATTAAAAAAAAATCATAACATCTTAAAAAACACAAAAATATTTTTTGTTCCAAATAAATAAAAATTGGAATTCAAATTTATCAAAAATATCATTAAAAGTCGGTTTAAAGTCTCAAGTTGTAAAATTCAAAATGCACAAAGCCGAAATTAACCAAAGATGGAAATTGAGCGAACTTACACGACTTAAAGAATAAATGTGGAGATTAATAACCCCGGTGTGATTCGAGCCTTTCATTTTTGTGAAATTTATAAATCAATCCGAGTTACTTGTTAACTCAAAAGTTTTTTTCAGCCCCAAATAAGTCATCGAGGATCTCAATCCTCCAGCTTTGATTGGTTATGGAAAATGTGTGTGATATTGCCTTGAAAAACGTGCCAAAATAGATCTCTAAACTTAATTCATCTCTAAACGCATATGGTAACACAATTAGTATTTTGGACAATGAAGTAGGCCCTCGTTTGTCACCCAAAAATATTGGCCCGAAATAGAAGTGAAAAATTAACCATTTTGTAATTCAAATTGAGCTGAATAAATTTTTCACTTGCGTTTGACAACCCGAAAAACCCCAACTGTCCCGAAATTAGAAAAAAGGGGACAACCCCATAAATTAAGTCCGAAAAGTGCAGAAAAAGGGGCAAGAAACAAATAGCTATGCTCAACAAAAATAGCAAGAAAAGAAAAGCGTGAAAAATAGAAAAAGAAGAAAAAAAGAGCAAAAGCCCGGAAACGCTCTAACGGACATCATAAGAAAAGTTTCCAATTCTAGATTTCCCATACCATTCTCATTTTACCCAATACACCGTTAGCCTGAAAAAGTCCTAACCGAGTCCAAAATTACGAAACTGGTTACCGCATGGAGAGCAAAAACACAAAAAGATAATAAAAGAGATCAAAGATACTAATTAAAGGTAATGTTCCCATTTTCTTATATCCATAATCCAGTGATGAGATTCGGTTACCGTAAATTTCTATCTTTCAATTTGTGTGCGTGAACTTTGTTCCACTACATTTACTCTTATAAATCACGCATACTAAGAGAATAGCCACATTCCAAGTGATTCATTTGTGAGAGCACTCCGTGAGATTTTAAAATCAAAACAAATTTTCGGATAAGTAACGTAATGGTCAATCGGTGGAAATTCGCGATTAAATATTCGGTTTCACAACGTGCACTATGATTTGAGACTCTTGAACATGAATGGATGATGACTACTTTCTGAAAAAGTTTGAATTATACAATTTTTGCGTATTTTGAGTTTTCTTTGAGTCGAATTTTGTGGGTATATTCTCTGCAAACCCTTAAGAGACACAACTCGTCCTACTAGGGTAACCTAGGAGTTTAAAGGTTTGTTGCATACGCTAAATGCAATCGCTCGGCCGCAAAAGAGGTATTCTATCCCATTTTCGAGTTAGACCATGTTTTAACTCTTTTACATTGCTCGGGACGATCAAAGTTCTAAGTTAGGGTGGTTCGATTAGGAAAAAATTCATCCCAATTATCCCTTTAATTTAGAGGATTTTATCGCTCTGCAAAGTGTAATTCAAGTGGATTTATATCGTATAATTACTATTAATAAGTTTCTAACGAGTACGCTGAGTTTCTTGTGTTCTTCATCTATTTTGAAGGTGTTCAGTGGTTTAATCTGAGTTCTGTACCAAAAGCTTCAAAGAAGTACAAGAAGGAAAGGTTTCTGCAAAAGTTGACAAGATGGAACCGAACCTAAGTAGAAAGAAAAAGAACCGATTCCCTCCTGGGAAAGTTCCTATAAAGACTGTTAAGACATAAGCGAACCGAAGGGAGGAAATAACGAACCGATCCTACACCTGAAAAACTTCCTGTGAAGAGTTAAAAAGACAGAACCGATCCGATGCTCGAAGAGTTCTCTGTAAAGGTTGTCAAAGATAGAACTGAACCGAAACCCTTAATAGGATCGGTTCTGGTCTCGATTATCCGAACTTATCCACTTGTAAAAATTAGAATCCTACTTGGTTAAAACTCTTAAATTTTGTAGAGTATAAATTGTAAATTCCTCCCAACATATAAGGAGGCTTCTGATTCGTTAGGGAAGCTTTATAATCAATTTTAAAGAAGAAGAAGAAGAAGAAGAACAATAAACCCTAGTTGCTTTCAGTCTGCAATTCAAGTAATACCGTTCTAATTCTTATTTTACTGCAGTAATTACTTTTCTAATAACACCTTTATCTCTCTTCATCTTCATTAAGTATTATAAATGTTTTCTTTCATTCCAATCATGTTGTCTTCAAGTTTTCATATGTCCGTCTAGATTTTTAAGGTCGGGATGCATGAACTCAACCTGATGTGGTAGTTGCATGTGTATAAAATTAATACTCTAAATTTAATAATTTATTATGACCGTATTGCGTAGAAATGCAACAATTGTAGATCTTTGGACCTCGTTTGCTTCAGGGTAATCGGGATGCTTCAGAATTCAATTCGAGGTTAACTATCGCAATACCGATTTATTCGTTCTCTGATTATGTATGGTGCAGAATTGAATCTCATATATGTAATGCTTGGGAGTACTAAAGTTTGAATCTAATTAATCACTTAAATTTACGATTAGTTTTATACCATCAATACTCCAGGGTTGAGGGATTGTATTCCCGTCCTGTTTTCCTCATCATATTATTCAAGTTTTAATTCAATCATCATCAGTAATTTAAGTAATTTAGAATAGTTGCATTCCATTAATAATTTAGGTCATTAGTTAACCCTTTTCAAAATTGCATCTAGTTGTAGTTATTCCAATAATTAAATCACCTTTCCCTTTTCTTTAGAGTCAGATTTAGGGTTCCTTCGTCTGTACAACGTCGTTACAACTCGTTTGTCCTATTTCCCTGAGGATCGATACCCAACTTATCGGATTATTTCTTGAGCGACATGCTTGCACTTGAGCCTAGAGAGTACGCACTTTTGAGACACATTCTTAGTCGTGTCAGATTTCTAGTGCAATGATTTAGTTATGAACTTGTTTTTGAATATGCAATATTATATTTTTTGTTATTTTGAATGGTTAATATTCTATTTATTCCGTCTGTTGTTGTTGTTGTAAAAATTTAATAGTTTATTGTTGTTTGAACATTTAATACAGTTATGGTTGGTTGAACTTGTAATTCTATGTTTACTGATGTTTGAACATGTAATATAGTGGTGTCTTTTTGAACATGTAATCTTCTTTATATTTCTATTTGAACATGTAATATTCTTGTAAATGTTTATTCTCATTATTTTGGTGTCCAATAGTCACTTTTTTCCAGATATATATCTCATATTTGTGATACTTCGCAACCGTCAATAAATGGGGCGACACCTATATCAACCTCCATTTCTAAGGTTGCTTCAGGTGCTTCAAGAGTAGGTTATGACTCTTTCGCTAAGATATTAAAATTTAATGAGCACGACCTTCCAGTTGGTGAAGATTCATATTCACTCTCAACCAGGTTGGGAGACTTAGCAAGGACACATGTTCCCATTTCATATACGAGTTGGAAACAAGTGGATATGCGATATAAGAACTCAGTTTGGTCATCATTAATGGTATACTATTCCTTTATATTCCAAAGAATGCAATAGTTAGTAAATTCAATTATGTGATGTTTTAATTTTATTTCTTCATATATTGTAGAAAGAGTTCCCAGATGTGCGCGAAAGTCATAAGAATTTTTTTATGAAAAAAGAGAACGCTGCTCGGAAAAAGTTCAAGTCAAAGCAAAGGGTTAATTTGAAGGATGGTGATGCTGAAAAGTGAGAGGAGAAAGTGCCACGAAATGTCAAATCTGAGGACTGGGAGGTGTTTTGCAATAATGAAGATTTAGAGGTTCAAAAAACTTTGCGAAGAAAGAACAAAGAGACTAAACAAAATTGTGTGAGAAAGATATCTCATAACACAGGTCATCATAGTTATACCGGAGCTTCAGTGAATTATATAAAGAAGCATGGCGTGCACCCACTCATGCTGAATTGTGGTTTGCAACTCATATAGTCAAAGGAGGTGGTTATGCCCCTCATGATAAAATATTTGCGGTAATTTAAATTTTTTAAAGTTCATTTTGTCTAAAAAAAGTATCGTATCATCAAACCTAATAATAATATATATTTGTACAGGATCAAATTCAATTTCTTCTAGATGCATACAAAGAGAGTGGTCAGGAGGAGACCTTGGATGTCGGGCCTATTTTTGAGGTTTTCGAAAAAGATACGCGAGAACGTATTCGTTGTCTTGGGTCCACAATTTTGAAAATCGCTATATTAGGATCGACATTTGCTAGAGAAATGATTGAAGAGGTGAAAGAGGACATCGAAAATTAGAAGGATCATGTTGATCACCTTAGGAGTGACATAGAGGGGATAAAGTCCTCATTGTCAGAATTCATTACTGACTTCAAAACCGAAAATTTTTCATGTGCTGGACACAACGTTCAGGAGTTACCAACTTTCGGCACTGCGGCTCCTTCGTGTTCTCTTTCCTCCCCTGTATTCGAGGTTCCACATTTCACCTCTCTAATTGAATGCAAAATACTATCCCATACACGTGAACTTTTTTTTTATGGGAGGAAAACGCAACCAGGAGCCGTATCGATCGTTCACTTCCATAAGTTGAGAAAGAATGAAGTGCGAGTTTTCCTCGATGACATCAAAGTGCCTGAGTATCAAGTTTGGGGTGGAAAACAAGCTCATTGTGAGAACCTGGAAGATGTTGGTAAAAATGTAATTATGTATTGGCTCGATGACCTTTGTCCTCCCATTGGTGACACCGAAGAATGATGTAATTGAGTCAACTTTTGTAACTTTTGTGGTATTGTGTTTGATGAACATGGAGCTCTTACATTATTAAAATAGTTGTCTTTGTTATAATTAGGTATTGCATCAACTTTTCTAGTCGCAAGTGTAAAAGTAACTATCACTTCTGACAATATAACTGCTATCATTGTTTTTTGTTTGTTTGCATATTATATTTGTTTTTGTGGTGTTGGGATAAAATATTATTATCACATCCTTTGTTTCTTTGCATCAAATGTTTTTGTCATGGATGATGATTATAGCTTCAGTAAAATGAGCATTTGAGACTCGATTATGGATCACTTAAAGAAAATTTATTTTAATTCATGTTGGACGCTAACATCAATATTTTCCAATTTAAGATTTAGTTATTAATTTTTAATTTTATTTCTTGTGAGGTACACATATACTGTCACACCCTAACCCCATCAGGATATAATTAACTAGATAGTTTACAAACAACAATTATAATTTCTTTATTATTTAGGTAATACATATTTAAACAACTTCAAGGTTAAAATGCGGAATATTAAAAAAATCCAATCGTTTTAAGGAGACATAATTTCAACATAACTCACATATCATTTAACTTAATTACAACTAGTGCAGATTATAAAACAAACTAATAAGACCCTACTTCTATGTACTCAACCTCCTAGACCTGGCAGTGGCAGCTGGAAAACCTGAAAATGTAAACATATAAAACCATGAGTTTAAAAACTCAGTGAATGTACTACAGCTATCTATAGTAAAAGTACTATATTAACATATCAACATAGCAATATATACATCTCTGTGCCAAATTAGGCCATATACATATCCGGAGTTAATAAACCCCACATCTCCTGCCCGTAGGCAATGATCATATCCATAGGTTTTAAAAACCTATCATCTCCTGAATTGCATAGCAACTCAACATATCCTGACTTTTATAAAGTCATAACATCTCAACATCTCTTGGCTTTTAAATAAGCCATAACATCTCAACATCTCTTGGCTTTTAAATAAGCCATAACATATCAACATCTCATGACTTTTAAATAATCCATATCATCTTAACATATGCTATATATATGTCATATCCAAAATCAACTCAGTAAGTACACTCACCTTGTGTTGTCAACTATGTATTCACGTTTCCCTCGGGTGGAGCTGAACTTGGTTGATTTGACCTTACACCTGTTAATCCAACTAAATCAGTATTGAAACTCAATCATAAGTATTATCTTAATATAATTATGTAACTTTAAATAAGTACACAACCACAATATGATTCTACTCAAGTCATATTCCATGAAACATATGTAAAGACAAAACGATGGTATATATGTTGATAAGGTCATGAACATTCAAACCTAGAAACTACCTCATAAGGAATTTATAACTAAACTCAAGTAAACATAAAAGTATACTTCTGAATATATATACACATGAAACATGTACTCCAAATACCCTTGGGAAGGAGTAGATACAAACATTCTTTCATGGGGTATCCAATATGGCGTCAAATCATTGTCCTCCATACTTAACCATCCCATATTCATAAATAGTACACATACAGGTGTTCAAGCTTATCAATATGGAAACACATATGAATATACTTTCCGTCACAAGTGACGGTGTAATTTTTCAAGCTTCCTAGGGCAAGTTATGGCCATTTCTTTACAACACAAGAAATCTGTCCTACAAACTCCTCTATTGTTCCTTTGACTTCCAAGAATTTTCATAAGTTTTCTACAACATAACATTCCATGATTTTTGACACACTTTCAGTAGACATACTTAATAGTACATAATTAAAGTTTCATAATATTTGGACTTCATTTTATATCTCAAAACCTTGACCAAACTCAGGGCATACCGAAATGAAATATTCAAACAACAACTATATACCAACTTGCAACCATCACTAAGACCTAACCATAAGGAGTTAAATTCTTATTTTCGGATATGATATGAATATATAAGTATATTTTCATATCCAATTGGAATTTCTGAATTCCAGTAAGAACACAAAGAGATATGCAAGTTTGAATACAAAGGGTTTCAATACAAAGCAATATGACCTATAACACCACTTATCTCACATATGAACCAATACATATTATCACAAAGGAAGATGGAATTTGGATCAATAATTCACGATTTATATACTTTGAAATAAGTATAATAGAATATTGAAACAATATTAACACATAATATTACCTTGGAAACACCTTAAGGATTTTCTTGGAATTGTTTTCCTAGATTTTCCTTGTAACCCTTTCTTCCTTAACTTCTACCTCTCTTTCCTCAAGCTAATATCACCTCAAACTGAACCTAGGGACTTATTTGCTAAAGAAATAAGGTTAAGGGAGAGTTTTAAGTCGGCCAAGGCTTCCTCCCAATCCATCCAATCAAATTAAAACATTTGGTTTAATAAAAGACAATTTACCACTTAAGGGAATTGACAGATTCGCCCCTTCTCGTAATTTTGACCTAACTTCTTACTCGAACATCCGTTTGATGCACCGTTTGTTGTGTTACAACCCTAACTCACATATATACAACTATGTAGTTTTCACCTCAAGTCAATTGTAATTTTACAAGGGTCAAAACTAGTCTTAAATAGGAACATTTCTATCGAAAATAACCAAATCTTGTGTTCGTAAATAATTCGACAATTCATGATTTATGAAAGTAGAATTATACTAACCATAATAACTTAACATTAGATATAATAATAACACATTATTCATATCACATTGTATAATTATGATTTAAATATAATTTATCATAATCATATACGGGTTGTCACAACCTCCCCCCCTTAGAAAATTTCGTCCCCGAAATTTAATATGAATGACACTTACCAAACAAATGGGGATACTGTTTCTTCATGCTATCTTCCGTTTCCCAAGTTGCTTATTTAATTCCATGGCTCATCCACATAACTTTAATAAAGGGAATTACCTTATTCCTCAATACTTGCTCCTTACGATCAAGAATTTCCATCGGTTCCTCGATGTACGACAAGTCTTCTTTCAGTTCAATAGGTTGGGTTTTCAGTTGATGAGATGGATCTGCCAAATACTTACGAAGCATTGATACATGGAACACATCATGTAAACGAGATAACTCTAGAGGTAATGCCAATCTATATGCCAGGGTCCCAATTCTTTCCAACACTTTATATGGTCCAATGTATCTTGGACTTAGTTTCCCTTTCTTTCCAAATCTCATAACGCCTTTCCATGGTGAAATACGTAGGAATACAAAATCCCCCTTCTGAAATTCCAATGGATACTTCCTCTTATCTGCATAAAATTTCTGCCTGCTTTGCGCTATCTTTATCCGTTCCCGAATCATTTTGATCTTCTCAGTTGCCATATCTATCAGTTCAGGACCCAAAACTTCCCTTTCACCCACTTCATCCCAGCATAATGGCGTTCTAAATCTCCTCCCATATAAAGATTCATAAGGAGCCATACCAATGGTGGACTGATAACTATTATTATACGCAAATTCCATCAATGGAAAATGATCATCCCAACTACCCTTGAAGTCAAATACACAAGCTCGTAACATGTCTTCTAATATTTGAATCGTCCTCTCAGATTGCCCATCGGTTTGTGGATGAAATGCAGTGCTGAACTTCAAACTTGTGCCCATGGCATTCTGTAAACGAGGCCAAAACTTATAAGTGAACGTTGGATCTCTATCTGATACAATTGACACTAGTGCCCCATGTAAACGGATAATCTCATCAACGTACATACGTGCATACTTGTCAACCGTGTAGGTGGTCTTAATTGGAAGAAAATGAGATGACTTTGTCAATCAATCTACAATCACCCAAATAGAATCATGCCCCTTTGGTGATCGTGGCAATCCTACAACAAAATCCATCGTTATATGCTCCCACTTCCATTCCGGAATAGGCAATGACTGCAATAATCCTGTCGGCTTTTGATGCTCCGCTTTCACTTGTTGACATACTAAATATTTAGCTACAAATTCAGCAATCTCACGTTTCATATTGTTCCACCAGTAATACTCTTTCAAATCTCTGTACATTTTGGTACCTCCCGGATGCATAGAGTAAATAGAACTATGTGCCTCTCTAATATATCCTTCTTTAAGGACGGATCATTCGGTACACAAATTCTATTTTTATAACACAATGATTCATCCTTCTTAATTTCAAAGTCACTCTCTTTACTATCCAGGATTTCCCGTTTCTTCTTTTCAAGGAATGGATCACTGACTTGCAAATTTCGTATGCGTTCTGCCAGTAAAGGTCTCACTTTAACATGTGCAAATAACGCCCCCATTTTAGATAAGTTCAACTCGACTCCCATCAGTCTTAATTCCATAATATTGCCAACCCGTGCACATTGAATACAAGATAACCTCCCCAATGACTTTCGACTCAGAGCATCTACAACAACATTGGCCCTCCCAGGATGATGGTGAATGGTACAATCATAATCTTTAATTAACTCCATCCAACTTCTTTGTCTCAAATTCAAGTCTCTCTGTGTAAATAAATACTTCAAACTTTGATGGTCAGTGAAAATTTCACATGTCTCTCCATACAAATGATGTCTCCATAATTTCAAGGCAAAAACAATAGCCGCAAGTTCTAAATCATGTGTAGGATAATTACGTTCATGCGTCTTCAAATGTCTAGATGCATAAGAAATTACCTTTCCATGTTGCATGAAAACACAACCCAGTCCCTGATGTGAAGCATCAGTATAAATCACAAAACCTTCTCCACTGGATGGAACAGTGAGAACTGGAGCTGATACTAGCCTATTTTTCAACATTTCAATGTTGTGTTGGCATTCATCATTCCACACAAATTTCACTTCCTTTCGGGTCAATTTAGTCAATGGCAAGGCTATAGAGGAAAACCCCTTTATGAATCTTCTATAATATCCAGCCAATCCTAGGAAACTCCTTATCTCCGTTACATTCCTCGGTCTTTCCCATTGCACAATTGCCTCTAACTTTTTAGGGTCAACATAAATTCCATCTCCCGAAACAACATGCCCCAGAAATACTACCTGATTTAACCAAAACTCACATTTGCTAAACTTCGCAAATAATTGACTATCTCGCAAAACTTGCAATACAACTCTTAGATGCTTCTCATGTTCCTCTTGGCTAGGTGAGTATACCAAAACATCATCGATAAAGACAATCACGAACGAATCTATGAAAGGATGAAATAATCGATTCATTAAATCCATAAACACCGCAGGAGCATTCGTTAACACAAATGGCATTACCAAAAATTCATAATGACCATAGCGAGAACGAAAAGCTGTCTTAGAAATGTCACAATCTCTCACCCTTAGTTGATGATAACCCGATCTCAAATCAATTTTTGAAAACAGTTTAGCACCCTGTAATTGATCAAACAAATCATCAATACGAGGAAATGGATATTTATTTCGAATAGTCACCGTGTTCAACTGTCGATAATCAATGCAGAGTCGCATGGTGCCATCTTTCTTCTTCACAAATAATACTAGAGCGCCCCATGGTGATACACTGGGTCGAATAAAACCTCTATCTTGCAAATCTTGCAGTTGAACCTTTAACTCCTTTAGTTCCACAAGTGCCATTATATATGGAGAAATAGAAACTGGAGCTGTAGCAGGCACTAAATGATAGCAAACTCTACCTCTCTACTAGGTGGCAATCCTGGTAATTCATCTGGGAACACATCTGCAAAATCCTTAACGATTGGGATATCTTCTAATTTTTGCAATTCCCTGTTTGTATCCACAATATATGCTAAAAAGCCTTGACAAACCTTATTTAACAATTTCCTCGCCCGAAGGGCTGAAATAAGACAGTTCAGAACCACATTTCTTTCCCCAGTAAATTTGAATTCTTCCTCCCCCGGCATATTAAATGTAACCTCCTTACGAAAACAGTCAATTGATGCATGGTAGGAAGATAGCCAGTCCATACCCAAGATAATATCAAAATCTCTAATATCTAGGGGAATTAAATCAATGGTCCACTCCCTCTCCCCCATATATAATACAGAATTTTTATACACATGCTCAACTAACATCACATCCCCCATAGGTGTAGAAATATATAAACCACAATCTAGACAAGAACATGGTCTACCCAAATGCATGGTAAATGACAGTGCTACAAATGAATGAGTAGAACCTGGATCAATAAGCACGTAAGCATGTCTGTTCATGACAGAAAATGTACCTGTCACCACCTCTGGGGTAGCTTGAGCATCCTGTAAAGTCATAGCAAATATCCTTCCCGGAGCCCTGGATCCACTAGCCTGTCCTCTACCTCCTCCTCTCCCTATGCCTCCTGGTGATGAGCCTCGACTAGTAGTAGCTGATTGAATCCCTCCCAGTAGCATAGGACAGTTCTTCTTGGTATGACCAATTTGATGACAGTGATAACACTCTACCCCCTTTAACTTGGGACAATCTGGACTGATATGGCCCTCAACTTTGCAAAAATAGCATGTAACAGGCTTAGACTGCCCATTGTCATTCTCCTCCTGTCTATTCTATTGGCCCATCGATCCTGCACCCCTAAAACTGCTTGGTGTCCTATTCTGAACAAAATTTCCAGACCCTCTACCGCACTGAAATCTTTGACTCCCCTGTTTTGAGTATTCTACATTGCCTTCCTTTTGCTGAGATGGATCAAATCTACTCCTCTTTCCCCTTTGTTCCCTATTCTTTATTGCGTCGTTAACATGTCCTTCAACCATCATAGCTTTGTTAACTAAGGAAGAATAATCTACCATCTCAAGTGCGGTGAGTCTAGACTTGATAACCAAATTCAACCCATCCTGAAATCTGGTGCATTTATCCTCCTCATCACGTAAGAAATGTAATGAAAATCGAGACAAAGATGTGAATTTAGTTTCATACTCCCTGACCGACATATTCCTCTGAGTCAATGATAAAAATTCTCTCTCCTTTTGCTTCTGGTACATGCGAGGAAAATACTTTTCATATAAGACTTTAATAAAGGAATCCCAAGTAATTACCTCACCTCCCTCCGGAGTAAGCAATAAATGTTTGGAAGACTCCCACCAATATTTAGCTTCTCCCTTTAACATGAAAGTAGCCAAAATCACCTTCTGCGCGCCAGGTACATTCATCACCCCGAAGATAGTTTCTGTGTCTCTAACCCAAGCCTCAACTTCTAAAGGATCTACAGAACCTGAGAATGCTGGAGGGTTCAATTTGATAAACTTCTCGTACATAGTATTCTTCTCCTCTCGTTGTATTTCCCTTTCTCTTCTTGCCAAAGTCTGCTCCTCCAAGTACTTGGCTTGTTGTTCTGCTATTTGCATCATAAACATGTTTTGTTGTTCTGCCATTAAAGTCATGGCACGAGCCATCTTCTGCATATCTGTAAGTTGTTCAAGAGCCCCCTCTACATTATTTGGATTTTGCTGGTTTACTGTATTTGAAGACTCCTCATCTACCCTCTCATGAACATTTGCTCCTTCCATAGCTTACTATCTGTCATAAATCACAATTATCGAAACAAGAATACAACATTTATTTCTAACGTAATGGTTAGTATTTCTCAAAAAAATAATATAAATGACCCACACAACGCTATTTCTGCCACTGCCATATCTAGACTCTCTAACCCCAGAATATAAAAACCTAAGGCTCTAATACCAAGTTGTCACACCCTAACCCCATTAGGATATAATTAACTAGATAGTTTACAAACAACAATTATAATTTATTTATTATTTAGGTAATACATATTTAAACAACTTCAAGGTTAAAATGCGGAATATTAAAAAAATCCAATCGTTTTAAGGAGACATAATTTCAACATAACTCACATATCATTTAACTTAATTACAACTAGTGCAGATTATAAAACAAACTAAAAAGACCCTACTTCTATGTACTCAACCTCCTAGACCTGGCAGTGGCAGCTGGAAAACCTGAAAATGTAAACATATAAAACCATGAGTTTAAAAACTCAGTGAATGTACTACAGCTATCTATAGTAAAAGTACTATATTAACATATCAACATAGCAATATATACATCTCTGTGCCAAATTAGGCCATATACATATCCGGAGTTAATAAACCCCACATCTCCTGCCCGTAGGCAATGATCATATCCATAGGTTTTAAAAACCTAACATCTCCTGAATTGCATAGCAACTCAACATATCCTAACTTTTATAAAGTCATAACATCTCAACATCTCTTGGCTTTTAAATAAGCCATAACATCTCAACATCTCTTGGCTTTTAAATAAGCCATAACATATCAACATCTCATGACTTTTAAATAATCCATATCATCTTAACATATGCTATATATATGTCATATCCAAAATCAACTCAGTAAGTACACTCACCTTGTGTTGTCAACTATGTATTCACGTTTCCCCCGGGTGGAGTTGAACTTGGTTGATTTGACCTTACACCTGTTAATCAAACTAAATCAGTATTGAAACTCAATCATAAGTATTATCTTAATATAATTATGTAACTTTAAATAAGTACACAACCACAATATGATTCTACTCAAGTCATATTCCATGAAACATATGTAAAGACGAAACGATGGTATATATGTTGATAAGGTCATGAACATTCAACCCTAGAAACTACCTCATAAGGAATTTATAACTAAAATCAAGTAAACATAAAAGTATACTTATGAATATATATACACATGAAACATGTACTCCAAATACCCTTGGGAAGGAGTAGATACAAACATTCTTTCATGGGGTATCCAATATGGCGTCAAATCATTGTCCTCCATACTTAACCATCCCATATTCATAAATAGTACACATACAGGTGTTCAAGCTTATCAATATGGAAACAAATATGAATATACTTTCCGTCACAAGTGACGGTGTAATTTTTCAAGCTTCCTAGGGCAAGTTATGGCCATTTCTTTACAACACAATAAATCTGTCCTACAAACTCCTCTATTATTCCTTTGACTTCCAAGAATTTTCATAATTTTTCTACAACATAACTTTCCATGATTTTTGACACACTTTCAGTAGACATACTTAATAGTACATAATTAAAGTTTCATAATATTTGGACTTCATTTTCTATCTCAAAACCTTGACCAAACTCAGGGCATACCGAAATGAAATATTCAAACAGTAACTATATACCAACTTGCAACCATCACTAAGACCTAACCATAAGGAGTTAAATTCTGATTTTTGGATATGATATGAATATATAAGTATATTGTCATATCAAATTGGAATTTTTTAATTCCAGTAAGAACATAAAGATATATGCAAGTTTGAATACAAAGGGTTTCAATACAAAGCAATATGACCTATAACACCACTTATCTCACATATGAACCAATACATATTATCACAAAGGAGGATGGAATTTGGATCAATAATTCACGATTTATATACTTTGAAATAATTATAATAGAATATTGAAACAATATTAACACATAATATTACCTTGGAAACACCTTAAGGATTTTCTTGGAATTGTTTTCCTAGATTTTCCTTGTAACCCTTTCTTCCTTAACTTCTACCTCTCTTTCCTCAAGCTAATATCACCTCAAACTGAACCTAGGGACTTATTTGCTGAAGAAATAAGGTTAAGGGAGAGTTTTAAGTCGGCCAAGGCTTCCTCCCAATCCATCCAATCAAATTAAAACATTTGGTTTAATAAAAGACAATTTACCACTTAAGGGAATTGACAGATTCGCCCCTTCTCGTAATTTCGACCTAACTTCTTACTCGAACATCCGTTTGATGCACCGTTTGTTGTGTTACAACCCTAACTCACATATATACAACTATGTAGTTTTCACCTCAAGTCAATTGTAATTTTACAAGGGTCAAAACTAGTCTTAAATAGGAACATTTCTATCGAAAATAACCAAATCTTGTGTTCGTAAATAATTCGACAATTCATGATTTATGAAAGTAGAATTATACTAACCATAATAACTTAACATTAGATATACTAATAACACATTATTCATATCACATTGGATAATTATGATTTAAATATAATTTATCATAATCATATACGGGTTGTCACATATACGGTTAGCAAGGATGCGGACAAGAGGATTCTCCACAAGATCTTCTTCCACCTACGCCACCTTACTTCGAAGTACTTCCCTCTAAGGTACAAATCTGCAAAATCTCTACTTATATTCCTAATTTATGCTTCTATAATCCTGATCCACCACCAACTATCTCGTTTGGCATATTTGAGGTGATTTGAATTTGTTATACGGATAATTTATGCTTCTATAATCCTGCTCCACCACCAACTATCTCAATATGCATACTACAAAACCTCTAGTTGATGTATATGGCTTGTATAAAATTACATAATTTGCAGGGTGTTTCACTAATAGCATTTGGTCGGGTGTTGCAATTTGCAGGCTCAAAATTTTTCCATAGGGACTTCATTGGAATGGCTAAATACTTTGGTTGTGATGACCTCGAGACACTAATGGCCTCTACTTTTTCTGCTGATTTGGTTCACTGTGATGCTCCACCTGGAGGACTGGTCGTCTCCGTAGACAAGTTATTATGTTTGACTTGACTAAAAGATGAGTTTTTTGGTGTGTAAAGGTTGGTGTCTTTAAATTTCTTTTATCATATCCTAACTTTTTTGGTCAAATCCAGGGCAATATGTACAACTAGCTTTAGCATGTAAACATGCATATGTGCAAGAGCTAAAACTAGCTTTTTTTTAGCGTGTAATAATGGGGGTATCTAAATTCAGAAGCATAACAGTTATATATAACAACTGTTATATATAACAGTTGTTATATACAATAGTTGTTATATATAACAATGTATAACAGGAGTCAAGGACCAAACTAGAATCAAATCTTGGAGGGGGCCATGCCCGGGACCTATCAGTGGATCATATAACATCGAATTTGTGCATCACATATAGAAGTTTTGAGTTGTGTAAAGTACGTTCATATCACTAATTTTTCACACATATGTAGTGTCTTTACTGATAACACGAACATTTTAAGTCATTAAAATTCAATTTTGAGTCCTATTAAGACTTGCAACTCATGATTTCACACTTAAGTTGTTAATGAATACCAAACTTAAAAACACACATTCAAATCTATAAACAAAGTTATAGATTCACAAACTTAAATCAAAATTAAAACGTAATAAATATAAAACGTTGATGATAGAGACCTAACAAGTCACACAATTAGGGATAACCCAAACCAGCCCCCAAACGGCCCCGTAAGAGGCACGAACGCCTCGCACGGGATCAACGTAACTTGTACGAACTGACAGCGTAGTCACGGGTCTCCCAGTTTGAGAATATGATGATAATTTCAAAATACATAGATTAGGCTTGAAGACAAGCCGTTTGAGGGTGAAACCCCAAACTAGACCCCAAACAGTCCTGTAAGAGACACGGACACCTCGCAAGGGACCAATGTAACTTGTACGGACTGGCCGCATATTTGTAGGTCTCTTGATTTGAGAATATGACAATAATTTCAAAATATGTAGATTAGGCTTGAAAACAAGTTGTTTGATGGTGAAAACCCAAACCGGCCCCCAAACAGCCCCGTAAGAGGCATGAACACCTCGCACGGGACCAATGTAACTTGTACGAACTAACCGCATAGTCGCGGGTCTCTTAGTTTGTGAATATGATGATAATTTGAAAATATGTAGATAAGGCTTAAAAACAAGCTGTTTGAGGGTGAAAACGCAAACTAGCCCCCCAATGACCTCTTAAGAGGCACGAACACCTCGCACGGGACTAATGTAACCTAAATAAACTGACAGCATAGCGGGTCTACCGGTTGGAGAATATGATAATAATTTCAAAATATGTAGATTAGGCTTAAAAATAAGCCGTTTGAGGGTGAAAACCCATACCAACCCCCAAACGGCCCCGTAAGAGGCATGAACACCTTGCACGGGACCAACGTAACTTGTACGAACTGATAACGTAGTCAAGGTTCTCTCGATTTAAGAATATGATGATAATTTCAAAATATATCGATTAAGCTTAAAAATAATCCCTTAAAGGGTGAAAACCCAAACCAGCCCCCAAACGGCCCCGTAAGAGGCACGAACACCTCACACGGGACCAATGTAAATTGTATGAACTGATCGCGTAATTAGGGGTCTCTCGGTTTGAGAATATGATGATTATTTTAAAATATGTAGTTTAGGCTTGAAAACAAGCCATTTGATGGTGAAAACCCAAACCAGCCCCCAAACGACCCCATAAGAGGCACGAACACCTCGCACGGGACCAATGTAACTTGTACGAACTCACAGCGTAGTCACGGGACTCTCGATTTGAGAATATGACGATAATTTCAAAAAATATATATTAGGCTTAAAAACATGTCGTTTGAGGTTGAAAACCCAAACTAGCCCCCAAACAGCCCCGTAAGAGGCACGAACACCTCGCACGGAACCAATGTAACTTGTACGAACTGACAGCGTAATCACAGGCATCTTGATTTGAGAATATGAAGATAATTTAATAATATATGGATTAGGCTTAGAAACAAGCCATTGAAGGGTGAAAACCCAAACGATCCCGTAAGAAGCACTAACACCTCACACGAGACCAATGTAACTCGTAGTAACTGATCAGGTAGTCATAACTTGCGTACGATTTTCAATTTTATAATATAATAATAATTGCAACTCCTATATGTAATTTTTTAGCTTGAGTAAGCTCCTTTTTATAAATTACTTGGTTACTAATATCTTTTTTTTTGTATCCTATTTTTTTTGCAGGATAACATTTTATCGTTAGCATTTATTCACTTGGAACACACGGAGAACTCAATGGTTTACAACAAGGGATTTATTCATGATTCTATTTTTTTGTGTTATGGCCGTGTCGGATTTTGTAGTTTTATTGTTAGATTTTATGTACGTGCGGGCTTTTGTAAGTTTATTGTTATATTTTTTTGCCCATGCGGGCTTTATGTTACGCAGGTTTTATATTAGCAGGTTTTAGAATGTCCATAAAATAGAGGAAACTTTGCCCAATTTTTTTGGTCCATGAACTACTAAAGACATGTAACATTTTGAATTTTGTATGTACATTAGTTTATCAACAACGTGCAAAATTTGGAATTTGTGAATTTTCTTGTTTTCAAATATTTTTTTTCTTTTATCCAAAAATTTGGCACAGTTCAAAACTGTGCCTAAAGTGTATCAAATTTTGGCACGATTTTGAACTGTGCCAAAAGTTTATCAAAATGTGCTCAATCTGGCATAGTTCAAAAGTGTGCCAAAAGTGTGCCAGAAATATCAAATTCTGGCACGGTTTAAAAGTGTGCCAGAAGTGTTCCCATTTGGTCAAATCTGGCAAACTTTTAAACCGTGCCAGAAAAAAATGGCCATTTTCGAACACCTGATTCTGGCACAGTTTAAAACCGTTCTAGATTTGATCTGGCACATTTTAAACCGTGCCAGATTCCTATTTTTGGTGTAGTGATCTCTTCCTTAGAGACTTAAACTACTTAGGGAATAATAGCTAAAAGTATTAGAAAAATTAGACATGTACGATCGGTAATGACTTTTCTCTTTGCCTTGACCTCGATTTCAAAACTATATATCTCCCTAAGGAATCTCTCTCTAAGGGTTGCTTATTAGTTAGCTAATTAATATAATGTTTTAACATTCAAACAATTATAGGTTTGACTATAGTTGAATAAAAGAATAAACAAAATAATATGGATCATTTTACTCTAAGAATAGTTCAAGAACACAGGGTTGAAGACAACCAGAGAAGATGATCGGAGTAACTCCAACTACCCTCATAGAAAGAAAGGTAAAGAGAAAGTGGTCGAGAAATCCCTAAAGCACTAACCTCAATTCTATACCACTCCTAACAACTCTTAAATCAGCCTTAAAGGAACTAATGGAGGATGCCGAAAAACTTAAAGTTAGTCAAAAAAGCTAACAGAAATAGAAAATCACCAAAAAGAGTAAAAGGTTACCTGAGTGAAGTAGGAATCTTGGGATGAAGAAAAATGGAGGAAATATGCCTAGATCAGACTAAACTGAGGAGAGAGAGTGAAAAAGAGAAGGCACAGTTACAGATCTTGAGAGGCAATGATTTTGTGAAGAAGAAAGCGACATGTTTGCCTTTTGGGGTATTTAAGGCAAGTAATCATTACGCACGAGAAATGAGGAGCCAAATCATTACTTGACACAACTTACTAGGGATGTTTCCACCCTATCTTGGCAAACACACCAACCCATATACCTCATGACAAGTGGAAAGTTTGGAGAACTCCATTCAGATATATTGAAATGAAAATTATAAACTCAAAAAAATAGATTCACGGCTTGAAAAACCTCAGACGACCAAAGAAACACATAGGGGGTCAACCGACTATATCCCTCAGGTTTCCATTCACATCGAAGACTAAGTTCTGGGGGGTGATTGATATACTCAAGTATGAACTCGTCCCAAGATGGGACCCCCACGGTTAAGGCTGACCTTAGCAAACCATCAAATTGGACATATAACGACTTGGTCGGTGTCCTATCACAAGGGGCCACATCCTCGACCGTAACTCGGTAATGTGACAACATTGGTGACCGCAACTCCTTTCCATATTCCCTCAGCCTCATCCATGACATAAAGGCCCATGATCCTATGCAGACTCAGCTAATCTTACCGATGACTATTCAATCAGATAATTGACCTAACAACTCGGCCTCAGTCTGAACTAGTACGACCAACAGTTAACACCTCGCAGAGCGCATGGGATGGAGCATACGTGGTAGAGAGCGCGTGGGATGGAGCATGCGTGGCAGAGAGCGCGTGGGATGAAGAATGCGTGGAAGAGAGCTCGTGGGTTATGGCTCACTATCCCATGTGTATAAATAGTTATAATAAGATCTTCCTCTCATGTGAGGGAATATTACAACATCATTACATACTTGTGCCAGGGACAAGTGTCCACACCGTAGTGGAAGCTTCACCATGTAAATGCTTTGTACATGCTTGGGGGTATAATGCAAACTCCCATCACTATCCCTAGTGGAAAATGATCCAAAAATTATAAACCATAGCCAAACTTTGTTTAACTTACAGTAGAAAGATAAATCTTGAGTGTTGTACAACTAAGGCCATTAGAGCCTCTTTTACATAGTGAAAAACCTGACATCCCTGCACAGTGGAGTAGGCTAAAAAGTAGAACCACTTATATATTGGTGTTCTTCCTCTTCCCCTCACCTCCTTCTCTTATTTCCATAGATGTTCTAATATATATCTCCACTATTATGTTGTGTTTGAGCTTTAGCTACTCATATAAATTTAAATGACGATTTCTTAGCATAATTAAGTTGTAAGAAAAAAAATTACATTTATATAAATGATTACTAATAAAAATTCAAAATTTACTTGGCACGTATCTTTATGATGTTTAAAGTCTAATATTGCTAAAAGTTATTATGTTATTTTCACAAAATTAAAACTTTGTTTGATACCTCAAGCGATGACTACTAAAATAACATATTAAAGAATAATTTATGATTGCCCCTAATGAGGACTACATAAATAACATATATTTATGGTTAAAAAAAATTAAATTAATTGAACATTTTAATTAATTACAATTAAGATGAGATGTTTCACACGGAGAGTGCACATTCATATTTCGCACTGAGAATTTTCATTGAAATTACTATAAGAAATCATTACCTATAAACAAGCTATTCAACTATTGTTGTATATACATTTTTCATGATTACTTCTCACGCGAGCATATCATTTTCTAAGGGATGAAAATTATAGAATATGATCTAAATCATTTCAAACAATTTAACAACGTCACTATCCGTTCCTCTTATATCATTTAAATAAATATATTTATTTTCCAATTAAGATGTTTTCACTTTTGTTTTTTGCTGTTGTTTTGAAGGCACTTGTTAATTAAGACAGTCATTATCATGACACTTTCCTTATTTTATCATAAGTATTCATTTCATTTTTCATTAGTATTCCACAAAAAAATGAATGTTTAATTAATTAATATTATGTGTATTTACAAATATTTGACTTTTCGCAGTGAGAGGTCGCAATGTCATTTTGTAGTGTGATTTATCACTACAAAATCACAGAAGAGTTAAAATATGAAATCAATACCTATAGATAAGCTTTTGAAATACCAACAATTTTATTAGTCATAAAAATGACTTTTAACACAAGCCACACATTTGCCAAGGAATGGGATATTGTTTGCTCTTATAAATACTTCGTAAACTTTTGTTAACATGTCGTTATCTCTTGCTCTTATATAATTTAAAAATGTATCTTCTCTCCAGAAATTACATACAAAATGGTGCACATGTTTTGTCTCAGTAATGAAGTGCTAATTAAAATATATTTAGTTTTTCCTATTATTAATATTATGAACTCACTTGTTGTTTCCAAACGAATTACGAAATTAAGTTTACATGATGATACACTAGATGAAATTTATATAGGAGATATACCCATTAACAATTTTCAAGCTAGTGAATTGTTGAAGAAATGATTCCGCACTAGGTATAACAATCCTTCAAATAACATCAAATGTATTTGTGCTATGCTTTGATTATGTAAGCAGGAAGTGGTGGACCGTCACGATTTTTACACAAAGATTTAGATGATAGTGGATATATAAATGCTTTACATACTTTTAGAATATTTTATGTCCATTCTAGTTTACAAGAGGATAAGGAATTTGCAATAAAATTATTGAAGGAGAGGATTTTTTTAGAGGGATTGGGTTTTTGGAAGGAATCATTCCGATGCTTTGAAGTGGTAGTAAGAAATTCAAGTTTCTACAGACATTATGCTCACTATGAGTCTGTTTGTAAGATACATTATAATTTTACAAGGATCTTCTCTAAGGAAGAGTATGAATAGTTAGGTTATACTGCCTGCCAAATCGATGCAATCCTTAACAGGACCATTTTTTTCAAAATGTAAGATTGAAATTATGATTCTTAACTTATGTAATATTTTTTAGTGCCAAAAATGATATCCTGCTCTGAATACGGTATAATTGAAATGCTATAGTTCCCTGGGGTTTTATGGATTATCAAATGAACACCAGTTTTTAATTTTTCAATTTTATCTTAGTACCAAATTAAATCACAATGTTATCTAAGCCGTTTACCAATTTTAGACTTGACCTAAGCGTGCATCTAGGTGATATAAGGAAGAATAAAATAGCAAACCACAACACGATGATGTATAAAGAAAACTCACAACGTAAAAAATATTAAATGGCTCAGCCACACAAGTCTACTACGATATAGAGACTTTTATAAGAATAACTTTGAATTACTCACAAGCTCGACTCCTTCAAGACTTGACGTGCTACCTTTCTCCTTGTAACCTTCTTCCCAGCCACTTTTAGATGCCTTTCAATAGCCACATAATGCGGGCGCTTTCCCACACTGATATTATATATCTCATGACTAGTCTAGACATTTCACAACACAAATACAGTTTCCTCCACTCGAAAAACAATCAACACGAAGAGAAAACAAATATAGTGCATCACATAAGATATCTCAAACAGACATATGTATGTGAAACTTGGATCTCAAAATCTTGGTTGTAAACTAGGGTTTAGGAGGCTTTAGATTTAAACCTAAAATCTATTTTTTACAAAAAACCATAATGAAAATTGATACCAATCCTAAGTATTTATAGAAAACGTGACTTTCGAGGCGATAAATTTTTTGAGAAATCTCATTCAAACAAAATATATTGGGTCATTTGAACAAAATCTACATTCTCGATAGAACAAAATCAAAACTCATTTGAAAGAGTCTATAGCACTTACCTGAATGTACTTCGAATGAGCTTTGAACGAAATTTTCTCCAAACCTAAATTTTTTGTTTGAATCTCATTTGAACGACAAACCATTTCTCATTTGAAAACTCTTTCAAATGACTTTTATAAACTCGTTTGAACGACCACTTACAACTCATTCGAGTGACTGTAACGAAAATAATTTTTTCTTTGCAAATCTTTTTACGAAAAATGACTCAAAATATTTTATAAAATAAATCACCGCAAAAATTGTATCCATATATCAAACAAATATATGCATTCATAACTCATTGAGATCCTTATGATGTTGGAGACGAAACTCGACTCAAAACTTGACATGTAATCGATGTTTCTTTAACTTCGTTGTGATGGTCTTCAATTAAGAATCGTATAATTGAAGGACAAACAACTTAAATCCTAATCTATGACACAAACAAGTTTTGTCTAAACATAGTTAAGTCTGTTACATACAAATTGACTATATTGGAAATTTGTCCTTACAAATATCCCCCTTTGTCTATTCTGGGACAAAACTAAAAAAGAAAAAACTACTGGGCTGCCAAGCTCACTAAAGACTCAATCCTAAATCCAAAAGAAAAAAGTATAAATTCTTGATAGACATAAACTTTGAGTAGCTTTGCTCTTGTGAAACTTTGTCCCACCATTGCTAAACCCGCACATGTAACACACCTTTCTAATGAAAAAAGAATATAATAATATATATGAAAAGCTGTTACTTAAGTCGTTTAATTCATGATTAAACTATTTAAGTACCTCCGAGATGTTTTTTAGAGAAACTCTTTTCTGTAAATCAAAACAAATTAATCACAAGATGTGTTTAATGAAAAATGTAGGAGAGATGTTCAAGATTATGTAACTAGATTTGAAAATCAATACTAAAATAGTTAAATCAGCTAAATCAGTACAATCACAAGAATGAGATAAAGAGATGTAGAAAGATTAAGTACAAGGAGTTTTTAACGTGGTTAAACCTCACTCAACAGAGGAAACATCCACGGTGACTTGTACGTCACAAACCAAAAATCCACTCAAACAAAATATACAAGTTACAAAGTATATAACACACATGCACATAAAACATACCTATACAAGTTTAGAATCTGTACCCACTAGTTTGATTCTAACTTTTCAGCAGTTCTGATGTTGATGTGGCTTTCTCAGTTTGCTAACTTTTCTCACTTTGTTCTAGCTTTACGTCGACTCTTAACGTTTCAGGATCTTACAACCAAAACTTCTTATATTGTAATGTGATAAGTGTTTGAGACATGTTCTTACACATGCATGCACCCACGCACACTTATTTATACAAACAAGTCATATCAAATTACAGAACAGATCTAAATGATAAGGTTTTCAGTTTCTCTCTTCTTTAGAAACTAAAGATTTTGTTGATCTTTAATATATTCCCAGAATCCAAGGTTACCTTGCTCGGAAGACTGCCAACGTCTTAAACAATTTCAGGGGTTTTGAAAATATTTTTGAAATTTGAAGCCACCGATTGCGATTCCAACTAGATTGGAAGTCTTATTTCTTAAGAACTAGAAACTGAAAACAATTTATTGACTTTTTAGTAGTGAAAAACATTTACAGAAAGAAATAATCAGCAAATTAGATTTCTCAAGATGAGAAACTAAAATAATGCATATCTACGTGTAATATGACATGATAGTAAGATCTACTGTTTCTATGAAAAAGAAATAGAGATCAAACCTAAAATGCCTAAGTTGGATATAAGATCTAAAACACAGAGGATTCAACCCACGAACACCCTTCAAACCACTACCATCATAACTCTCAAACACTTAGGTTTTGTGTTTGGATGTAAACGGATTTTGGAAAGGAAATTAGGGTTTGACGATTTAGGGTTTGCTCTCTAGTTTCTCTCTCTTCTTTATCTTCTTTATCTCTCTCCTCTCTCTTCTCTCTATCTATTTCTCTATTTAGACGAACTGGCAAAGTCTTCAAATGCTGAGACTTAACCTCCTTTTATACTCAGCAAGGAAGGTTCGAGAATAACTGATCAAATCCAAAGGCTGAGATTTGGTCTTAGCCATTTGACCATCATCCAACGGTATAACATTAGCGGTGGAAAAGGTATTAGCTGATTGGTCTAGAGAGGTTTCACAGGGATTGAGATAAAACGCATGTAGATCATTGATAAACAAGATCCAAGGGCTGAGATTGAATAAAGGGTTTTATGTCTTATAACAAACACAAATCAGGCCGTTATAATATAGACAGCTGTAAGTCCCAGATGCACTTAAACACACGCATTTTCAAAATAATTACGCAGGCACCCTGAAGTGTCAAGTGCTTTCGCATTCTACCCAACCAAACTTTCAGGTAAGAATTGATATAACCAGAAATCACAGAATGACCCCAAAAGTTTTAAAACCCAAATTTTAATTTCTAAAAATCATTTAAAAATTATTCAAAAATTCCCAAAAATTATTAAAATCAATTTGAAAGGAAATTAACACAAAAAACTCACACACAAGCAAATAATGCGATATATGAACAATGTATGCAATCCTAGTGTGTGTGTGATTGAGAATTATACCTTCAATTGAATCAAGTGTGGCATTATGAGAAGAATCTGAGGCTCTTTGGTATCTAGGGTATAGGACACAAATTTTGTCACAATTTTCAAACTAGATGAGCACTTATACAATATAGACTCAAGTGAGTCAAGGGTATAAGATGCTTCAATCTCCCCCTTTGGAAATATGAGACAAAATCTCCTTTGAGTCATCTAGGACTCGTAGGGATACGAAAAAAAATAAGAAAAACCTATTCCTATACAAAAAATTTATCTACCCATAGCCTAGAAAAAAAATTACATAACTCAACTAATTACAAACCAATACCCTAATAAGATATGTTGAATACTCCTGTATAGATTCCTGCAAATAAGACTAAGATCAAGTTTATTAATCAAATATACAAGAAAAATGAACTCATGAGACTTAAACTTCTCCCCCATTTTGTCTCAAATGGACAAAGGGAAAAAAATACTTAAGTCACACGAGTTTATTCAGCACAAACCATTCCTATTGATTTTTGCAAAGAATGAAATCTATTGTAATCCAAAGGTTTGGTAAATATATCTGCAAGCTGCAAATAAGTAGTAAGATAATTAATTTCTAATTCCTTAGTCTCAACTAATTCGCGTATAAAATGATGCCTAATTGTTATATGTTTTGTTCGCGACTGTTGAACAGGATTCTTAGATATATTAATCGCGCTTTGATTATCACTATAGAGATGCAGTTGGTCTTCTTAAATACCATAATCATTTAGCATTTGCTTAAGCCAAAGTAATATGGCACAACAGCTACCAGCAGCTATGTATTCAGATTCATCAGTAAATAAAGAAGTGCAGTTTTGTTTCTTACTACTCCATCCTACCAAATTGTTACCTATATAATAAGACGCTCCTGATGTGGTCTTACTATCATCAGTACACCCTGCCTAATCGACATTAGTGTATCCTATTATAGTACTAGGAGTATCATTGGTGTACCAGAGTCCTAAATTTAGAGTGCCTTTTATATATTAAATGATTATTTTTACACAAACTAAGTGGATCTCTTTAGGATTATTTTGATAACGGGCACACACGCAAACTGCGTACATAATATTAGGATGCGAGGTAGTAAGGTATAGTAAGGTTCTTATCATACTACGATGTAGAGTAGGATTTATGGATTTTCCATTCTCATCCTTGGATAATTTGACCATAGTACTCATGGGAGTTCTAGCTTCTTTGGCACTTTCAAGCCTGAATTTTTTGACAATCTCTAAGGCATATTTCAATTGCGAAACAAATAAACCTTCTGAATTCTATTTGACTTGAAGACCCAGGAAAAATTGTAACTCCCCAATAAGAGTCATTTGAAATTCTTTATGCATAATTTCAGAAAATAATTTAACTTCTGAAGGGGATGTTGATCCAGAAATGATTTCGTTAACATAAACTTGAGCTATAATAATATCGTTGTCAAAATGTTTGACAAATAGGGTTTGATCATTTCCACCTCTCTTTAAACCTTTATATAAGAGAAAATAGGAAAGACGCTCATACCAGGCTCTTGGCGCTTGTTTTAGACCATACAAAACCTTTTTAAGACGATAAACATAGTTTGGATACTGAGGGTCAATAAACCTTTTTGGTTATTCAACATAGGTCTCTTCAGTCAAGATTCCATTAAGAAAGGCTAACTTAACATACATTTAATAAAGCGTAAAATGCAAGTAACAAGATATGGCAAAGAGAAGACGAACAGATTCTAAGCGAGTAACAGGAGCAAACGTCTCGTTAAAATCTATTCCTTTAATTTGAGTTTTGATATGAAAATTAGTCAGTGGACGTGGACCAATTATATGAAGACATGTGTTATCTTACATGGCAAATGCATATACTCACCGAAAAACTCGCAGCACCGAGCTTGAAAAAAAATTGCGTTTACAAGATTAATAACAAAAAGTTATAAGTTTAGTAAACTCCAAAATAAACTCGTTGAACAAAACTCTTTTCAAAATGAACACTATATGTGTTAAAACAATTTTTTGGAATATGTTTTATGGATTCATTAGTTTGATAACCTTGATCTCGTTAAAATAAAAACGTTCAATTAAGTCTTAAGTACGATATTGTTCGTCAAAGTAATTAAGAAGATTCAAGCAAATTAACACGCGATTTTTTAACGTGGTAAAACCCTAAATTAGGGAAACATCCATGGCTCCCTCTACGGAACTAAATGAAAAAGTCCACTAAAATCACAACCAAGTTACAACCCTAACGCATGCAACTAGGAACCAAAATACAAGAACATAAAACGTACCTACCCGAGTTTACTCCACTCGTAAAGGCATTCTTTCTTGATTTGTTCTTCTCCACGCAGCTTTTGTTTTATCCTTGAATCCCGGATTTCAACAGCCCTAACAAACAAAACACCTCACCAAGAACCACAAATCCTATGTGTTCGTGTGAGAGTGATAGTGTTTGTGAATTAACTAAACATGAAAAATGCTTCTCACGCCTCTCAATCAATTACAAGTAATTCCTATTAATTACAAGCAACTTCTATATGCAATGCAATTAATCTCAAATATACTTTCAATTCAAGACTTCGAAAATGTCAGATTTGGAATAAAAATATTTCAAATCAAATTTTGTTTCAAACTTATTTATCTCCAAAATATTTCACCAATTTGTTTTATGAAACAAATAAAAAAAATATTTCTCAAATCTAAATATTCACCACAACAACAAGTCTTGAGTTTCAAATTTATTTGAAACTATATTCTTGGATCAAAATAAATCAACAACAACAATACAAAAATGATCCAAGAATGAACACACAACAGCCCTAACAATTAGTGTGCTAAAATGTTCCTTAAGAGGTATAGGGTAAGAAATGTACACAGATCTGAAAGGATTCTAAAAAAAATTCTGGAAAATTTTTTCGGTGAGAAAAACTCCGACAGTCACAGGTTAAACAAGCTCCGATGATGTCGGTTTTTCGTACTGCTCCGATGACGAACCAACGGTAGCGGTCTCTTTCTCTCTCTATCTCGGTTTTTCTCTCGTTCTCGATTTCTGGCACCGAACTGAGTTTCTCTCTCAGTTTCTGACTCCGCCGACAGGTCGCGATCGGTGACGGTACCTACTCTCTATCTCTCTTCTATACGATGACGATGGTCTCGGATTTCTCTCTTGGTGTCGTCAGCCTTTTCAGTGACAGCAACGACGACGAGAGATTTTTTTCTCGGCGATGCGATTACCCTCTCTCTCAGTTTGATTTCACACAAGTAAAGAATGGAGAAGAAGAAGTTGGAATGAATGACTTTTCTTTCTCTTTCTAAAATGATCAACCGCCTCTCACTTTCTTAAGCCAAGAATAATAAACCCTAAGATATTATAAATGAGGGATACTAGGGTTTGTTATAAATGGAGGGTCTAGATCAACTCACCAAGATCTAAGGGTGTAGAAAGAAAATGGATAACTAAATTTTGATTGGCTAAAGGGTGTTCACTAGGATTGAGCCACTAAAAATATAATCCATAGATAACCACTCAATCTAGGGTCATAAATGAGTCTAACCACAAAGACACTAAAGAAACACAAAAAGCCTTATTAAAAAATAACACACGTTTTTTTTTTAAATCTTGGAAAAATTAATTTTTTCGACTCAAAAAAAATATTCACCCATTTAAAATTGAACCAATCAAATTTTTATCATAAAAAATATTCTTATGTTACCTCAAATATATTTTTAAAATCATATTTCAATTGAATGAAAAAATCATTTTAAATGATTAAAAAAATATTAAAATGAATTTCTTTTTCCAAAAAAAATATTTGAAGCAACAACACGACCATAAAAAATATGCACACATAATAAACATGTATATGCAGTGTATGTGTCCTAATTGTGGTTCAAGAGTTGTACTTACCTCTTTGTGTCACATTGGAGAACTTGGACTAGGATGCTTTTGATGAGGCTTGATGCCTTTTTGAGATTAGAGTAGCTAGAAAGAATCTAATCCTATTTTGGCTCGATATCCAAACTAGTTGGAACTCCTATATGGCACAGACTCAAGTAAGTCAACCATATAGTGTGTTCTCAATCTCCCCCTTTGGATATTGGAGACAAAATTCCCTTGAGTATCCTGAACTCGTGGCTAAAAAATGTAAAATCCTAGATTTCCAATACAAAAGTCTCTATCTTCCCATTCCCATCCTAGAACCGAAAATAAGATAAGAAAATACATTACTCAACTATAATACAGACCAATACCCTAATAAATAGGACAAGTTATGCGATCGGGTCTAAAAAATGCCTGAAAAAGATAAACACTCAATGGCATATTAGTTGAGTTAATACAAGATAAGATATACATCGCAACACAGGTACTCAAGTTGTTCTCCCCCAACTTTGCTCAAATATACAATGGGGTAAAAAGATATAAATCAGGAGAATATGATATAATGCGACAACAAAAACAATAACATATGCAAGGGCAGATACAAGGGTCTCCTACATTAAACAGATATTAGGAGGCGTCTTTTGTCATTTGAGAAATGACCATGCCCTAAATCCTCATAAACCTATTATTAGCATGCAACTACCGAGGATATGAATGATGTGTTGAAATAAGTAAGAACTATCATACCAGTGGCATTACGAAAATATGCATATCGAATATCATCAACAGAATTGAAATTCTTCCTAAGATATACCTGATCAATGATACTACAAGTTGTTTGAACAGCGTTAGCCCAAAAATACTTAGGTAGAAATTTCACATGTAGATTAACCTTAGCCATCTCTTGTAAGGTTCTATCTTTCCTTTCAGTAAGGTCATTCTGCTGAGTTATCTTAGGCGCACTAAATTCATTTTTATATCCATTGCCTTTACAACATTTTGTAACACCCAAATTTTTAACTTTCTTATGAGAGGGGTTACTTATTTTCCCTTCCCGACGAAGACCACAGACGGGTTTAAAAGAATTTTTTTATTCTAGGCAATCCTCTAACAATCTCATGGAAACTTTTCTTACAAAGATTATCAAAATTTATATGTCCCAATCAATTACAGGATTCAGACTTAAGAAAGACTGTGTAACGGTTATCCTCATTTCTATTTCCCGTTAAAATATAATTTCCTTTTTCATCAAAATTTTTGCAATCAGTTTTAGAAAAGGAGACGGTATGATTGGAATCACAAAATTGAGATATACTAAGCAAGTTAGCCTTAAGACTTTTAACTAGAGGACATCATTTATCTTGGGGAGACCTTCCTCACGCAATGTTCCCTTACCTATGATCTTAGATGAAACTCCATCACCAAACACAACACTACCTCCAAGAAAGTATGTTTTGTTTGTTAATTTAGTTTCATCTCCGGTCATATGTTTAGAACATCCGGAGTCAAGATATCATCCAGACGAAGTGCTTGGTACCTTAATAGAAGATATGACAATGTTGCACTTGAGCTGGGGTAGCAAGTCATCTTTTCTAATCCAAATAGGCCTAGTTTTAAGAGTTTTATTGTCCTTAGATTTAGAAAAGTTTTGACTGGTTTTTTTAAATGATTTCTTCTTAGTTTTAGGTCCCCCCTTATTTTTATAGTAAGAGTTGTGAGTGGTCTGTCTAGGGAGAACATAAGTATTCCTACTCTTTCTAGAATAGTGGAAGTTCGAATAAGTAGGTGTATACAATCTCTTTTGAAAACATTCGAAAATAGAGTGGCCGTAGACATCACAGTATGAACAATACTGATGTGTGGAGGACTTGACTTTATTACTAAAGTCTGTGAAGATTGGTTTATCTCTAATAGGAATGGTCGTCCATGTGTTATTGGCTTTGGGTTTCTGATAATGATTTATAACCGGTGGACAGAAGCTAGTAATCACCAAGATACCTGGAGATCAAACACCTAGAAATGGCACGGGCTGGAATCCAGTGGACATCCAGTTTAAAGGGAGGATTAGGCAGATCAAGCACTCCAGGATCATACCAATCTCATAAAGAATTTCCTTGCTCAAGATTCATCACAGTCCAGCCGTTAAATCATCCCTGTTTATATCCCTCTTTATTTGCTTGTTTCAACCGAGCATCGAGATGGCATAGAACTTCTTTGTATCCCCCCATCCAAAACTCTCTAGGCTGCTGGTAAAATTGATAAGTCAATCGATCAAGAATCTCATGAAGTTTCTTCACCAAGTTTGATTTATTCTCCAGTGCAAAACTCTGGTTGGAGAGTTGATCGGTAAGATTTTGAATTTTCTTGGACATTTCAGTCGAGGCTTAATTTTTTGCTTTCATCTAGGCAGCCTGATTTGCTAAGTATTGCTGAGTCCTAGTCTCTTTAATACTTCTTCGACCATCTCTAGCTCTACCCCGTGAGGAGGATATAGGTCTGGCTTGTTTCAAAGCCTCCAGTTCTTCTCTCAAAGCAGCATTTTCAATTTCCAAAAATTAAAAGCCCTTATCATTGACCGGGACCAGAGCTCCCAGCTTTAAGTTGTTTCACTTCTTATCGTAGGGAAATATTCTGTTCCTCTATCAACTTGTCAATACTCCTATGTTCCTCAATTTTAAGTTTGAGAAGACTGTCTCTCTTTTTATGGGCTGAAAGAAACTTGTCATAACCTCGATGAACACTCAGTTGTTGGTACTTTTTCTCATAACCTTCATGCATAAGTGCAGAGATTTCCTTGTGCTAAAGTTAAAGTTCTTCGATTATTCCTTGAAGATCTTCAATCATCTCATAATAAGCTACGTTATTAGACACAACCCGATCAAGTAAACACTTCAAATATTGGTAAACCTCAATTGCTTGTTTAGAGGCACCAGTCCAAGGATTTTAACAATTTCAACTTCAGTAAAATTAGTATGACCAATTTTGAAATAATCGTTGCATTTCTTCATCAACTCTGTATCATGAGCTGACAAAAGTTCCATCCTGGCAATAAACTAGTAAGGCAAATAGGAATTACTCAACTATAGTGTAACTACATGTTGAGAAAGTAAAGTAAAAGACTTAGAATAAATAACAAAGTCAATTTTATTAATCACAAAAGGAGAAAGTACAACCGGAGTTACAATGAAAGGGAAAAATAGAAGAATAACATAATTAAAGAGCTGTATGACTCTACACCTTCTCCTTATTTCCTATAATATCTTCAGTCGATTTGGATGAAGGAGCAGGTTGTTCGGATAGTAATGGGGGTTTCTCGGTAGAAGTTGTCGCCTGCTCAACTTTCTCAGAAGATTGAGGGAGGGTAGAAGAAGTTGCTGGTTCTATTGATACCATAGACGATTCATTAGATGCAATTTCATCATCATCATCTTCTTCTTCTTCTTCTTCAACAATAGGAGGTGGGCTATGGGTATGTTCCTTAAACATTTCAGAATCCTCAGCAACATTCAACCTCTTCAAGGCTGATACACATCCATCTCTGAAGTATTTCACACTTGCATACTCCATATAGGAAATGATAAAAGTTAAGGCCTTGTTCCATCCTTTATCCCAACCATAACTAAAGTAATTCTTCACGGTTTGTTTCCTCTTCACTCTATCCGAGGAGGTTTTCTCCCTGAGAAGCTCTTCGATAGACTTCACCTTCTCTTAAAGGTCTTTCTTATTCTGTTTAGCCTCTTCAAGCTTCGAGTTAGCTACCTCGATGTTCTTTATAGCCTATTTCTGAGCTATATCAACAAGTTGAAGAGCTGACTCAGCTAATGTAATATTCTTCTCCCAAGCAACCTTGTCCTCTTCATACTTCTGTCGGGATTCTCCTAAAGACTTTAACAACTCAGCAAGGGCTTCATCAACACCACTAGATGAGGTTGAAGCTTTGATGGCTTTATCCTTCTCCATGATGTTGTCAAAGCACACCAACAATCGTAAGAATAAGAAGGTCGCAAATCAGAGAATGAACCCAATAATGAAAAATTAAAAGGGTAAGTATTATGACCACTTACTCATGCAAGAAGTTGGGCTGCCACATCGACCAACTTATCCCAAGGAGTTGAAATTTTAGCAGCTCGGAGGTCTAGCATAGTCCCTAACTTGATCAATTTCTTGGCCAAGTCAGGGGTAAGGACAACTAGAAAACTAGCCCTCAGAGAAGAAATCCCAACCCCCAAAGGTTGGGCAACAGTATCCACAGGCCTCTCAACACGACTTCTCTTCAACCTCCTCAAAGGAGCATCTTCAATCAAAGGTGCTGCCTCTTTTGGGACAAAAACTTCAATCAAAGGTTCTGCCTCTTTAAGGGCAACAAGGGGCTCCATACTGATATTTTTGGTAGGAGGAATAACACCTTCTTCTTAGTTCTATCAGTCGGAACATCATTTTTACCCTTCTTCACTCCTTCAGTATCAGGAGTGGGCTTAGTAAAGAACTCGGGTAACCTCCTCTTCTTCGTCATCAAAGCAGCAATAGAGGTACCCAAATCAGAAAAAAGATTCCCCCATAATTGTTGGAGAAGCCGGTGCCTAATCAAGATCAAATATGGGAGGAACGAGAGGTCGGGAAATAAAAGATGAAGTGGTATTCTTATATCTCAATAAATGAGAAGCAGACCTCACATGCTCCCCGTTAACGGACTGATACAAACCCCAGATAAGTGTAAAATTCTTTAAATTTATGTCACTCTCTTTTAGAGGTTTCCTTTTACTATCAACTGCAATAAACAAAAATGAGTGTCAGTTAAGCATTTCATCAAACATAAACCGAGCTAAATTGAAAAATTAAAAACAACCTATCCCATTGCCATAAAGTGGACATCTGGGACCTCGGTAAACATAATTTCCTTTTAATGGGGAGTGTTGCCAATTTTTCATCACAACTCCATGATCAAAATAGTCCCTATTACCATCGGGAAGATTGGCCACTAAAGCTCTATTGGAAAACCTAGTTTTTAAATAAAATGTGGTATCACTAGTAACGCATTTATAATAATACATAATTTTAGGAATCCCTAAGAAGGTTCCATGAATTTGATTTAACCTATATACGCCATTAACTACCCTCCATGTATTTGGAGCTACTCTTGCAGGAACAATATCAAAATATTGGCAAAACTCCAAACATAGGGGATTTGGCAGAAAAGAAAAACCACACTATGCTATAAAAAGAGAGGAAAACCAGTGTCCCTCAGCTAAAGAAAATAAATCAGAAGGACAAGGAGGATCCTCTAGAATAACCCAAGAGGGAATCGCAAAATTAGTCCGAAATTTATCCAGTGACTCGACAAGATAAACCATGGTGGAAAAAACAAAGAAATAAGGAGGAAAATTCTTACAGAGGGATTGAGAAATATGCTAAGGTGGGTGACATAAACAACGACACTACAAGGATAGAATGAGAAGACAAAGAGTTTAGAAATATGGAAGTAAAAAGTAGACGACGATCTATTTCTATCGCTTTTAATGTCCTGCATCGGGAAGTAGGAAAATAAATGATTACTAGAAAAGACGATTGCATTTTCGGCGGTTAAATGATGAAAAAGATGCAAATACCCAAGCGTCTATCGCAGATTCAAAATATTTACAAGTTTTCCATTTCGCGCTCAAATGACAAGACTAAAGAGAAAATTCCTAAGTGTTGGAGATCTGTAATCTAACAAGAATAGGTAAACCATATCCGAGCAACTTCTGGGCATAATGTTCCACACTCTCATGTTCAACCTCAACTGCGAAACATTAGGGGCTTTTATTGATACGAAAATTAGTCAACTGACGTGGACCAATTATATGAAGACATGTGTCATATTACGTGGCAAATGCATATACTCACCAAATAACTCGCAGCACCGAGCTACTCATCACCCCGAGCTACTTAGCGTGCCGAGCTACAAAACGTGCAGAGCATCTGGACAGGAAGATCAACCGACAATTACACATTCAATGAACATAGGATTTAATGAACACTCTTATTGTATAGATGTACATGTCTATTAAATAACGTCATATCATCTATTCACATTGACAGCCCCAAGGCTATAATTACATTGTAACACTCTCCATAACAGGGTAATTGATCATTAGCGATTGTGATCGAGATTAAGGCAAAAACATCTAGCAATACAAAACAGTGGACGTAGGCCATTTTCATAAGGATGAGCCTCTTTAAAAATCCTTTGTCTTATTTCTTACTTCATATTTATCTGTGATTGATTAATTAGATCAAATCTAATTTTTTACATGAACATTAAGAATATCCTTGAGCCACTAATCTGGCTTTGTTTCTAATGATTATCCCACTTTCATCAGTTTTATTTTTGAATAGACAATGTATGCCAATAACCTTTTTATGGTCAGGCCTAGGTACAAGATACCAAACATCATGAATGACAAATTGAGGAAGTTCTTCCTGCATGGCGAAAATCCATTTAGGGTCATTCAATGCCTCATTTACATTCTTTGGTTCCACAAGGGAAACAAAACATGAATAATGAGCATAGTTTCTTAATTGGGATCTTGTCCGTACAGGTTCATAAGGTTTACCAACAAAGTTATCTATGGGATGATCTTTAGAAACCCAGTTAGGTACTTCAGGTTTCTCACTTGGTAAAGAATCATCTATTTCTGGAGAGTCTTTTTCTAAAACATTTCCAGACTCATCCATAATAGTTGGTTCGCCAGTCTTACTCTCAACTGTAATGTCACTTACAATAACGTTTATGGATTCCATTAAGTCTTTGTGCAAAGATTATAGACACGGTACGTTCTACTGTCAGGAGAATATTCTAAAAAAATAGATTTATCTCAACGAGTCTCAAATTTGGATAAGTGTTCTCTGTCTTTAGAGACATAACATGTACTACCAAAAGTTATAAGGTATTTAAGATTGGGCTTCTTCCCATACTATAGTTCATAAGGAGTTTGTTTAGAATTCTTCCTAAGATAGACCATATTAATAATGTGATAAGCAGTACGAATTGATTCTATCCAAAAAAATTTAGGTAAACACTTGGCATGAATCATAACTCTTGCCATCTCTTGAAGGGTACGATTCTTTAGCTCAATAATTCCATTTTGTTGAGTAGTCTTAGGAGCACTAAATTCATGTTTGTAACCATTATAGTCACAATACTCTATAACACCTGTATCTATGAATTTTCCTCCTTTATCACTATGAATCTTATTTACTTGAGTGTCCTTCTCATTTTCAATACGAAGTAAGATTTTCAAAAAGGTTCTCAACGTGTCAGACTTTTTTTTTAAGAAGGCTACCCAAGTAAACCTGGCGAAGTCATCTACCATAACTAGAATGTAACTGTGTCCACATAGACTAACAGTACGAAAAGGACCCATTAGGTCATATGGATGAGCTCCAAGGGTTTAGAGGTAAGGATATCTTTAAATTTCTTATGAGGTGCCTTAGCAATTTTTCCTTCCTGATATGATCCACAGATAATGTTAGAAATAGGTTTGATCTTTGGAATTCCTATAACTATTTCTTGTGAAGACAATCTACTAAGGCTATCGTAATTTATGTGACCCATCCGATTATGCAATATTTCATTGTCATCCATTCTGGCAATGTTATAGACCTAAGACAGTATAATAATTGTCAGGAGTCCTGAGTCCTGTAATTATGCACTCACCTATATCATTTAAAATCTTGTAATCATTCTTTGAAAAGGTGACAATATGATTTGAGTCACAAAATTACGAGATACTAAGTACATTAGCCTTAAGACCTTTTACTAGAAGAATATTTTAAAGAACATGCATTCCTTATTCTTGGAGTGTTCCTTTACCAATGATTTGAGATGATACACCATCAGCAAAAATAACTTTTCCTCCAGCAAAGCTGGTTTTGGTTAAAAGTTTTGTATCATCCCCAGTCATATGTTTTGAACACCCAGAGTCTAAATACAAATCAGAAGGAGTGTGTTCATCTTTTAAAGCAGTAATCACAATGTTACACTTCATCTGGGGTAATAGCTCATCTTTTCTAACCCAAATAGCTCTTGTTTTTGTTTTGCACATATTTGCTCTCATTTTATAAAACTTGCAAGCATTGGATTTTTGTTGAAAAATATTTTGCGCATGCTTTTGAGTTTTATGGAGGATATGAGAATTTGGTTTAGGAAAGTGCCTAGGAATCATTCTTGTAAATGATCTTTTAGGTTTGGTCTTTCTCTTTCTATAGTTATAGTTTTTGTCTGGTTGTCTAGGTAGAACATAATTGTTATGACTTCTCCTGGAGTAGTTAAAGTTTGGGTATAAAGGAGTATTACAGACATGATTAACCAAACGTCTAGAGTAGAAACCTCCTAAGGAATGTCCGTATATGTCACAGTAAGAGCAATACAGATTGCTTGAAGAGGGTATCTCCTTAGGAAAATCTCTAAATATAGGTTTCATGCGATTTAGTCATTGAACCTTATTCCTAGGGAGTAAAATTTGAAACGTAGTTTCACTCTTCCTAATAGGAGGGAAGAATTATTTATCCTTAGGCAAACTATCACACTTAGAGTGACTGGATTCCCCAATATCCAACTTTTGTTGTTATTTATCAAACTCATCTTTGAAAGCTTGAAAATCTGGGTAGGTTTTTATAAGTCTTTTGTCACCTGACACAAACTTGATTGGTTCAAAGTTTTTAATTTGTGTCTTTGAATTTGGACAAAATCCTATTTCAGTTCGATCATCAGAATTGGTTTTTGAATCAGCAACAAAACCATCAAAACAATTGGAATTATTTTCAAATTTTGTAATTTTTTTTAAAACAGTTGTTGTCTTTTCTTTAGCTTATTCAATTATAATAATGTCCCTTCATATTTTTTCTCTTGAGTTTCATTTATTTCAATCAATTTTTTTAATTTTGATCAAAACATTTGACTTTATTTTCATGAGTTAGACATCGGGTAATATACTCTTCATCGTTAAGTTTAACCATTAGACTTAGATCATCTAGTTTCTTAGTGATATCTTTCACTATCTTCTTCAGTCTAGAGCTTTTCTTGAGAGTTTTGGCATAAAGTATGTGAATATCAGGGAGGTCTTCAGTGTCTGAATCACTAAGTGTAGTGTGTGAAGTAACCCCTAAGGATTCAATTTTTGAACTCACACACACATTGACATCGTCATTATCATTTTCCCTTTGACTCACACACCCCACAATAGAACTAGAATTGTTCTCAGAAATTAAAGCATATAAACCAGTAGTAGCATGATTCATAACAATAGAAGTAGAGCTACTAGCATCATTCTCATACATAGGCACATGCATATCATCATTATAGACTATCTTGGCAAAGAAAGACATGCAAGGATAAAAAACATAAGATGACTCAGGTTCCTCATTATTAGAATCACTTGAATCATCCCATGTCTTGCAAATGTTGGCCCTAGTATGTTTATTAGTCGTGCTCAAGTTAACTCTACAATCTTGTGCTATATGACCCAATTTACCACATCTAAAACATTCAATATTCTTAAAGTCTTTGTTAGGTCTCGTATGAATATCCCTGTGATGTTTGTCTTGACCTTTCTCATGAGGTTTGTGGTTAAAATGAGTTGGATAATTTGGCTTGCCTTGTTTGTTTGCCATTTTATTTCTGAATTTGACAATCTTCTTAAACTGCTTTGACATCAAGGCAATTTGATTATCCAAACTATCCATATCACATTCCTCATCAGAATCATTGTTGGTAATACTAAGCTCAGGTTTTATCATCTTACAAGAAAAACTCAAATTAGAGCTATTTTGTTTCCTATGGGACTGGGTTAATTGTTTCTTAAATTCTAGTTCTATTTCCACAATTCTCAATTTACTACTGAGTAATTCAGGAGTGATATTTTGGTCACTCATTTCTTCAATAGCATATCTTTTGTTATCAAATCTCTGTGTTAATGACCTTAGAATTTTCGAGAAAATTTCATGTATATCATAAGTTATCCCATTAGCATGTAATTTCGTCACAATGTCACTCAAATTCATGTATAAGTCATCAAATGACTTAGAGTCTGACATGATTAAAGAGTTATACTACTGGACAAGCATCTGTGTTTTAGCAGCCTTAACTCTAGTGTCACCTTCATGTGCAGTAACCAAAATATCCCAAGCTTCCTTAGAAGTGGTACAAGATGAGATCCTTTTGAACTCATGTTCATTTATAGACATAAGAATGGCATTCTGGCCTTTTTTATTATTCAGAGATGCTTGATTCTCTTCTTGAGTAAATTCACTTAATACTTTCTTAATCCTCTCATTGCTTCCTTCAGTGGCTGGTTTAGTAGGATTACTATATCCATTTTCAACAATATCCCAGACATCATCTCCCAAGGTTCCTTGTATGAAAGCAACCATCCTTACTTTCCAGTAGGGGAAGTTGTTTCCATCAAAGAGATGAGGTCTGGACAAGTTACCAAATCTTTCAGATTTCTCGTCCATTCTTTGATTTTAAGAAAATAATTTCAGAAACACAATATCTTTAAAGAAAATTTTCAAATCTCTGATACCAATTGAAAAGATGTTACTTAAGTCGTTTAATTCAGGATTAAACTGTCTAAGTAACTCCGAACTATTTTTTGGAGAAACTCTTTTCTTTAACTCAAAAGAAATTAATCACAAGATGTGTTTCATGAAAAATGTACTAGAGATGTTCAAGATTATGTAACTAGTTTTGAAAATCAAAACTAAAATAGTTGAATCAGCTAAATCAGCACACCCACAAGAATGAGATGAGGAGATGTAGAAAGATTAAGTACAAGGAGTTTTTAACGTGGTAAAACCTCACCTAACAGAGGAAACATCCATGTTGACTTCTAAGTCACAAACTAAAAATCCACTAACACAAAATATACAAGTTACAAACTATATAACACACATGCACACAAAACAGACCAATACAAGTTTAGAATATGTACCCACTGGTTTGATTCTAAGTTTTCTCACTTTGTTCCAGCTTTAAGTCGACTCTTGATGTTTCAAGATCTTACAGCCAAGACTTCTTGTGTTGTAGTGTGACAAGTGTTTGTGATAGTGTTCTAACACATGCATGCACACCCGCACACTTATTTATACAAATAAGTCCTATCAAATTACAGATCAGATCTAAATGATAAGGTTTTCAGTTTCTCTCTTGTTTAGAAACTAAAGACTTTGTTGATCTTTAATATAATCCCAGAATCCAAGGTTACCTTTCTCGGAAGACTGCCAAGGTCTTAAATAATTTCAGGGGTTTTGAAAATGTTTTTGAAATTGTAAACCACCGATTGAGATTCCAACTATATCAGAAGTCTTATTTCTTAAGAACTAGAAACAGTCAATAATTTGTTGTGTAGTGAAAAACATTTATAGAAAGAAATAATCATCAAATTAGATTTCTCATGATTAGAAACTAAAATAATGCAGATCTACATGTAATATTACATGTAATAGTAAGATTTACAGTTTCTATGAAAAAGAAATAAAGATTAAACCTAAAATGCCTAAGTTGGATATAAGATCTCAAACACAGAGGATTCAACCCACGAACAACCTTCAAACCACTACCAACATAACTCTCAAACACTTAGGTTTTATGTTTTGATGTAAACGGATTTTGGAAAGGAAATTAGGGTTTGATGATTTAGGGTTTGCTTTCTGGTTTCTCTATCTTCTTTCTCTTCTTTCTCTCTTTTTTCTTTCTCTTCTCTCTCTCTCTCTCTCTCTCTCTCTCTCTCTCTCTGTTTAGACGAACTGGAAAAGTTTTCAAATGCTGAGACTTAACCTCCTTTTATACTCAGCAAGGAAGGTTCGAGAATAACTGATCAAATCCCAAGGTTAAGATTTGGTCTTAGCCATTTGACCATCATCTAACGGTATAACATCAGCGGTGGAAAAGGTATTAGATGATTGGTCTAGAGAGGTTTCACATGGATTGAGAAAAAATGCATGCAGATCGTTGATAAACAAGATCCAAGGGCTGTGATTGCATAAAGGGTTTTGGGTTTTACAACAAACACAAATCAAGTCGTTATAATGTAGACATGTGTAAGGCACAGATGCACTTAAACACGCGTGTTTTCAAAATAATTACACAGGCCCCCTGAACTCTCAAGCTCTTTTGAATTGTACCCAACCAAACTTTCATGTAAGAATTGATAAAACCAGAAATCACAAAATGACCCCTGTAAGGACATTTTTGTCCATTAGCATTTTATATGTCGTATGCCGTTACACCGTTGCGAAAATTCAAGAATCATACGCTCATCGACGGAATCCGAATATCAAAGGCAGAAAAGGAATCAGGGAACATATCGGACCGATCCGGCCCAAATAAAAGAACCGATCCGATGTCACCGGACCGATCCGCCTAAAGATACCGGACCGATCCACCTGCTGAGATGAGGCCAGTGTACCCCGGATCCATAGCGAACCGATGAAGCTAAAAAGCTGAATCGATCCGATGCCAACCGGATCGATCCGTCTTCAAAAAGGAACCGATTCGATGTCACCGGATCGATCCGCCTAAAGAGACAGGACCGATCCGACGAGGATAATTTCAAACAGAACGTGTTCAGATCATGTTCCTCATTTTAGGGCTCAAGTTCTCCTATTTAGTCCCACTATGGGAAATGGTTTTTCCAAGACTTCGATACACGATTTTCAGAATAGAGAAAGCCTTAAGTCTTCACCTATTGAGTACCAATACTCTAGGTATTTTGATTCACACATATTCCATACATTTGTGAATCCTTTTGGTAACCCAGGAATGCAGTTTTTGCAGTTCAACCCTTGTGGAGGAGACCGTTCTTCTTCTCCATTGCAGCCCTACTAGAAAGGGATAATTCCAGCCGCGACTACAAAATCCGATACCTGAGGGTAATTCTTAGTCAACTTGTATTTTCATTGTAATCCGATTGTAAGCCGTTTGCTTACAAATTATAGTGGAAATAAATGGTTTTGCCCCTGTGGGGGATTTTTCCTTAATTGCATGTGTTTGAATGTTCTTGCTTAGATTATCATCTTATTCAATCACATACTGCTGCATGTTTAGGGTTTGTTTGTGCTAAAAGGGTTTTATATATAATTTGATCATTTGAACGCGAGCACACACGTTCTCAAATTGGTATCAGAGCAGGTTACGCTAATCTATCGCGTATTCCAATTTTCCGCAAAAATTTGTTAGATATCAATTTTCTAATAAAAGGGATTTTTGAAAAAGTGCGTGTTCAAATGGAGAAGTTATATAATAAATTGCCTATTTTTGACGGGACAAATTATGCCTATTGGAAAGCCCGTATGAGGTCGTCTTTAAAAGCCATTGATGAACGTGTCTAGATTTTAGTTGAAAGAGGGTGGTCTCCTCCCTCCGTGACTATTGATAATGCGATTAACTTGAAACCTGTCACTTCTTGGACTGAAGAAGAATTTAAATGGTCATCTTTTAATTCTAAGGGTCTAAGTGCTATTTCTGGGTCTGTCACACCTGATGAGTTCAAACACATAATGACGTGCACCACGTCAAAGGAGGCATGGGATGTTTTGCAACTTACCCATGAGGGTCCGAACGCTGTTAAAGAGTCTAAATTACAAAATTTAGCCACCCATTTTGAGACTATCACCATGTCTGAGTCCGAATGCTTTGATGAGTTTTTTGCACGCTTATCGGACATTGTTAACACTAGTTTTAATTTGGGTGAGGTAATTGATAACACGCGTGTCGTTAAAAAGATTTTGAGATCTCTCCCAAAACGCTTTTTTCCTAAAGTCACTGTTTTGAACTCTTTGGGAAATTTGAAATCACTTAAGTTGGAAGAACTTGTAGGAGATCTTCAAACCTATGAGATTGACATGTTCCCCAAAACCATTAAGGCTAAGGATAATGGGATTGCTTTAAAGACTCATTTTTAGAAAAAGAAAGAAAATTTTTTTGAGTCCAAGTCTGAATGTGATTTTGACTTAGATGACTTGGCCCTGTTTGCAAAAAATTTCAAAAGAATTCTCAAATTCAAGAAAAGTGGAAATTTCAATGATAAAAGTAATGTTGAGAAAAATATTTTTGAAAAGGAAAATGAGAAAGATTTCAAAGACCCTCCTAAGAAAGACAGTGAGAGATGTTTTGCATGCGATGGTAAGGGTCATAGAGCGTTTGAGTGTGCCACCCGTCTGAATAGAGAAAAGGGCAAAACTGTCCTGAATACTACCCTTAGTGACAACAGTGAGGTCGAGTCGGTGGACTCTGGAGATGAGTCACCGCATGAGCGTAACTTTACCGCGTTCATGGCAAGCCATGTGAGTACCTCCAATGCTCCTCACGACGATGAGGATGCTACGTCACAAGGACACCTCGACAGTAAGAGCGATGAGAGTGAAGGGGAGGATGAGGCAAGTGAGAGCGAGTGTGATCTCCCACGCGCTTACGCCAAGTTATATTCTGAGTTTTTTGAAACCAAGAAGCGTAATAATGCTTTAGTCCTTAGGATCACCGCTTTAGAGAAGGATTTAAGATTGTTTGGAGAGAGAGAGAGTTGTGGTGAGAATGAGAGAAATAAAAAACTTGAGAAGATAAGATGTTTTGAGTGCGATGGGACAGGGCACAAGAAATTTGAGTGTCCCACTAGACTTAAGAGAGAGGGCAAGAAAGTTGATATGCCCACTTCTCTAAGTGATAGTGAGGATGATAATGGTGATGATAGTTTGATCCAAAAAGCCTTTAGAAAGTTGTTTATCGAGACCATGGAAAAAAAAGGACTAATAGGATCCTAGGTCTTCGGATTGGTGAGTTGAAGGGAGAGAATGATGAACTTAAAAGGGAAAAAGGTGACTTGACCAACACGGTGTCTAGTCTGACGACACGTATATCCCATCTCGAGGATGACCTCAAACAAGCACGGGAGGTTCAAGTCACATTAGAGAATTCACCCGAGCCTATATCCACCATTCTGAGTGAGTCCCATGAGTGTCCGTCTAGGAATGTTCATCCCAAAATTGTTGATAAATTACTTCCTAGACCAGTTTATGTTTGCTCCCACTGCAAGAAGCGAGGACATCTTAGGGAATTTTGTTCTAAGTTGGGTTTTGTGCCATATCATTCCACTTCACACATTCATGCACATGCACCCACTCATGATACTTTTCCTGCTCATTTTGATATAGAGTTTGCACATATTCGCGAGCAAGTGAAGTTTTTTATCAAGACTACACATTATCTAGTGGAGTTGGTTCAAAAGATGTCACCATCTTTAGAAAACTCCACCGTTACTCCCGGTTGAGATCTAGTCTTGATTGCTAGCATAGGTTGTTTATCATGTTTTTTTTACCTATTGCTAGCATGTACCATTAGTTAGTTTTTCATTTCTTTAAAAAAAAATACAAAAAGATTTTCCTTTAAGAAAATTTTTGAAAAGCACAAAAAGATTTTATTTTGATAAAATTTTTGAAAAAAAAAAGACCAAAAAGATTTTTCTGTTTTTGCTCCTTTTGTGGATGAGCATTTAAGATAGCCAAGTCACAACTTCATTCCATATCTCCATGTGACTGTTTGATAGAGTTTTGAGAGGCTACATCATTTCATCCATGTGCTTTACATTGTATGGAGTCTTTGAGATGTAATTAGTGATATCTTCCTACATGTTTGACTCCTATATCCTTTATTGCGCACATGCACGGCTATATTTGATTATTGCACTTGTCAATCTCATGTTGGCTTGAGTGTTTCCATCTCAATCCTGTCTATACAATGTATAAAATGCGATAAAACTTGACAAGATTGGAATGCATGTAAAAACCGTTTTGGTGAGACTGTGTGTTTTTGAATAATGGGGAGGGGCTGCGAAAGGTCATTATCTATCCTTTGCGCAAAAGCCACCGTTAAAAAGGACCTAAAAAATGGAGGAATTTTAATATCCGAGGTCCAAAGAGGTTAAAAGGGCCCGAAAAAATTTAAAGGCAATAAAAAGCAATTCATGCCAAATATGGGCCTCTTAGGTTTCACCATCAATTCTTCAAAGTGTGAGAATTTAGAATGCCTTTATTCAAAATAATATCTGAGGGAGTTTGGTTGGAGAATATAAACGGGTTTGAACTTCCTTGAAAGTCCTGAAAAAGCATAAAATCATTTTGGACGTTATTGGTGTGAAAATCCCTTTGAGCTCTGATTTGTTGATTTGATTGAGTCAATATCTTATACTGTCATTATTTTACACCAAAGGAAGCATTTGATTTCATTCTCTAGGAATATCCAATATTCATCGTGCACATATGTCATGTTTGTATGCTTTGATTTTCCTATCGAATTTGATCACACCACTTCATTTACGCTATCATCGACTTGGTTGCTTTGTGTTCTTTCATGGTGTGATTTTATACCTGTGACATCCCGCTCTTGCTTATTTGATTTATTTCTCTCATTTGTCTATTTGGGGACATCATAAAAAGGGGGAGAATGAATTATCTTATTGTGGGGGAGTTTTGAAAGTTTGAGTTTGTTCATAAAATGGTATATATGTTTATCTCACTTCAAACTCGATATGTCACGTGGTATTTTGCTTTTTCTCATGTGTGTAGGTACTACATGGATTATCGTTGTATTGGACTCCCTGATGAGAAAAGCGTTGAGATTCCTGAAAGATTTGAAGATCAAACGATGCAGTCTTATTCACTTGTACTCTTTCAGTTTTGGGTTCATGGAAGGGTAGATTTGTATAGGCAATTTTTTATGATTGATAATTCGGATGTTTGTTTTTATGTTTGTACCGGCATAGACATAGGGGGGGATTTGTAAGGACATTTTTGTCTATTAGCATTTTATATGTCGTACGCCGTTACACCGTTGCAAAAATTTAAGAATCATACGCTCATCAACGAAATCCGAATATCAAAGGCAGAAAAGGAATCAGGGAACATATCGGACCGATCCGGCCCAAATAAAAGAACTGATCCGATGTCACCGGACCGATCCGCCTAAAGATACCGGACCGATCCGCCTGCTGAGATGAGGCCAGTGTACCCCGGATCCATAGCGAACCGATGAAGCTAAAAAGCCGAATCGATCCGATGCCAACCGGATCGATCCGCCTTCAAAAAGGAACCGATCCGATGTCACCGGACCGATCAGCCTAAAGAGACCGGACCGATCCGACGAGGATAATTTCAAACAGAACGTGTTCAGATCATGTTCCGCATTTTAGGGCTCAAGTTCTCCTATTTAGTCCCATTATGGGAAATGGTTTTTCCAAGACTTCGATACACGATTTTCAAAATAGAGAAAGCCCTAAGTCTTCAACTATTGAGTACCAATACTCTAGGTATTTTGATTCACACAAATTCCATACATTTGTGAATCCTTTTGGTAACCCAGGAACGCAGTTTTTGCAGTTCAACCCTTATGGAGGAGACCGTTCTTCTTCTCCATTGCAGCCCTACTGGAAAGGGATAATTCCAGCCGCGACTACAGAATCCGATACCTGAGGGTAATTCTTATTCAACTTGTATTTTCATTGTAATCCGATTGTAAGCCGTTTTCTTACAAATTATAGTGGAAATAAATGGTTTTGCCCCTGTGGGGGATTTTTCCTTAATTGCATGTGTTTGAATGTTCTTGCTTAGATTATCATCTTATTCAATCACATACTGCTGCATGTTTAGGGTTTGTTTGTGCTAAAAGGGTTTTATATATAATTTGATCATTTGAACGCGAGCACACACGTTCTCAACCCCAAAAGTTTTAAAACCCAAATTTTAATTTCTAAAAACCATTTAAAAATTATTTAAAAATTCCCAAAAATTATTAAAATCAATTTAAAAGGAAATTAACACACACAACTCACACACAAGCAAATAATGCAATATATGAATAATGTATGCAATCCTAGTATGTGTGTGATTGAGAAATATACCTTCAATTGAATCAAGTGTGGCATTATCAGAAGAATCTGAGGCTCTTTGGTATCTGGGGAATATGACACAAATTTTGTCACAATTTCCAAACTAAATGAGCACTTTTACAAGGTAGAATTAAGCGAGTCAAGAGTATAAGATTCTTCAATATAAACCCTATACGGAAAAGGACCCTCCCCCTTTATCTATCAATATCCACCTAAGGTAATACGTATCTCCCTAAGGTAAAAATCTATCCATCTGAGTTAAATATTCAGATATAATTTCTCCCACTTTTGTTCAAGAATAGACAAAGATAAATATGTACAATATAAACAACTTCTACCCCTAAATGTAACAAATGTAAACATAAAGGAAAACAAGCAACATCATGCAATTATGTAAAGATAAACGCAATGACAAACTAACTAGACAACACAATCATGTACAATCCAAACAATGAACAACTGATGCCAATTTTGATGCAAAAATTGAAGAATAAGATACCAATGTAGATAGACAAAAAAAGATACCAATATCATCATAAATCGTGCCAATTTAAATCGAATATGAAGCATTTGGAAAACATGGATTAAATGCAAACTCAAAGACTCAAAAATAAGCATACCATATATATAACGAGTCATATACCAATGAAGAACATAAATATATAGGTATAAACACCATAAAATATACAAAACACGTAATCATTCCACACTTAGATGACATACACACAAAAAGGGGTACGGAGTGAAGGGATGTGAACTAAAAATAAAAGAAATATGATCCAATGAATTAAAATATGTACTGTGAGTTTTATTTGACCGTATTAACTTATCAAACTTTGATTTAGCCTCAAGTGATGAATAAGGAACTTATAAATGACAAACGTGCACAATGCACACTAGCCTAGAAATCTTGATGATTTTCCAATTAATACAGTCAAATAATTAGATTAATAAGGAATCATTGTGAAGATCCATTGATCTTCAACTTAACACCCTCAAATATAAATATATATTATTTTTCTCCCTTTTTGAAGACATTAAATTTGAAGAATCAATTTATAAACATGGCCTTGGCATTATATCTTTTCTTTTGCCTATCTTTTATTTTAGGCTTTTGCCAATGGTGTCCATTCATGCAAGGAACATTTCTCCCTTCCTAGGAATTTTCCATTGCACCCTAATAATTTTTCAAACACAATAAACTCCCGGGTAATGGTTCTTACATGAACAAATCTCCCGCTATCAAAAGGATATGTATATGAAAAGAATGATAAGAGAACATTTCACTTAGATTATGCAACAAATGTAGTTATAATCCAAAATAGATCACGTATGAGGATACGGAGGCATATTCAAAGTAAATCATGCAAATCAAATTCTAGCAACACCATGTAAGCATGATTAAGAACAATCCATGCGTTAAAAATCATAATAAAATATGCTATCCATATGGAAACATGGAACGAATGGAATGAAAACACACCGATATGCCACACAAAATGTGTCAAACTAAAATATAGAAACAAACCAAAAATATTTTGAGTTTTTAAATGTTTTTTAAAAACATGACAATAATTTCAAATACAACTTAAAAGATAAACAAAATGTTTTTTTTATTTTTCTCAATAAGACCCAATAAAAGTAAAGTCAAAATACAAAAGACTCAAACATCATACAACTAGAAATAAAATAGTGTATGAAAAATATGTAAGTACAATCAACCATAGGATATAAAATGAGAAGAATCATGTTCAAGCATGAAAGAATCAACAAATCTAACACTAAGAGCCTCCAAATCAGATTTGTTTAACCCATATAGGTGTAATGTGACGATCTAGGATTTTGGGAACCTTGGTGACACTAGACTTAGACTTCCTATATGCGTTTTTGTTACCTACCACAATGTGTACAAGTGTAGACACAATGAGGAATGTAACCTATGGTTTGACCTTTTCTAATGTCCTTGACTATGATTGACCCTTTCAAATATTTGGTCTTGGCTTTAGGGGCAAAATCATTATTATCATTGAAGAAAATTCCAAAGTTGTCATTTTTATTTGAAGAGTGCCTAAAATCTTATCAAGTTTCTCCGTCCTAAATTCCAAATTAAATTTAACATAACTTGAGTATCTTAATTTCTCTTCTAACTCTTCAATCATAAAGTTAAGTAAATGCTTAGGATCTTGAAACATAATGGACTCCTTATTCAAAAATTACTTCAAATCACGAAGGTTATCTCTCCCACCATCATTATGCTCGAGCTTATCCCTTAGAGTCTTCTTAGGTGTCCTCAAATCCATAATTAACTTACTATCATCATCACATATGTCACGTTCTTTTAGCCTCACTTCTAACTTCAAGTTATCCTATTTCAACTTCAACGTCACAATGTATAACTCATAAAAGGCCACTTGAGGTCCATTCCAATCATCGTTCCATTCCTTTTCATCCTTACTATCTTAGGAATCACAAGACAGGACGTTGGAGCCATCATGCAGATGATTATCTTCAACGTCGAAAGACTTTTTATCAAAGCCCACATGACAAGCCGTAAATGCGATGTAGTTATGCTCATTAGGGGAATCACATTCCTCTTCCGAGTCACTATCACTAAGGGTGGAATTATATACCTTTGGTTTCTTTGCCTCCTTATTTATCTTAGTGGGACACTCACGAGAATAATTACCAAATCCTTGGCATTAAAAGAACTTGTCCCTATCATCCACCTTCTTAGGACCATCCCATTTCTTCCTATTAAGGGCATGAAAGTTCTTAGGTTTCTTCTCAAAACTCTTATCTTTTCTAAGCTTAACTAACTTTTATAACTTCCTAGAAAACCTAGAAATCGCTTTAGGTTGAAGCTCATCGTGAATATTGAAATCCAACACATCCTCCTTTTGGGATTTCAAAGAAGCACCCTTCTCTTTATTTTCATCCTCTTTCTTCGAAGGACATATGTTCATCTCATAAGTTTTAAATGTATCTTATAAGTTCATGGACTATCATAGTATCGATATCACCTGGGGAATCTAGGATCGTGATTTTGGCATTAACTCTTTCAAGCAATGACATTAATATTTTTTGCACTAATCTAGGCTCGGGGATAAACTCACCTAAGCAAAATGAGGAATTGATAATATCTGACAACTTGGAATAGAATTCATCCAAATACTCATTCTCTAACATCTTATTTGTCTCAATCGTAGTCATCAGATTTTGTAATTTGGAAACCCTTATAGTATTTGAACCCCCATGCGCGGATCGTAAAATATCCTTAACATCCTTCATGCTCTCGCAAGTTATAATTCTTCTAAAATCTTTGGTGGTCACAATGCAAAAGATAGCATTTACGCAATTGTAATTAAAAGTTGAGGCATTATTTTTAGCCATTGCCCAAGAGTTGAATGCATTCAAATCACCGCCTTTAGTGGGAGGAGTCCATGCTTTATCAAATCGATTTTTAAATATCATGATCAATCGATTTCAAGAAAAGTGGCATTCTCTCCTTCCAATAAGGATAGTTTGTCCAATGAAACAATAAAGGTTGGGTAACATAACTCCCCTCTAGGTTAAAATCCATTTAAACCCTAAACATTCGCAAAAACGGAGATCAAACTTAACAAACTAGTGTAACCCATTCTGACACCAATTTGAAAATGCTATAGTTCCATAAGGTTTTATGCTATCAATTGAATGCCAAATTTTAATTTTTCAATTATCTTTGCACCAAATTTAACAACAAGGTTGTCTAAATAATTTACAAATTTAAGTCTTGACCTAAGCCTGCATCTAGGTGTTATAAGAAAGAACAAAATAACAAACCACAATACAATAATGTATGAGAAAAACACACAATGGAAAGAATATCGGATGGCCTAACCACATAATTCCACTTCGATATAGGTACTTTTACAAGAATAATTTAGACTTACTCACAAACTCAATGCCTTCAAGTATTGACTCACTTTCTTGTTCCTTCTAAACTTCTTCTCAGCCACTGTTGGATGCCTTCTAATAGTCACAAAATGCAAGCGCTTTCCCATATCTTGGTATCCTACAGATCTTACTTGTACTGTGACCCTTTCAATCGTGGCACAACACAAATACAGTATCAACTGCTCGAAACAATCTAAAAGAACAAATAACAATAGTGCGTCATACAAGATATCTCAAATAGACAAATGTAAATGAAACTTGGTTCTCAAAGCCTTGGGTGTACACTGGGGTTTGGGAGGCTTTAGATTTTCCTATAAAATTCATTTTTGCAAAAACCCGTAATGAAAACTAATGACAACCCTAAGTATTTATAGAAAACACAAATTTTAAGGCGACACATTTTTTAAGAAGTTTCCTCCAAACAAAATATATAGGCTTGTTCGAATGAAGTCTATATTCTCATTTGAATGAAATTAAAACTCATTTCAATGAACCTACATAACTCCCTTGAACATCCTTTGAACAAGTTTTGAATGAAATTCTTCTATAAATAAATAAAAAATCGTTTGAATGATAAACAATTTCTCGTTTGAGCACTCGTTCAAATGACTTTTATAAACTCATTTAAATGACCAAGTACAAGTCGTTCGAATGAGTGAAACAAAAAAAATTATATAAAAACCATTTTACAAATAATGCCTCAAAACATTCTATAAAACAAAACACCCCAAAACTCGAATCTATGGATCAAACATAAATATGCATTCATAACTCATTGAGATCCCTCAAACGTTTTGACAAAACATGTGAATTTAACTTGGTTACTGCGGTCTTCAATCACACATCATAGGATTGAAGGATAAGTAACTCAATTCCTAACCTATGATACAAAAAAAATTTGTCCAAATGGAATTAAGCCAATTACATACAAATTTTAAATATTAGTTATTATAGCACTGTTTATCTTACATTTCCAAATTAGTAACATAAGGCAGTGTGATATATTATAAAAAATATTGAAATTTGTTTGTTCTTTTGAAATAAGAATTCCTCTAGCGAGGACTATGACTACCAAATGAAATAGATATATTGTTGTTTTGCTTTCATAAAAACTGATACAAAATAAATAGGGAAAATACCCAAAAAAAGGGCTTATACCATAATTCCCAATTTAGAGCGTTCTCATAATTTTCTACACTTTCAACACATTTCAAATATATTTTCAAACATCAAAAGAGACACCCTAGATTCGGATTATGGTTTAGATCCCATCCTTGTTCATCTTATGAACTATGTGAAATTTGATGCAATTTTTGGGTACGTAGGCATCCAAAAGTTAGTTTTGGATTCAAGTCATTTGTTACTTACCCTTTGAAAAATTTTGAAGTCTTACTTACAGGCGAAGTTGGAGAAGGAATATTTTGAAGTCTTGTTTCGTGGAAGGAAACAATCATTGCATTAGATTTAAATTAGGATATCACGATGTTATTTTCTTATTCACGTAAGTATGCATTATATTATTATTTGTGTTGAACAATTTGATGGATTTAGTTATTGAATTTGTATTTTAATATTATTTTTTGATTTATAGATGGCGTAGTGGCTATATATTTATTTATACAAATGTAAACATGTATGAAAAATGTACACATTTTTTTGGGATACATAAAATTAATTTTTTTTAATCTGGTCACGATTTTGGACCGTGATCACAACTGTGGAAAATTTAAAAAATAATATTTGGTCATGGATAACAACTATGACCAAATTTTATTTTTAAAATTTTTCCACACTGGTGGTCGTGGTAAAAAATCGTAAACCTATTGTAACCATTTTAAATTTATAAAATATATAGTCACGGTTCCACATCATGACTATATATACTATAGATTTAAATAATCATAGTAGGGGTCATGGTTTTGGATCATTATTCACACTAATGTCCCTTTTAATGATCACACTGAGGGTCACGGTCCAAACTCGTGACCACTGCATCATGGTCTAAAATTGTTAGATGCCAATTAATATTTATATCACCCACTAGCCAATGATCCCAATATGGGGTCTCAGCTTTAGACCGAGACCAATAATTTTATCACCCTGAATATGGTCACGGTCTAAAATCGTGACCCATAGGCCTTAGTCAGGGACTAAAATCATGATCATCTGCCTATTTTGGTGTAGTGAAGAGGCCTTTGAGATTGTACGTTATAGTCGATCAAAAAATATTTACTTCATCACCATCAAAGTCAAATCCAAGATTCCACAGGAAACAAGAACCAAGTAATTCCTCTTCAGATGTGTTGGTTAAAAGGCTTAAAGATCTACATAAGGTCAAGAGTTTGAATGGGTATTGTTCATCTAGAGATAGTTCCTCTGGTGAATAAGAAAAAGAAGAGATGATGGGAATAGGTGCCATAGTTACTGACAAGAAGTTGAGCAAAAATAATTAATCCAGTTTGGTTCTCTGCCACAATGAGTGTCAATAAATACGGTTGTAATCCTCCCAATACCTTCTATGGAAGTGAATGAAGATGAAAAGAACATGACTAATCATATGAAACATTTGTTTATAAAAAGGATGGATAAATGGGATTTTGATCAATAAAATATTGGTAGATAAATGTGAAGCGATTAACATAATGAAATTTTCCATGTTATCTACAATAAATAAACAAAATACAAAAATTAGTTTACACTCAAATTAGTATCTCAAGCTTTGTTGGAGATAAAAAGTATACCAAAGGTATAAAACGAGTTGACATTGAAGTATGCACTAAAAACATCCCAAATTTATTTCTTTATCATTGAAGTCTAACCAATTTTAAATGCTTTACTTGGTAAGGATTAGATTCGTTCTAATAAATATATTCCTTCCTCTATGCATAAAAAATTACTTTGATAATGGAAGATGGACTTGCGGAGGAAGTAGAGGTTCATCCATTACCCTTTTATAGAACTTCCAACTATTTTGAGGCGGACCTCTACCATGAGAATGTGGGGGCAGTAAATGCAGGGGCTTTGGTGCCAAAGGTATCGGAAGGAGAAGTATCATATAAAGGTTGGAATGAGTTGGTTTTTGTCATGTGGAACAATTGAAGAAAATAAAGTTGTTTAACAGATAGCATACCCATTGTAATTCAGCACGTGAATGAAAGATTGGTCATTGTTTTGTACAAATTCATATATTTAAAATTAAGAAGCAGACTCATTGCGGAAAATACCATAAATTGGGTTGACTAAAATGAAGTTCCTTAAGAAAGCATTGAATTAACAAGTTCACTAATAGAATATGAGGAGTTGATGGTGAATCAGTCAAATCCTTTAAAAATCAATTTGGGGACCATAGAAAATAAAACTTCATCAGTGCTAACTTAAGCATAGAAGATAAATAGTTGGTTATAGATGTCTTACATAAGTACAAGGATTGTTTTGCTTGGGAATATGATGAGTTTGCTGACTTATATAGGAAATTAGTGAAGCACAGACTACCTATCAAGTAAGGCTACAAACCTCTCAAGCAATTATTAAGATAAATTACTCGAGATGTCATAGTTAAGATAAAAGAAGAAATAAAGAGGCTGCCAAAAGATGTATTCATTTTAACTATCAGGTATGTAGAATGTCTCTCTAATATAGTGCTAATGATTAAGAAAAATGAAAAATTTAGATTGTCCATTGACTTTAGGAATTTAAATGAATCCACTCCAAACAATAGATATCCAATGCCAGTGGTAGACTTATTAGTTGATAGATTAACTGATCATGCCATCATATCAATGATTGATGGTCATTTTGGTTATAACCAAGTTTGCATAGAAAGAGAAGATGTGCATAAAACTGCCTTCAGGTGCCCTTGTAATTTAGGAACCTTCGAATGGATAAGTATGTTATTTGGATTAATGAATGCAGGGAACACTTACCAAAGGGGAATGAATAACATTTTTCATAATATGGTTGGAACTTTTGGGAGTGTTATATTAATTACATAATTTTTGAAACTGAAATCAATAACCGATCATATAATCTACCTTAAAAAATCCTTCGAAAGAATGAGACTTTATGAACTTAAAATGAATCTTTTAAAGTGTGCCTTTAGAGTTTAGGTAGGAAATTTCATAGGATATTTGATGCACCAAAAGGGAATCCAAGTTTATCAACATAAGGATAAAGCTATAATTAATAGGACAACCTCCAAGAACAAAAAAGAATTCCAAAAGAGTTTATGACAAGTCAATTTCCTTTGAAGATTTATATCTAATGAAACGAAAAAATTATGTATTTTTTCATTTATTAAAGATAAAAGACAAGTATGAGTTGGATTGGAAGGAAGAGTATGATAAATCTTTCCAAAAACTCAAAAGGTATCTGGTCAATCCACCTATTTTGCCACCTCTAAAAGAATACAAGCTAGTGAAGTTATACATTTCAACCTTTGATGCATCCATTGGAGTCTTATTGGATTAAAACTAAGAGAATCATAAAGAATATGATGTTTACTACCTTAAAATGCTTTTAAATGATTGTGAATGTAGGTATATTGTAATGAAACAATATGTTTAACTTTGTGTTTTGTTGCTATAAAATTAAGGTACCATTTACTACCCAAAGAGGTTTTTGTCATTTCAAAGTTTTATTTAATCAAATATATGTTGGCGAGGACAATTCTAATCAATAGTATTGGAAAATGGGTATTAGATTTATTTGAATTTTTCCAGCATTATATGCCTCAAAAAGCAGTTAAGGGCCAAGCCTTAGCTAATTTTCTGAAAAATCATCAATGTGAAGATGAATCCAATGGGGATTATGAGATAAGTTATGTATTTATAAGACCTTGGAAATTATGGGTTGATGGTTCGAAGACTAAAATAATATCAGGCATAAGTGTAGAAATTAAATCCCTTGAACATACTAAAACCAAACATGGATATAGGTTGGAAGAGAACACATGTTCCAACAACCAAGTAACCCTCCTTCGAAGCTTAGAACTCGATGGATGAATTTCATGTTTCAAGTCTCCAACATGACTTTCATTTTCTCTCACATTTGTAGATAATGAAGGTCAATGTCTAATAAGCTTTTCAACACGGTAACTTTTCATCCTCAGATTAAATAGCGGTGGCACGCTCTAGAGGAAATTCTTTCCTTGGTGGCTCCGGACTTATCATTTTCCCCGCATTTTAGATTTTATTCTTAATCGTTTGTTGCTTTTTTCTTTCTTTATCTTCTAAGACTTTTTAAGGCATTTATTAATCCTTCTATTAATTAAATTTTGAGGGCTTCCCCCCCTATAATAAAAAAAGGTAGAATATGAGGCGGTAATAATGGGTCTCTAAAAATCCTTCAAAGCTGTATTGCTTTAGTAATTGAGATTTTTGGTGATTCCCAATTAGTTATAAGACAATTAACCGACGAATACAAATGTGTTCATATTGGTATGACTTTATACAACCAAGTGGCTATAATTTATTATCTAAACTTGATGAAGTCACATTGAGTTATGTTCTTACATTTCTAAATGAAGAGGCCAATTGAATGGCTCAAAATGCATTTAGTTTTAAAATTAATAACAAACATAAAGATAAGTTAAACCTTAGTGTTATTAATAGTTTATTGCCTCTACTACCTAACACCTGGCCAGAGATGGAAATTGAGAATATTGATATTCAAGAAGACTGGATAAAACCAATAATCAAATATTCAAATGACAGAAACATCAAGACTTATAGGGATATCAGGTTGAGAGAAACCAATTATATTATGTATGATGGAAAGTTTTTCAAAAGAGGTGTTGATGGAATAATCTTAGAGTGCCTAAGCAAGGATGAAGGCTTAACAGACATATCACATGTCCATAAAAGGACTTTGTGGATCTCATCAAGATGGGCCTAAGATGTGATGGTTGTTAAGAAGAAATTGATTTTATTGGCCTTAAAATTTAAAAGATTGTATTGAAATTTCAAAGGGATGCCAAAGGTGTTAACAACATGGTACTCTAAAACATGTGTCTGCTATAGCGGATGAATAATCGATGTTATTGGAAAAATACATCGTCAATCCTTTAAACTGCATAGTTTTATATTGGTTGCTAGTGTTAACTTTACTAAATGGGAAGAAGCTAAAGGTTTAAAATCAGTTACCCAAAATGAATTAGTAGATTTCTTACAAGTTAATGTGTATAGGTTTGAGATTCCAGAAACCATAACCTTAGACAATGCAAGTATCTTCGAATAAAAAAAGGTGGTAGAATTTATTTCGGGGTTAGGAATAACTTTGACAAAGTCAAAACCCTAATATGTTCAATCAAATGTTCAGGTTGAGGCCACAAAAAAGGTAATTAAGGATAACTTGAGAAAGGTGATTGAGAAATGACTAAGGAAATGATACAAGTTGTTACCAAAAGTTTTATGAGCTTATAGGACCTCTAAAAAGTCAAGTATTAGAGTAACTACAGATGAATTAACTTATGGGGATGGTGTTGTGTTACTAATGGAAACTACTCTTAATTCATTGAGAGTGGTGGGCCTATGACACCCCGCCTAATTAAATACCGAGTGATTAATCCTTTATTAAATTAAAAGAGGTTCTCATCTAGTTCATTCTTAGCATAACTGTCGAAAAACAAATTAATTACTAATCACCTATTACTTAATTAAGTCGGTGCCAAATTTTATCTTGCATTAAACAGCTAAATAATAATAATAGGTAAAAAAACTAAATAACAACATTCACAGAATACTACAGTCCAAAAGATATCAAGTAAATAAATAAATAAAGTCTCGCCGAATAAACCATCGGTTAAAAATCCCAAACCAAATAATGATACTAACTAATAAGAATATTTGAATACAGGTCTGAAACTGAAATACTGAATGAACAAAGTCTGAAATGGGCCCAACATGCCAAATTGAAATATTGGAATAAACTCTTACACTAGGAATGAAATGATAGATGCATCTAATTAAAACTCTGCAAGCCTCCATAGCACTGCAGCTATACGTCCATGTAACGAATCATCAAATCTGGTACCCCTGTGATTGGACATCTAAAAGGTTTTGAAAATATTTTATAGAAAGGGTTATAACCCAAAACATTTTGAAAATATTTAATAAGTAATTTATCGCAATTTAAAATCAGTTATTGATTGCACATGATAGGTCCGCGTACATTCTCTTGAGTATTCTCACCTCTTAACTATTGTACATGCCTAATCTTCTCTACTTAGACCACCTAGCCATATTACCCAAGCTAACTAGACATAAATATCTATCTGGACCATCGACATCTATGAGTCCCCGTGCCGCCCATAAAATACGCTATCTGAATTAACATCTCTCGTATGTTAATAATATCCTAGGTAACATTATACATCTATTACCATTCAATCATTCAATTAAGTCTCATTACTTAACTTATTATTTGTGTCTTCACTAGCTTTCTATCTACTATCAAACGCAAGTAGAATTATTCAAACGATCATATATATATTTATCTTGATAATATATAGATATCCACGGTGTCTTTCAAAAGGACCACCGTACAAATAGGCATACTCTGTTATCAGTCCATGTACCTCTCATAACAGAATAAGGACTTTTGGTTCGGTATATCACCTCGAACCCAAAATCAAATAACAACCAATGGAGGTGAACATAGTGCTAAGACTTTGGCCTATGCACAAACCTAACATAACCAAATGATACGGAGGTCCCACTAATACACGACACATAGTGGGTCGCCTGAAATTCTATGTCCTGGGGCACAAATCTATACCTCCCTGAAATCGACAAAGTGGGATTGCCCACCACCTGGGAGCCTCCGTGATAGCAGGCCGCGTAGGTATGTCAGCATATATCATCAATCATATAATAGGTACACACACAACCTATATATATATATATATATATATATATATATATATATATATATTAGGGTATGCCCGTGCCTGAAGGCACGCTGATTATTTAGGGCTTCAAAAACATCAATTCTACCTCTTTAACTAAATTTAGGAAAACACATATTTTACCTCTTTGTCATTCATATATCAAATGTTCACTTCATCTCTACCATCAACAACTAATGCAAACACTATAACAAATCAAGAAGAAATCATATACATATAAAAAAAGTTAAAATTTTGTAAATCAAACCACAAAAATAGGCATTAATAGCCATAACACCAAGACCTTAAAAGTAGTTATTATTTGTAAACCATTGAGGGTTTGAAATCTTTAATTGCTAAAAAAATGAACAAATAAAGTGTATAGTGGTAAATTCAATAATCATACCTAAGAAAGAATAAAAGTACATTATTTGAGTGAGATTTTAGCAGTTAGTGTACATGATCTTATGATATATGTAAAAACAAACATACAAACTATGGCCATCCCCGATCCTTGCCGCGGGTGGGCGTGTCAAGGAGGATCCTTGGGTCCCGCGCGTCCCTCTCGGGAGCGCTTCAGCCGACATCATTTGAGATGAGGTGTAAAAATGTAGAGAGATTTAGAGTCACCAGTCTATTTTACACAAAACATATAAAAGAAAAAGCGGAAGCCATCCCGAAGGACGGCATCCAAAGACATACTGGTGCATACGAAACCAAAATGATTCGAGAAGGTTTCGGAGGCTAAGTTACGAAATGGGAAGGTGTTAGGCACCCATTCCGCCCTTTTGATATCTCATGGATGTTTTCTATTTTCCTTTTTCATTTTCCCCGTGATATGTGTGCATGTGTATACATATAGTGGAGATAGTAATCCTCAACTTGTATCATGGGAGAGATAAAACGAGTCATCCGTAGGAAGGTATAAAAATAATATTAGAAAATAGGATTTACGCGATTACTCTTACGTTGATCGTTATAATGGAACGATAACGCATATGGAATGATACGTCACTAAGAACAAGTATATAGACTATAAGAAAATTGGATTTAGAGAAGATAAAAAAATAGAGAGAAAGAGAGAATAGGACTCGAGTCTCGAGTTTTACCCCGAGACGCCTACATAGCCTACAAAGGCATCAAAGTCCACGTAGTTCGCATACAAAATGAGGGGTGGGGTTTATTCCATAAATCTAAATGGGGTATCTCTTATTTGTGAGTGTGTGTGTGTGTGTGTAGAAAAATTGTTTTAGTTGTGAGAAAAGTGTGAGAAAAATATGAGAATCCCTATTTGGAATTTATGAGCAAACCCTCTTTTTCTTATATTTGAGATTTATTTATATGAAAATACAAGGTGTGCAATAATACTAAATAAAAAGTATATTAGGATGTGTGAGATGAGATAATAAAAGTGTTAGGTAATAAAATAAGTTATTGTGAATTTAAGAGAATTTGAAGAGAAAGTTGAGAAAGTTGGACCTTTTTGAAGATCTTGAGCTTGATCTTGAATGTTGGAGAGCAGCCCTTGCACTTGGATGATGATGGAGAGTGGATAATTCACCAAGTTTGATGAAAAGGATGGTGAAAAGTGGAAGTTAGAAAAGGATTTGGATGTTAAAATTGCACTGTCTTTGAGAGAGGCTTTTGGGATTCGCTGAGAGCGATTTTTATCAGATATGGGCTCTCCTTTTCAAATGAGGTGAAGGCCTCCTTTTATAGGCCCAGGTCACTGCCGATCGACATAGACCTGGTCCTGTCTATTGGTACCTGGTGATAGGTAGGGTCTGGAACCTGCCATTTGGCAGTGTGTTTCAGGCCTTTTCGGAAAATTGGCTGTCGAGGGCAAATCATTGGTCAAAATCATGCACGGGGTAGGCCATTGTAAAGGTAATTCAGAGACCTTTAAAATCCCCTTGGACCACTCCTGGATTTGGGAGTTGACTTTGGGTCAAATATAGCTCGGAAGCATTTGTCGGTCCATTGAACGGGGAATCATTCGGACAAAAATGGGTTGTTCGTCCACATGATAAGTCTGAATCGAGCATGAGGGAGGCTGTTTAAAAGGTTAGGAGATGTACTTCGATATTCTAAAGAGTTTGAACCCATTTGGGGAGTTGACTTTGGTCAAACGGGCCCTGGAAACATTTCGTGACCTCTTGGAGTCAAACGGATCATTTGTCTGCATGGTAAGTCAAAATTGCACACATGACGGACCTTGGAAAGAGATTTCAGTGCCCTTCAAAGATTGATTCAGTCTCGATCGAGCTGAAGAGTTGACTTAGGTCAAACAGAGATCGAGAGCGTTCGGTGGCCTTCGGATCAAGTTTCTGACGCAAACAGATCGTTTGTCCACATGGTAAGTCAGAATTACGCACGGGACGGACCGTTGGAAAGGGATTCAGTGCCCTTCGAAGATTCATTCAGCCTTGGTCGAGCTGAAGAGTTTGACTTTTTAGTCAAATGGAGTCTGGGAGTGCTCGATGGCTTCTAGGTTAGTACTCGGGGTATGACCTGGGTTTGTAGTGATGAAGGGAGGTACTAGGGACCTAAGGAGAGTTAGGGGGTAACAGAATGGGGTGTCTATAGAGCCCCTCGATGGGTGAGTTTGGAACAAATAATAACCGTCGAATAGATAACACATGATGATTTTGAGGGAGTATGATCGATTCAGAGGGTCGAGGCCGATTCTGAGGACCTGAGGGGTGTGCTAGGGATGGTTTGAATGACGATCAATGGTTTAGGTCTATTCTGAGGACCTGAAGTGATGCTGGAGGATGAATAATTTTATGGGTCAAAGCCAAATCTGCGGGCTTAAGTGATGAGGGTGATCGATTATGTGGGTCAAAGCCAATTCTATGAGCTTAGGGTGAAGATCTAATAACTTAGGTCAATTCTGACCTAAGAGTGGTGATGACCGAGGCCTGAGGTCAATTCTGACCTAACTCAATTGGTTATCTGAAAGACTCCGCTTAGTGACTCCTCTAGAATATCCTTTATCGGTTGTAACCAACTTCCTTTCGCGTCACTTTTTCTATGTTAGCTTGGATATTGAGAGCTGGGAGAATTGGTTTATGGAGCATGGGGCTCAAAATTTGTACTGGTCAGTGCCTTGGTGGGGGCAGTTGCTTCCTGTTCTGGATCTAGGAGAGTACTCATATGTGCGGCTGGTTGTTCTCAGACAGACCTCTTTCTATTTCCCTTGGCATCTTCTATGCCAATTTGGTTGGGCACAGGTCGTTCCACCTCGGACACTAAATTTCTTTCTGGTAGACGTTTTGACCGAGCGCCTACGTCTGTTGATTGGATCTCTATGGGAGAATCGACGTCAGTCGACCCGTCCCTCTCAGTCTGTTGGGAGAGTTTGGCATGTCCCTGGGGATTATATGAAGTGGTTGTAGAGGAGAGTAGTCAACAAGATGTTAGCAGTGGAGACTTGACAAAGGTGGTTTGTTTTATTTAACACCATGGAAGGGGGTGTTGTGTTTTTTTCGAAGCTGGTTCAGGCTTATCGGTCCACGGAGTGTTTACGGCACTCTGTTCAGGCAGGATAAATTTGGGGACCCCATGATGTAGATGGTAAGGGTGCAGGCTCCTCTGGTAGCGGTGGGTAGGACTCTTGGAGAGTTTATTTGTGTAATAGGAAATAGATGTGGGGATTTTATTTGGCTTTTTATGGCAGTAGGGGGAAGGGAGTTATTCGTACATTTTCTTATGTAATATGTGCTGTAATTTCTTATTAATGAATTAAGCAAGTTTCTGATCATCCAGTTGTTCCTTTCGATGAATTTTGAATTATCTATACCGATGGCTAAGGAATAAATAATCCTTTTGTTCAAGTATTTGTTAGAATGAACTCCCATTCTCGGAGATCAGGAAAAGAATAGTATTTTGTGAAAAATAAAGGGTCGTGCACCTGTAAGATGTATGAGCTGCCTACATACCTCTGGGGATTTTGATTTTTTTTTATTTTTCTTGAAAAATGGTTTTTTGCAGAGGATCAAGCCCACGTAGTTCTGGGTAGAGGGAAATGAAGAGTTTTTATTTAGAATAGAAGGGAGATGAGAGGAGTCGTAGCACGCTGAGATTCCAGACTAGGGGTAGAATTTCTTGAGACGGTCCAGGTTGACTGGATGAGCCATCTCCTCTCCATCTAGGTCAGTGAGCATGGAGGCACCGTCGGATAAGATTTTCTTCACAATGTAGGGGCCGCTCCAATTGGGCTTGAATTTCCCTCTGGGGTCCTAGATGGGTTCTATTATCTCCTTGAGGACTAAATCCCCTTCCCGGACACTGTAGTCTTTGACTATCTTGTTGAATGGTTGCGCTATTCGACGATGGTACCCCTGTATGTGGTGAAGATCTTTCAATCTCCTTTCATCTAGGAGGGTTAGTTCGTCGAGACAGCTTTGGCACTAGTCTTCTTCGCTAACTTTGCTTTCGAGTATGACGCATAGCGAGGGTATTTACAACTCCACAGGTATGACTGTTTCCATGCCGTAGACCAGAGAGTAAGGGGTAGCCCCAGTAGAGGTTCGAATTGAGGTTCAATAGCCCCAGAGGGCGTACGGTATCCAATCGGCCCAATCCCTACAACTTTCGATCATCTTATTGATGATGGCTTTGAGATTCTTATTAGCGGCTTCAACTGCACCATTGGTCTGAGGTCAGTAGGGAGAAGATTTGTGTCTCTGAATCCCATACTCGTTGACTACTTCTGTGACTTCTGATTTGAAGTGCAACTCGTTATCTGACACTAACTCGTGCAGGACCCCATATCAGCAGATGATATTTTTCTCAAGGAATTTGGCCACTTTCTTGGCGTTCAATACTGCGTATGACTCAGCTTCGACCCATTTGGTGAAGTAATCAATGGCAACTAGGATTAATTCATGTTCGTTTGAAGCCTTTGGTGTAAACTTCCCTATGATGTCGATACCCCAGGTGGAGAACGGCCAGGGAGACGTCATGTTGTATAATTCTCACGGAGGCAGGTGTTGAAGATTAGAGAATTGTTGGAATTTGAGTCATCTCCGGACATAGGCGGTGCAATCTTGGGACATGGTGGTCCAGTAGTAGCCCTGTCGGATGATCTTCTTGGCAAGCATGTGACCGTTCATATGGGGCCCACATTCCCTACTGTGAATCTTCTGCATTATCTTCTCAATCTCAGCCCCTGCGATATAGTGTAGATGAGTTCCATCGAAGTTCTTCTTGAGTAGAGCTTTATGACAGATGATGTACTGGGCGGCCAGTCTTCGGAGGGTCATTCGGTTTTTCTTATTGGAACCCTTGGGATACCTACCATGTTTGAGGAGGCACCAGATATCATAGTATGAGCAATTGGCTAGTTCGGGATCTTCGATGGAGACAAGCTCAATATGGTAGCAGTGGGTTGGTTTGTCTTGCTTTTGAACTAGAAAGGGGGTCGTTGTTATTCCTTCGAGCATGTCGACCATGGAAGCCAAGGTAGCCAGAGCATCGGCTAGGTTATTCTTTGCTCGAGGTAGGTAATGGAAGGTGATATCTCGAAATTGGGAGGCTAACTCTTCTAAGTGGGCATGGAAGGGTAGGAGCTTTTCGTGCTTGACTTTCCACTTTCTGAGCACTTGATCGATGATGAGGGAAGAATCCCCGTAGACATCAAGGTATTGAATACCTTTCTTGAGAGAAAATTTGAGTCCTACTGTGCATGCCTCATATTCAGTCATGTTGTTGGTGCAAGGGAAATCCAATTTGATGGCGATGGGAGTGTGGGAGTTATCTGGGGCGATCAAAAGTATCCCAATGCCATATCCCTTTTTGTTGGCAGCGCCATCAAAGAACATATTCCATCGAAGGTTGTCTTCATTGGTGTAGAGGATATTTTCATCTGGGAATTCGGAGATCCAGACATCTGCTTCTTCTACGGGGTAATCAGCGAGGTAGTTAGAAATGGATCTTAATTTAATGGCTTTCTGCGTGACGTACACGATATCGAACTCGATTAGGAGCATCAACCATCGGCCCATTCAACTGGATAAGGCGGGTTTCTCAAGCAGGTATTTGATGGGATCCATTCGGGATACAAGTTTGATGGGGAAGGTGAGCATATAGTGTCACAACTTTTGGGTGACCCAGACAAGTGTGACACATGCCTTTTCCAAATCAGTGTAGTTAACCTCATACCCAACCAATTTGTGACTGGCGTAATAGATATCTCTTTCTTTACGGGAGTCTTCAAGGTATTGGGATAGCAAAGCCCTAGCTGCAGTCTCGGTTATGGTTAGGTATAGGAGCAAAGGGAGACCAGGCTGTGGTGGCATGAGCACTCGAGGTTGGGTCAGATATTGTTTGATTCGGTCAAAAGCTTCTTAGCAGGCCTTGTTCCAAACCTTGGTTAAATCCTTTTGGAGGATCTTGAAGATAGATTCACAGATGGAGGTTAGCTGGCTAATGAACCAGATGATATATTGCAATTTCCCAAGAAAACCTCGGACTTCTTTCTCTATTCGGGGCAGTGGCATCTCAAGTATGGCCTTCAGCTTTTCAGGATCTGCTTCTATCCCCTTCTCACTGACCATGAATCCCAAGAGTTTTCCCTTTGTAACGCTGAAGACACATTTCTGTGGATTGAGTCTCACATAATACCGTCGCAATCGTTCGAAGAACTTCCGGAGAGCGGGAGCATGACCTTCTCTAGTTTTGAACTTGATAAACATATCATCCATATAAACCTCGACTTTTTTGTGAATCAGATCGTGCAGGATGATTGTGTCAGCCCTTTGGTAGGTAGCCCCAGCATTCTTGAGACCAAATGGCATAACGGTGTAGCAAAAGGTTCCCCATGGGGTGATGAATGTGATTTTTTCTTAGTGGTCTGGGTGCATCTTGATTTGGTTGTATCCGACAAACTCGTCGACGAATGACTTGAGAGCATGACTAGCTGTGTTGTCCACGATCATGTCGATATTTGGTAGTGGATAATCATCCTTTGGAGAAGGTTTGTTTAAATCTCGGTAGTCCACACACATTCGAACCTTCCCTCCTGATTTCGGCACAGGTACTATGTTGGCTAGCCATGTGGGATATTCGATCACACGAATGAAGCCCACGTTCAACTGTTTGACCACCTCTTCTTTGAACTTGAGCGACCATTCGGTGCTAAGCTTCCTTAATTTTTATTTAACCGGCTTGTAATCTGGGAAAGTGGGGATCTCGTGCTGAGCTATTTCAGGATCAATGTCGGGCATATCATCATAGGACCATGCGAAGACATCCATGAATTCTTTTAGCAATTCTTCGAGTTTTGCGCGCTCATGCTCGTCAAGGGTGGCCCCTATCCTAATATCGCGCAGTTGGCTACTAGAACCGAGATTAATAATAATAGTCTCCTCTTCATTAACTTGAACGCGGTTATGTTGTTTATTATTAACCTTATTTAGTTCAGTTAAGAATTGTTCATTTGCAAATCATCATCATCAAAAGTTTGATTAGAATCCAAGAAATTAATGTAAGGCACAACAAGATACTCAAAATCTTCGTTTATTTCATTGATAGGAAAAACAGCATTGAGAACCTTATCAAAAGAGGTCTCGATTACATTTGAACAAGGATAGACAAGAGAAGAAGGAATAGGGTAAACATTGGGTTTAGGGGAGATTTCAAGAGGTAGAACTGGAGCAGCATGCCAGTTGAGGAGGGGTGTATCAGCAACTTTAATCGGATGGGATGGATTCATTGATGTCGTGCCTGAATGAACCATGTAGAGTGCCAGCCCCAGTATCTGTAAGTTGAAGGAATCTTCCAAATCACTTTCCTCAGTCTCTTCGATATCTTTGATGAGCGGTTGTGCTCGACATTGGAAACTTTCGGTCCAATGGTAGTTATATTGGAAAAAAATCTCCATTCTAGGCTTCATCTTCTTATCTGTGTGGTCATACCATGGCTTTGGAAAACCGCAAAAGGGGAAGTCTTCGCCTTCTTTGATGAATCGTCCATTCAAGGAGTTTCCTGGGATAGTTTGGATGCAGTCTAATCTTCTCTTTGGTCGAGACTGGTGGATCATTCTGGGCTCTTATTCTGATGGTTGATACCACAAGCCATAAGGAGGGAAAGTTTTCTTTAGTTCGATGGGCTCAAGTATCCCTTGCTACCTTTGCCCTAGCACCAGTTTGGGCATGAAGTGCATGTTTTTTAACATTGGAATCACATTGACATTTCCATTACCCTTTCTTTGAAACCGTCCTCTACCGAGAGTAGGAGTGGATCAACTCGGAATCCTGATAGGAGCATATCATTTGACTCATGATGTATCTCAAGGATTGGACTGTTGGTTCTTGCACCCTCGACATTTTCGTTGTCGCCCAAAATTGTGATGACTCACCCATCGGTGAAGAACTTCAATTTCTGATGGAGTGAGGAAGACACACCCTTGATACTGTGGAGCCAGGGTCATCCGAGCAACATGTTGAAACAAGCTGGGATGTCTATGACTTGGAATTCAACGACAAGGCTATTACAATTTTTATGGATCGAGGTCGCTTTCTTTCAGGCCTAAACACTTGAAGGTTCTCAGTGGGCAGACATTCAAGGCGAATCCGTTATCGACAAGAGAGAGTGGCACGGTCTTCCCCATAACTTCAACGGAGATATTGAGTTCATGATCATGATTTAGCCCAATTCTAAGGATTTCTTCTTTAGAAAATGATATCATTCGGGTAGAGGTCAAGGATCCGACCAGATTTATCGCTTCTTCTGGTGTGGTAGTAGGAGGAACTGTGGGTCCAGTGAGCAGCTTAATTAAAGCATTTATGTGCAGCTGGGAAGACATGAAAAGCCCCCATAGGGTGATGTTATATTGAGTTTTCTTCAGTTGATCGAGGATCTTGCTCTCCTCGATGGTCATCTCTGGCATAGGAAGGTTTTCAACTCCCTTCCCTTTGTCATTTGCTGGTAGTGAGCTTGGAACCTGGTAATGTCTCCCTGATCTGGTCATGTGATTTCTGAAGAAGGGAAGAACATGAATCTCGTTTCCTCATCAATCTCAGGTTATTCTATCACCCTATTTATTTCTCTGAGGATTTCTTCAAATGATATCATCCCACATATATTGGCTACTGGGCTAGTTCTTCCTAAAGCTTATTTTTCACTCGAATCTTTGAATTATTCCCCCCATCCGGTGGCAACAATTATATCTTTCCATTTAAAGTCAATGCATTCCACAACTTCAATGGCTTCTTTATACAGGTCTTCCCATTCTGTGGGGATATGTATAGTTGAAAGGACTAAGCGCCCTTGTAGCTTCAACATGTCAAGTTACCCAGTGATACTACAAATGCTATTGGTTTGCCCGAATAATTCTTCCATAATCTGGACAACATCATCTAGGCTGACTTCATCGGTTGGTACCACCCACTTGTCTGAATCTCGTGCCCATTTACGTGCTTCCAAGAACAGTGTACTGAACCTTTGGCAATCGATGACCATCTGTGAGGGTAATTTCAGCCCGAACTCTAGGAGTTGGTTTAACACCTCTGACAATTCCATATTTCCATTTTTAGAACGGGTACGGACAGCGATGCATGCTCTGGTAAGGAGTGACAGTGCCTGATCAATGAGGCTAGTAGGGTGTAGGAGGAAATATGGGCAAATTTGAAGAGGTTTATGAGAGTATATGGGTGTGATTTGAGTTGAGGGATCGAAATCTAGGTTTTCTTCTAAGAAGATGGCATTGGTATGATTTGGGAGTGTATTGTGAGTAGTGTTTGGCTTAGGATTGGCAGGTGGGGCGATGGTACCCCGATCAATGAGATATTGGATTATGTTTCGGAAGTGAAAGCATTGGTCGGTGGTATGGCTAGCAGTTTGGTGAAAGGCACAATGAGCATCGGCCTTGATGTTTCTTGGGAGTGGATTTGGCAATGGACGGGGAACCAAGGGTTTGATGAGGTTTCGGCTTAACAGGGCTTGGTAAACTTTGGATAGGGGAGCATGGAGCTCAATGTATTCCATTTGGATGGGGGAAGGGAGACTTTCTGGTGACCATGATGTGGTTGGTTGAGAGATGTTGTTGATGGTTGAGACTGTAGCACTGCAGGCTTGTCATACTTTCTAAGGGTGAACTGTCCGGATACCTTCTTCGATTCAACCTCTGTTTTAACAAGGCTTTCCTCGATTTCTACTCCCGCTTCTCTGAGAGCTCGAAAGTGGGGATAGTATTGTCCTCCCATCATCGCTCGAACATGGCGCAAGAAGTTCTTCTTCACTATGTTGACTTGTTCTTCCTCAGATGGTCGATTGGTCATGATAGCTGCCTGCTCCCTCCACCGGGTTATGAAGTTACTGACTGATTCCCCAGGGTTCTATTTGAGAAGCTCTAAATCATGATGGGTGACCTCAAGCTCTTAGTTGTATTTGTACTGTGACATGAATTCTCGAGCTACATCCTCCTAACTATGGATTCTGGATTCCTCGAGAGACAAAAACCATCGGAGGGCACTATCCTTTAAAGTTTGCTGAAATAATTGGGCCATCACTTCTTCAGAATCCCCTAGTAGAGTCATGGAATGATGATAACTGCGAAGATGAACAATCGAGGGTACACTCCCTCCGAACTTCTCGATATTTGGCATCTTGAACTTCTCGAGTAACCTCGCTTTAGGATAAGGAGACATGTGGGTGTAGTCTATGTAATTCCCCAAGATTCTGACTTGGTCAAACTTTTTGGTGAGCATCTTGAGATCCTCTTTGACTTTATTCAACTCCTCATCTTTTGGATCAACGACCATAGGTAAGTTAGCCACAGGCTGGGCAATGTTTGGCATCGGAAGCTGGACAGGTGGTGGCCCATTGATAGGAGGGGCATGTGGAGCATGCTGATATTCTTTGGGAACACAGATAGGCTCGGGCGGACCCATAGCACTAGGGAATAGGGCCTAGGGCTCTTGAGGAATAGGAACCTGGTTTCGTTGTATCTCTTAGACCTCAGTTTGGAGGTTGTCAATCTTGGACACGAGCTGAGCTAGGACTGCCGTCAGATCCGACTGTATGACTAGTACTTGATCTCTATTCTCCATGGAAAGTGGATGGATTTCAGATTCGAAAGAAGTAGTAGAGGAACGGACGAAACTCCGGGGTGATTGAACTGAAGATCGAAGCCAATAGGGAGCCAAGCCAAGGGCTTGCGATTGACCTGAGAAGGCGTATAATGCGATTTATTTTTGAGAAAAAGGGAAGAAACTATTTTTGGATTGTATATAAAGAAGGGAGAAATGTTTTTGGAGACGGAACTCAACATGATTATTACGATTATTATGTTCTCACTTATATTTAATTCTCCTAAATGCAATGTCGGACGGGACCCAAGCCTGGAAAAGTGGGGTTTTTAATATATGCGAAGCTACGGCTGGACTTATAACCAGGCTCAGAAACAGGGTCCCATTTTAAAAATGTGCAAAAATTTGGGCGGCAGGCCGACCCAAAATTTTGGCAGAGTTTCGGGTTGAAACCGGCAATCTAAAGTGTGTGTCCTAGGTTTGACACCTATATGCGGGTATGCAGTTGGTTGGGTGAATCAAAATGGGTTCCCCCCTTTGGCGTGACTTCCACGATATACTTCTTGCTCTTGCGGGCAATCATTACGTGTGGACAAGACATTTGATATACTTGAGTGTACATGGATTGCCTCACTATATACCTCATGGGGACGGTACGTGTGAGAGCGAATTCGATATACTCGACGTGCGTGAACGAATTCCCTGCGATATACCTCCCGTTATGACTTCGGTTAAGCGGTACGATGCGGGGGAATCATTCGATATACGTCGAAGGTACTTGGCCAATGGAAGGTGAGAGTCATATTGCTTAGGCTAACTGTGCCCTTCCGGACCAGCGCCCATCACGAAGTGACCCTCTAGTTACTGGGTAAAATTTGGTCAATAACAATGCTCTTTGGTGATGTCGTGTGAATCATGCATGATTCTCTTATTAGTATCTTATGATGAGAATGTTTTTCTTGATTATGCCAAACAGGGAGCAAAGTACAAGTACCAAAGGTATAGCAAGTATGGATGGGTGATGTGAGCAACATGTGGATATATGTGATCCTAGGTTCACGTGGTGTTAAGTGTACATGGAGAATTTTCTACAAGTGTGTGAACATAAGCATAAGCATGGGATACACATGGAAAAGGTGAGCATGCAGATATAGGGGACATATAAACAAATATAACATCCATGTAAATAGAGTCAAGCCCTCAAAACATACATATTCCCAGCGGAGTCGCCACTGTGGCCATCCCCGATCCTCACCGCAGGCGGGCGCATGAAGGAGGATCCTCAGGTCTCGTGCGTCCCTCTCGGGAGTGCTTCGGCCGGAATCATTTGAGATGAGGTGTAAAAATGTAGAGAGATTTAGAGTCACCAGTCTATTTTAGTCAAAACAGACAAAATAAAAAGGGGAATCCATCCCGAAGGACGGCATCCAAAGACATACTGGTGCATACGAAACCAAAATGATTTGAGAAGGGTTCGGAGGCTAAGTTATGAAATGGGAAGGTGTTAGGCACCCATTCCGCCCTTTCGGTCTCTCATGGATGTTTAGTATTTTCCTTTTTTATTTTCCCCATGATATGTGTACATGTGTATATATGTAGTGGAGATAGGAATCCTCAACTTGTATCATGGGAGAGATAAAGTGAGTCATCCGTAAGAAGGTATAAAAATAATATTAAAAAATAAGATTTGGGTCATTACTCTTACGTTGATCTTTATAATGGAACGATGACGCATATGGAGTGATACGTCACTAAGAACAAGTGTATAGACTATAAGAAAATTGGATTTAGAGAAGATAGAAAATGAGAGAGAAAGTCAGAATAGGACTCGAGTCTCGGGTTTTACCCCGAGATGCCTACGTAGCCTATAAAGGCATCAAAGTCCACGTAGTTCGCATACAAAATGAAGGGTGGGGTTTATTCCATAAATCCAAATGGGGGATCTCTTATTTGTGAGTGTGTGTGTGCAGAAAAAGTGTTTTAGTTGTGAGAAAAGTGTGAGAAAAATATGAGAATCCCTATTTGGAATTTATGAGCAAACCCTCTCTTTCTTGTTTTTTGGGTTTTATTTATATGAAAATAAGAGATGTGCAATAATACTAAATAAAAAGTATATTAGGATGTGTGAGATGAGATAATAAAAGTGCTAGGTAATAAAACAAGTTATTACGAATTTAAGAGAATTTGAAGAGAAAGTTGAGAAAGTTGTACCTTCTTGAAGATCTTGAGCTTCATCTTGAATGTTGGAGAGCAGCAATTGCACTTGGATGATGATGGAGAGTGGCTAATTCACCAAGTTTGATGAAAAGGATGGTGAAAAGTGGAAGTTATAAAGGGATTTGGATGTTGAAATCACGTTGTCTTCGAGAGAGGCTTTTGGGATTTGCTGAGATTTATCAGATTTGGGCTCTCCTTTGTAAATGAGGTGAAGGCCTCCTTTTATAGGCCCAGGTCACTACCGATCGGCATAGACCTGGTCCTGCCTATCGGCACTTGACGATAGGCAGGGTCTGGAACCTGCCATTTGGTAGTGTGTTTCAGAAACATCACTGGAGAGGATCTACAACAAGGGAGGTGGGAACCATCTCCAATGCAATCTTAGTGCATTGGGGGGGGGGCGCTCGTAGCCGGAGCTAACCTATGAGGAATGGGGATCTCGAGGTCACACTCAATGGGTGCAACAGGTATAAACTCGGGCATATTTTTGGATTCAATGGGAATGCGAACCTCGAATGTGGATTCTTTTAGATATGGCAGGGAAGGCCGAACCTCGGCGTTAGGTTCTTTTGGATTTTTGGAGTATGGATCTATCTCACATGCTATGGATAAGTCAACATAATTGTCAACTTGGGGCTCGAATAATGGAATGGTCTCCACTTCGAGATTCTCAAGGTGGTAGGGTTGGCCACACTCAAAATTCGTGTCACAATATAAGACATCATCATCCCACATGGGATCAATAATGGATGAAGATGAGGAAAACTCCGACGCGCTCGCACACTCAAATTCATTAAGGCGTTGATCAAGCCTTTGAATAGCTTGAGTTTGAATTTGAGTTGCTTGCTCTTGCTCAAGGATGAACTGTTGCAAGAGGCTTTCGAGAGAGGAGGTGGATGATGGTGGGTAAGTGATGGTAGGTGGTGGGACAGTGGTGGATGGGTGCGATGGACACAACACACTATTATCATGACTAAACAGAGAAGACTCATACGAAGTGTGGGGAGTGGGGTCAAGTGTGTCATACATGGGAGAAGCATCTCCGTGAGAGAAAAAAAGGATGATAATCAGTGGGTACATAGTGAGGGAACTAATCGGGAATGGGTGCACAAGGTGGCCATGATGACTGTCGGAACATGTGATTATCCGCAACAAGGGATTGGGATTCGTATTGTGTGGGAGGGTGATCAATCTTCCACCAATAGCTTGGTTTCTCACACCACTCGGTATTTACACATGTTCCATGGTGGGCTTGGATGGATAAGGAAGGTACGGGGACTCATAGGAGATGTGATTGGTGTAGGAACAATAGGTGCACTGTGAATATGGGAAATGGATAAAGTCATCCCATAAGGGATGTTCTTTGGCCATGATGGTGCGGATAGGGGAGAAAAAGGTTTCTCCAAAAACAAAATTTGGCTTTTTAATTTTTTTTTTAAAAGAAAGAAAATCTTTTTACGTTTTGAATTTTTGAAAAATAAGGAAAATATTTATATTTTTTTTCGTTTTGAAAATAAGAAAAAGGATGAAAAAAAATATATTTTTTGAATTTTTGAAAAGGGATAAAAGTGGACTTGGTATGAACACACACTAACGGAGCACACAAAAACCAACTACCAGGGGATTAGAATTAGTAACATACAAGCAAAGGAAAATCCTAACTAGTACGTAGCCAATTTTTATCTTCAATTAAGTGATTTGGTAGTCACATTTTAATTACTCCGTGAGCGAGAAAAATCATGGAATCTTATATGTCGCCTTTAAAAAATTGTGCTCCTACTTGGCTTGCTAGTTGATTGATTTTAATTAAGTGATGGCACGGGTTAACAACAAAGTGGAGTTAAGTGATTGAGTCGGGTGATGAAATACCTTCTCGTTTCAATGACCAGGTCTAGGTCTTAAGTTCATTAATTCATCAAACCATTCAAAGTAAGACTATGCAAAAATAAAATCACATACGAGCAAATAGTCAAACAATAAATGAACTCGCTAATAGGAGATGCACGAGTGATAAAGAAATGTACATCCAACAGCTTTTACACATGTAGGGTGAAGACCGAGTTGAGACGATCGGGGGAAGCTCGCCTAACTTCAGTTGTCCCCGGGGGTCCTACGGACACAAAGTAGAGAGGCTTTAAAATTCCATTCTCTCTCTCTCTACCTTGTCCCATTTCCCGTTTCGCTTTTTTTTTCATTAATTATTACAAACAATTGGTGTTCAAAATCACCACAAATAAATGTACAAGGCTTCAATATCCTAATACAAACAATCTATGAAAAATAAAGAAAAATATATATACAAATGAACAAATGTACAAAGCCTTCAAATGCTCCTTAACTCGAAAAGTCGACAACGGCACTTCGTGAAAAGTCAATCGTCAAAGTTTGAGAAAAGTCCAACACTTAAAAAGCCAGCAACGGCACCATTTGATATTTTGCCTTTTGTGTATATGTCGTTGTAGAGAAAAGAAGGTCAATCAAAAATCCCTTTTAGTACCTACAAACACACTGAAAATGTATATTGGTAAGTAAGGGGTCAATCCACGCTCTCTAATGTGGACAATAGCAAAATGAAAACTAAGTATGATATTAGGTAAGTGTGTAGTGTAGTGTATTGGAGCGTATGGTATTAGGTAAGTGTGTGTGTGTTTAATTTGGACCCTTAAAAATAAATAACACTAAAAAAAATAAAACGAATAAAACTAAAAATTAAAAATAAAATAAAGACTCAAATAAAATCAAATCAAACTAACTAACTAAAAAAACAAATAAAATACTAAAAACTAAAAACTAAAGAAACAAAAAAAAGTGGGGCATATACCAAATAGTCCCTTGAACTTTTTTTAATACATGTATGGTCCAAGCCTTTTTATTTTGTACCAAAAATCCTTCACCATGCCAAAAAGGCTTTACTATGCCATTAGCGCAGACCTTTAAAGATAAGAGAATAAGAGACTTTTTGGTACTAAATAAAAGGCTTGGACTAAATGTGTATTAAAAAATATTTGAGGGACTTTTTGGTATTTGATCCAAAAAAAAACTCGCCACGCAATTAAAAACACACGGACCCTAATATATACAACTACTGACAAATAAACATTGCTCAAAATGAAAATTAAAAATTAAAGTAACAAAATTAAATTAAACTAACTAAAAAATAATTTAAAAAAATACACTAATTAATAAGAAATATAAACAAAAATAGAAAATAAATCCTAGAAATTCTAAATAACACTAAAAATAAAAATGATTCAAACTAAAAATCTAAGAAAAATCTAAAAAAAATACAAACTAAACACACATGGGGTTCGGGGTTCGGTTTAGGCTCGGGTAAGGTAATGGGACTAGGGAATTATCTCCATTCTTAATGCATTTTTCCTTTAAATAACACCTTTAACACCGTAACTGCAATCAAGCATGCACATTAAATATTTACGCGCATAAGACCATTATAGCCGAGAATTAGCAACTAAAAACTGTCCATTTGGGGTATAAAATATACAGTTTTGAGTGCTTATCAATAGGAAACGATTCCACAAAGGAAGAGAGGACTCCCTCACCAAAAATTTCATTTACATACTTTTTTTCTTTTCTTTTCTTTTCATTGTTTACAACATTTTTTGTGTATAAGTAGATTGTAAGGTAATTTATAACTTTATTTCATGTTTGTTAAAAGCTTCTTACCTTTACTTTTGTATTATTTAATTTTTCTCTTTACATCCCGTAATGTAATCTTTTAAATTATCGTATTTTCTTTTCCTTGAATTCAAAAGCTTGACTTGTATTGAAATCCTTGCAGTTTATAATTTATGTTATCCAAGTTAATTAGAATAATTTAATAGTCCCATCGAAGTCTTCCCTAGGGGAAGCATAAGTCTTCTCAATTGAATCATTGAACGCAGCACAATCGTCTTATATTTTCACTACGCAAATATCTTTGATTAGCTAGACCACAAACCTTATATGGAATGATCGCATGCCTAATTAAATTTAATCACCAAGCCAAGTGAAAAAAAAACCCAAACATTAAGTGACGGTTAACCAAACTCCACAAAATAGGTTGGTTTTCTATTTTAAGATTTATAGGCTTGATCAGGACATATAGGTGCTCAATATTACAATCCATAGTGAGAGTCTTAATTCCAAAGTTGTGGTTATGTAAGGGATTCTTGATGAAGTTAGGCTTAGCCTTAGAGGGTGTTGTTATCCTCCTTTGCGAGATTAAATCTTGGACATAATGCTTTAAGCCCCAACATCCTTCTGAGTGTTTCCAATAATATGGTAGTATACGTAGTATAAGTCATCATAAAGTTCTCTGGTAGAATATTAAGTAGAGGTTTCAGATCTTTGGGCTTCAAGACCCCCTTATTTTTAAGATCTTGATATACGTTGCTTGTGGGAACATATATAGGATGAAATGGGCATCAGAACCTTTCTAGGAATCAAGGTGTTGGTGCTAGTGTCCATGTAGTCACAGGCACAATTACGTGGATGACATTAATTATTGTACTATTTTCCTAATTTGTTTCGGGGGTCATGAAGTGATGAGTTATCTTCCAAGCTTTAGTCTAGATTTTTAGTGGGAGTTTCATGAGGTCATTGTCGAACTGGGTCCCTATATCCATGAGGTCTTTGAAGTGTGGTGGGTATTGAGCTTTTCGCGGTAGGGTTTGACTAGATTCTTCTTTGCAATAGTGACTTTCTCTTATTTGGAGGACCAACTCACCACTTAAGCTTTTTTTATCTCTTCAACGGGAAATAAAGGTTCCCAAATGTTCTTTTACCTATTGTTTGGTCATCTTCAGATCCCCACGAGTGATATTGAACTCATCATATATGTATTATTTTGAAAATTCTCAACAAATATCGCTCCATGTCATGGCTCGTTCGTCCATTAATGAGAACCATTTAAGGGCGCCACATGACATGCTGTGTCTGAATGTTTTCACCATGATTTCTTTGGGTGAACAATTAGATTTCTCGTTCTGGCAAACTTTTTAATGTTTGGCAAACCTTTCAGGTAACATGGTGTTGGGATAGAGAGACAATTGTTAAACGTCCATAAGATCACCAAAAGGTCATAGTTTTCAATTTTTTTTGAGTATTTGGAAATCCATTCTAAGGTGAACCATGTTCAATGAGGCCTCAGTGGTGTTGATGATGACTACACTTTCGGTAGTGGATTTAAGAGGATGGTCGGTAGCATTGATCACAGCGGGTGGTGGTACGACATCCATATATGGTACGTTTGCCCCCTGAGCTCTGGATTTTTCCAGTTAGTTAAGGAGAGAAAATTTTTCTTGGATCAAATTAGACATGTCATTCCTTCAAGTGGATAAATTAGCCAGGACGTCAACTAGCGTCACTACTTAATCGACTTTAATGTTGATAAGACTACAAAGTCAAGGTATGAAATTTGCTCGGGTCCCATTACCACTATGATCTTTGTGATTTAATGGGAAATGTAGAGTAAATAAGTTAACTATGTAGCACGTAAGCTAGGACAAAAAAGATTTCAAGCTAGCATAGATGCATATGTTGGGTAAGCAGAAGTTACGACCCATTTCCTACAAGCCTATCACCTACTTCACAATTGTAATACCCGGTATTTTTACGCATAGTTACTTTATTATGAAATTATAGAAATTTAGATTGATTAATTAAGAGAGAAAATTTAATTAATAATTAATACGACTTTAATTGTAATAGTTACTAGCGTGACGAGAGTTAGTAATTATCGAAAATAATTATGTTAAAATCATGTAGAGTAAAAACTATGTTGAACATTATATAATATCCCGTATTTTTGAGTATTTCTATTTAATTAAATTGAAGAATTAAATAAGAAAATATGATTTGATTTAAATTACGCAAGAAAAGTAATTTAGTGAGATTAATTAATAATTGTGATTATGGAGTATTAATCGAGAGATAGATACTGATTAATATTGCCTCTTTCTATTTACTTAGCGCGAATAGTAAATAGTTACTTAGCACGTGTAGACCATTTTGGGGTGAGAGCGAGTAATATATTTTTAAGTGACTCAAATGATAATTTAAAGGTCACAGATGAGTCCAGAAGGGTTGAATTAGTCAAAATAGTATACTCGGGGGTACTGGTTGAGTCTCGGGATAATTTTGGACTAAACCGAGATCGTTCGGGGGCATTTTGGTCTTTTAACATGTGAGGGTATTTAGACCTAATAATTTGAGAGTCTTTTATCAGCCGTATGAAAGAGGGGTTAGGGTTAGAAAACCCATGAAAACACCAAGACCATTAGAGAGAAGGAGAAAACCATTCTCAAGGCTTAGAAGATGCTTTTGAGGAGATTGGGTTCGGATCTTGTATCTTAGGAGCCAAAGGAGGAAGGATTGAAGAAGAGAAGCATAAATCCATCATCAACTCCACGAAATCAGAACCCTTCTATCAAGGCAAGTTGTTTATTACAAAAATTATAAAGTTATAATACCCATGTGTAGGGTTTTTGAATAATTTTGTTAAATCAATATCTTGGAAAGAAAAGAATGATATTTATGCATGTTGGGATAGGAATCGCATGTAGATTAATTTAACATATGTATAGGAATAATATTCAGAGCTGATTAGAGAATTATTTTGGAATAAAATCTGGGTTTTAAATGAAAATATGGGAAGAACACCAAAACTAGGGTTTAGGAAATTCTGGGTTTAATCCACTATTTCTATAAATGAATTAAGGTTTTGATGCATTTGTAACGTTAGAAATTGTCCTAGTATATGTGGGAACATGTTGGGATAATTGGGTCGACGTTTGGTGTTCTATAATGAAGTTTGGAGATTTGTTAATGAAAGAAGGAATTAATAAAGAAGACGAGCTGCTGCTGTCCCAGATCGATCTTGAATGTCGATCGATCGACTGGATCGATCGATCAACCCCAGGGGTCGATCGATCGACTTAAGCTATTTTTCTCGAATTTTTCCTTGGTTAAGGTTTCTTTGATTTTTGGGAGTGAATGGGAATCCTAGGATTTATATTATACTTATACGAGAATGAGAATAAGACCAGTAAGTATATTGTTGAGGTCCGGTAAGGCCATTGGGTGTAGGATTTTGATTATGGACAGACGAGAATAAATCGATTGAGTAGAGCATCGAGGAATTTGGAATTGAGTTACGAGGCGAGGTAAAGTAAATCCAAGTAATAGACCAGATGGGTAAGTAATAACTATTGAAAGGGCCCTTAGTGTTGAGTGAATAATCAAATAAATGCGATAGAGAGAAATCATAAATTGACAAATACGGTTAATATAAGAGAATATTAAATTACGTACTAGTAGGATTGATAGGTTGGGTGTGTACCTACTAAATTGTATGAACTATTAGGTTAAGAGATGTATACCTAAATTATACGTTAGGGTCGATGAATTATTCTGAACTAACGTAGGGCTATTATACGTTAGGGTCGATAAGGCGTTCCGAACTAACATAGGGTTATTATATGTTAGTGTCGATGCAGTATTTCGAACTAAGATTGAGTTATCATATGTTTTGGGTCGATGAAAAATGTCGAACCAACCCTTCGAACTCATGGCATGATGAAAGAGTCCGAGCCAAAATTTGTGTATATAAATAATTGGGGTCGATGTAATATTCCGAACCAATTCTATACTTGGGGTCGATGAATCATTCCGAACCAAGAGTCCTTTACGTTTGTCAAAAGGACATAGTAGTAATGACTGATATTTAGTATATATTGTGTGTGAAATATATACTTAATGATATTCTACTTCTGTGTGTTAGTAGATTGATATATGATGTGTTTAATGATACATATGAAACTGGTAAGTTAAGTATTGAAACTTAATTATGAAACGTAATGTTAGATAGAGAATATCTAATTATTAATTTAAGTAGTGAAACTTAAGGTATTAATTATGAGAATTATAGAAATTTAGTAATGAAACTAAATGAGAAGTTCTAAATCATAACATAGGTGAAATGTTACTTGAGAATTAAATAACCTTCGTGAGGTGTTAATGAAATGGATGTACTGTATGGGCGATACGAGAACTTAGGTATAGATAAGTTCAGATGATTACATTAGTCCTACTTAGCTTGGGAGATATGACTAGGCAGGCTAAGTTTAGAACGTTAGGTGTGCACAATAGATGAGGAGTGAGTAAACTCAAGAGAGTGTACGAGAACCTAATATGTGTAATTAATAACCTCATTTGATATTGTGACAAACGCTTGCTAAATATTTTCAAAATGTTTTTAGTGCTAACTGTTGCTATAAAATATTTTTAAAACCTTTTAGGTGTCCAGCCACAGGGACGCCATGTATTGTTGATTTCATTCTAGGGACTCGAAGTTGTAGCACAGTGGAGGCTTACAGGAATTTTGATTAGACGATACCTCTCATTCAGATCTAGTGCAGGATCTCACACTATTCTGCATATGGACTTGTGGTTCGATATCAGTCTCAAATGTTTAGTTTTAGACTAGTGGTTTTTCTATTATTGTTTTGGGATTTTAGCCGATGGTTTATTCGGTAATACTCTTATGCTTTTGTACTTATACTTTGTTGATTGGGTTATAGTACATAGTGATTGTTATACTTTGTTACACATGGTTGATTTATCTTTTTTAATTTGGCACCGGTCTAATTTTCACTTAGGGGATTAATAATTAAAATGCTTTCGATAGTGATGCTACGAATAAACCATTTGTGAAACATGTTTTAATTTAATAAAGGCCTGATCAAACGATGTTGAAATTAAGCGGGGTGTCACAAATGGTATCAGAGCGTCAGGTTCTAGTGTCCATAGGATCTGTACGGCTTGCTACATTTTCAGCATATCATTGGATTAATATAGATCCCTATCTTAGGATTGTTGTACTCCTCTATGAACGTGGTTTACGTTCTCTTGCTATTTAGTAGATGAAGTGATATTTATATGAGTTCGAGTAGGGATGGTACATCGAACATGGCGGTAGGACCAGCATAGGCGTTGGAAAAACTGCAGCAGGAGGGGGCTCGGCATGAAGTAAGGAGTGTTCGAGGATGGTAATCATGGAAGAGATGACCGTTGTCGAGGTCACTCCTAGTGTGTAATGGAAGTAGAGGCTGCAAGGACTGTTGGGTCATAGCAAGCATTTTTCCAAGTACCGCGATGGTAAAGGGTGATGCTAATCTAGACCCGCCCAACGTAGTGATAATGGAAGGAGGTCTGAAGGACTGAAAAAACATTGACTGTGCATGTTAACCAATGGATGTAGAATATCCAGAGGTCTTAACTTTAGGGATAAAGTAGAAGTATTCATAAGTGAAAATTTGGGTAAATTTTTATAGAGGCAATGTGGTGGGGTTACCAGTCACCACATCCGGACCGAGGGTCAGTATACAAATAGAGGGATCTTAGGTATAGTTTAACCGTAAACTCCTCCAAGGATGGTTCAGAAGTGAAGTAAATGGAAATTTCTAAACCCATCACGTGAAAGCCTGGTAGAGACCAATTGTGAGAAAGAAATTTATCTGTTGAAGAGAACTTGTATTCGATAAGAGCCCTTGAGAGAATGGACTCACGAGTTATTATCGCCCCAATTTTGGGGAAACTCTGCTTGGATGACTTATGTGTATGATGGCAGTACGATTCTTCTTACAAGGTTGATAAAAATGCTCCTAGGTGAGCGGAGCTAAAAGAGTTTAAGGAATTAGTCAAAGAGTAAGATTGAATGTAAAGGGGCTAATGCAAGCCATAAGTGGGAAATTTATTGAATTGATTCTAAGTCAGGACTATTAAGTCCAATAGTGCGTTCCTCTTGGTCAGCGAAACTAAGGGAACCATGATTATAGTGTTCAGAATTGAGGCTGCCAAGTTTGAGAGGAGGAATACCCTAGACTGGTCGTGGTGGCCTGGAATAAGGGGATTTATGAAAAGATGTATTTTGTGGGACATGAGACCACACAATTTGATCTTGCCCGAAGTTGTTTAAGGGAATAATAACTCCGATATGTTTTACGTTCAAAGAAGGACAAGCGTGTTATGTTTGGGAACCATTCAAACCACCAGTGTGATGGGCAAGAAATTATATGAGTTTTAACCTCAAGATAATGAGGTATATGACGAGGCCTCACCTAAAAGAGGGTCGAGCTATCATTATTCATCAGTATGTTGGAGACTTTAGAGACTATGGATATCTCATAGTGATTGATCTCGGTGTGTAGGGACCTTAATGATGTGATTCAAGGTATGTCGTATGACCGCTGAGCGGAGAGATCGAGCTCGTTGTTGTGTTTAGCGCTAAGGACTTAGTGATAGTATAAGCCCAGTTCCACTTGACTCCTTTAGAGATGTTATAGTATGGTCGTACCTATTATCGGGGGATGGAAGTTGAATATCTCAACTATGTGATGTTCCGACAATGCTCAGTGGGAATGCATTGGGACAAGTCCCTTGTTTAAGTTCGGTTGCGAAAGGGGATACGACTGAATTTTTATGCACGTCAGGAAAAGAGACATTGTTAGATGCTAAGGCATCAGTGGAGCCGGTAGTGTTGTGGGAAAACACTGAAAAGGCTTATTTTGCCACGAAGGGAGAGGTGGGATTTTGTGAGCAAGAATTTGGTTTTTGGTCTATAGGGGATTGAGAATACTCGCAAGATTTTTGTCACGCAATGAAGAGAAGGTGAGAGTTAAGGAAAAGCATCTTATGAGTGCAGCGATCGAAATTTTATTTTTTGCAAATGTGCACGGAAAAAAGGGTGAATGGGCGCCCTAGTCAATTGGCATTCTTAGATATTCGAGATAGAGGGATGTGGATAATTTTTTTGATAAGTACACCAGTGGGAAATTTATGAGGCAAGACGTATTAATGAGATGGATTGAACGCCATGGGGGATAGACGATAATCCAAGTTTATATGTGCTGAGAGAGGTAGCACACCCTATGGGACAAGAATCAGTGGGAAGCCGTTCAAAGTTTATCTCTGGATATGGGAGACCTAACTGCTGTGAAGAAGTAACGCAAGGTTCTACTTGACGGAGTGTTGAGAGTGACTTACGCGTTACTAAAATGTTGATTCTTATAAGGTAACCAATCCTAAAAGTACGCCAATTACGAAGAGCACAGAGATTGTGAAGTATAAAATACCCGGAGTGAAAGGGGAATAGATTAGCAGTTGAGGAAATATGATGTAAGTGGGAAGCGATGTTGAGGAAGAGACATAGTGAGATTATCTCCAGACGCACCACTAGTTGATAGAGAAAGATGGGCTAGAAATGAGCAATCGGAATTTGGTGGTGAACCTACGTTTCCAGTGATGGAATGCATAGGCAGGCTTATAATTTATGGATGGGCTGTGAACATCATAACTAAGTCAACATTTTGTTGAGGTAGCGGAATGGGTTGACCGGGATGGACTAGTATGTCTTTGATAAGGAAGAGTGCACAAGTGCAAGGTGTCGCTCTATATTGTTATGAATTAGGATGGAATCCTAAAATCCCACCCTGTGAGAGATGGTCAAGAAGTAATGGAGATGAACTACGACTCCATGATTGTTAGAAAGGAAGATACTATGCTCTAACGATAGTGGTATTTTGGTAGAACCCACTGATCAATTCATATGTTAAATGTATACCTATATGAGCATATTTATAGGTAGTGTGAGTGTGCCTATATGGGCTGTAAATAAGGATTAGGTCCGTGGGTACCTATTATGAACTTATATGTACTTTGAGGTGTGGTTCAAAGAGACATTCTGAACTCTTAGACCATAATGCATAATATGAGGACATTCTATTGGAGTATGACATTTTAGAATATATGAAGTGTGAAATATATAGCTCCTAAATTAACTACTCATGTGCAATGAGATATATATATACATATATTGTTGCTCGAGGTGTGATTCCGAGACAATATAACAAATCACTATTGGTGATCGAGGTGGAATTCGAGCCAATAACCCCAAAAGTGTTATAGGAGGGGGGGTGATTTTAATAAGTGTTAATATTATATGTTATGTGTAATAAATATATACCTTATGATTTTCCTACTTATGTGCGATAATAAGTATGCTGAATTCTGTATTGGGGTCGATGATGTTTTGGACCAATGCATGAAGGATCGATTTGGGGTCGATGATTTTTCGAACCAAATAGATGATGAATAATAAACATTGGTATCGACGGAAGGTCTGAACCAACATATGCATTACATTTACCTTGGGGTCGAGGGATTTTTGGACCAACGTAAATGATAGGACGATTGGGGTCAATGATTTTGTCAGACCAATTTTCCTTATAGTATATATTGTGTGTGAAATATATACCTTAAATATTCTACTTATGAGTGATAGTAGACACATAGAAGCAATATATAGAGATATACATCAAAAGGATAAATTAAGTAGGGAGAAACTTAATTTCAAGAGTTAACGTTAGATTGGGAAAAATCTATGGAGATATTAAGTAGTGAGACTAAATTATAATATATGAGGCATGGATAACATGAGATAAGGGTTTATAATGAAGCAAGGCATATACTTGGGGTGACCCTTAGGATGATATGAATTGATTTTTGGGTATGAGAGGAAACAGTGATGTTTAAGGTCCTTAGTCTTAATACCAGCCTTATCCTAATTTCGAGGACGAAATTCCTTTGTAAGGGGGGTAGTATGTAATAACCTGTATTTCTGAGTATTTATATTTAATTAAATTGGAGAATTAAATGAGAAAATATGATTTTATTTAAATTTTGCAAGAAAAGTAATTTAGTGAGATTTATTAATAATTCTGATTATGGAGTATTAAACGAGAGATAGATACTGATTAATATTGCCTCTTTCCATTTATTTAGCGCGAGTAGTAAATAGTTACTTAGCACGTGTAGACCATTTTGGGGTGAGAGCGAGTAATATATTTTTAAGTGACTCAAATGATAATTTAGAGGTCACAGATGAGTCCGGAAGGGTCGAATTAGTCAAAATAGTATACCCGGGGGTACTGGTTGAGTCTCGGGATAATTTTGGACTAAATCGATATCGTTCGGGGGCATTTTGGTCTTTTAACATGTGAGGGTATTTAAACCTAATAATTTGAGAGTCTTTTATTAGCCGTATGAAAGAGGGGTTAGGGTTAGAAAACCCATGAAAACACCAAGACCATTAGAGAGAAGGAAAAAACCATTCTCGAGGCTTAGAAGATGCTTTTGAGGAGGTTGGGTTTGGATCTTGCATCCTAGGAGCCAAAGGAGGAAGGATTGAAGAAGAGAAGAATGAATCCATCATCAACTCAACGAAATTAGAACCCCTCTGTCAAGGCAAGTTGTTTATTAAAAAAATTATAAAGTTTTAATACCCATGTGTAGGGTTTTTGAATAGTTTTGTTAAATCAATATCTTGGAAAGAAAAGAATGATATTTATGCATGTTGGGATAGGAATCACATGTAGATTAATTTAACATATGTAGAGGAATAATATTCAGAGCTGATTAGATAATTATTTCGGAATAGAATCTGGGTTTTGAATGAAAATATGGGAAGAACACCATAACTAGGGTTTAGGAAATTCTGGGTTTAATTCACTATTTCTATAAATGAATTGAGGTTTTGATGCATTTGTAACGTTAGAAATTGTCCTAGTATATGTGGGAACATGTTGGGATAATTGGGTCGAGGTTTGGTGTTCTATAATGAAGTTTGGAGATTTGTTAATTGAAGAAGGAATTAATGAAGAAGAAAAACTGTTGCTGTCCTAAATCGATCGATCGATCTTGAATGTCGATCGATAGACTGGATCCATCGATCGAGCCCAGGATTCGATCGATCGACTTAAGCTATTTTTCTCAAATTTTTCCTTGGTTAAGGCTTATTTGATTTTTGGGAGTGAATGGGAATCCTAGGATTTATATTATACTTATATGAGAGTGAGAATAAGACCAGTAAGTATATTGTTGAGGTTTGGTAACGCCATTGGGTGTAGGACTTGGATTATGGACAGACAAGAATAAATCGATTAAGTAGAGCATCGAGGAATTGGGAATTGAGTTACGAGGCGAGGTAAAGTCAATTCAAGTAATAGACTTGTAGGGTAAGTAATAACTACCGAAATTATATGTGAAGGGTAACTAGGGCCCTTAGAGTTGAGTGAATACTCAAATAAATGTGATAGAGAGAAATCGTAAATTGACAAATACGGTTAATATAAGAGAATATTATATTACGTACCAGTATGATTGATAGGTCGAGTATGTACCTACTAAATTGTATGAACTATTAGGTTGAGATATGTATACCTAAATTATACGTTAGGGTCGATGAAGTATTCCGAACTAACGTAGGGCTATTATACGTTAGGGTCGATGAGGCATTCCGAACTAACATAGGGTTATTATATGTTAGTGTCGATGCAGTATTCCGAACTAACATTGAGTTATCATATGTTTTGGGTCGATGAAAAATGTCGAACCAACCCTTCGAACTCATGGCGTGATGAAAGAGTCCGAGCCAGAATTTGTGTATATAAATAATTGGGGTCGATGTATTATTCCGAACCAATTCTATACTTGGGGTCGATGAATCATTACGAACCAAGTGTCCTTTACGTTTGTCAAAAGGACATAGTAGTAATGACTGATATTTAGTATATATTGTGTGTGAAATATATACTTAATGATATTCTACTTCTGTGTGTTAGTAGATTGATGTATGATGTGTTTAACGATACATATCAAACTGGTAAATTAAGTAGTAAAATTTAATTACGAAACGTAACATTAGATAGAGAATATCTAATTATTAATTTAAGTAGTGAAACTTAAATACAAAAGGGGGAAGGTTTTAATTGTGAGAATTGTAGAAATTTAGTAGTGAAACTAAATGAGAAGTTTTGAATCATAACATAGGTGAAATGTTACTTGAGAATTAAATAACCTTCGTGAGGTGTTAATGAAATGGATGTACTATATGGGCGGTACGAGAACTTAGGTATAGATAAGTTCAGATGATTACTTTAGTCCTAGTTAGTTTGGGAGATATGGCTAGGCAGGATAAGTGTAGAACATTAGGTGTGCACAATAGATGAGGAGTGAGTAAACTCTAAAGGGTGTACGAGAACCTAACATGCGTAATTAATAACCGCATTTTATATTGTGATAAGCGCTTGCTAAATATTTTCAAAATGTTTTGAGTGCTAACTCTTGCTATAAAATATTTTCAAAATCTTTTAGGTGTCCAGCTACAGGGAGGCCATGTATTGTTGATTTCATTCCAGGGACTCGAAGCTGTAGCACAGTGGAGGCTTACAGGATTTTGATTAGAAGATATCTCTCATTCAGATCTAGTGCAGGATCTCACACTATTCTACGTATGGACTTGTGGTCCGGTATCAGTCTCAGATGCTTAGTTTCAGACTAGTAATTGTTCTATTATTATTTTGGGATTTTAGCCGATGGTTTATTTGGTAATACTCTTATGCTTTTGTACTTATAATTTAGTGGTTGTTATACTTTGGTTGATTTATCTATTTTTAGAAAGATAAAATTTGGCACCGGTCTAATTTTAACTTAGGGGATTAGTAATTAAAAAAAATTCGATAGTGATGCTAAGAATGAACCATTTGAGAAAGCCGTTTTAATTTAATAAAGGCCTGATCACCCGATGCTTAAATTAGGCAGGGGGACACACATTACGTAGTGAGTAATGTAATAGATGGTTTCGAAAATATTATTATGGCCGGGGATGAGATACAAGACAGTTAAGATATAATTATTTGGAACGCTCGTATGAGTCACGACACTATTATACATTTGGGGGTTAAAAAGGTAAATTAATTTTAAATAACTCGAATGCTATTTTGAGTTCGCCAGTGTGTCCGGAAGGGTCAAAATAGTCAGAAAACACTACTTGGGTGTTATATTTGGAGTCCGGGGCATTTTAGCCTAAAATGACACCTCAGAGGGGTATTTTAGTCTTTTATGATTTTTGAGTAATTAAATGGACGAAAATTAGGTTCAATTAAAAGCTACATGGGTTAGAGTTCTGTTAGTTTCAACTTACGTGAGAAAGAGAGAGAAATAGAGGGTGAATCAAAGAGGAAGGAGAACCATAGTAGAGGAAGGGGCAAACTCAAGAGATTTCACACAAATGTTGCACCAAAGTGTAGATCGTGACGAGAGGATCAACCACATATCAATTTCAACCCGAGAATCAAAAATCCATTCCAAGGTAAGTGTTTATATTGCTAGTTTATTTAGCATATATTGTTCCTATTAAACTCTGTTGATGGTTTAGACATAATATGATGAAATATGGGTTTCATTAGGTGTAATCGTAAAAGAACATTACATTTTGGTGATGGGTTGCATATAGAGGATTTACCCATTTTTAGACTTTTAAATCTGGAGATTTTATGTACAAATGACGAACTAAATTAATGGTTTTAATAATTAAAGTGTTGGGTTCATTATATAAGAATTCTTAGAGATTTTAGAAATTATTGGTTTTCTTTTTGAAAACATAAAGATTTGAACACTAATTTGTATTATAATTTTCCTCATGATGATTAGGGATAGTTTAGAACCATCTAAATTGATGTTGGATGAAATTTGGATTGAGTTTGAGGTTTTTAATGTTGGGAAAAACTATTTGGGGGAAGAATAGGGCCAGTTCGGAATTCTCGTTCGAAGACCAGCCCAGGTCGTTCAAACGACCTCGTTCGAATGAGAATTCCAACGAGTCATCCAATGAGATTTTGAGTTCATTCGAAGTGAGGAGTTCGTTCGAACAACTTCGGTGTAACGAGAATCCCTTAACTTCTAACGAGAGATCAGAATACACTTTTTGAGTCCGATTAGGTTAAAAAAGCATCCTAGGGATATCCAAGTGAGTGAAATAACCTACGTGAATGACTTGTGGCCTAAAGTCCGAATTAATAGTGAATTGGGAGTGTGATTATTCTCAGGATGTAGAAAGTTCATAGAACTGAGGAGAGTTAGGCTCAAGAGAGTGTATATATATATATGATCTACGGAGAGGGTAAAAATAATAATAATTCTTACGTATTATGGTAATTGGGTTACGTGAACACCTATTCAGTTATATAAGTTGTGTGCATGCTTATTACACGAAATATTATGTGTATGACATACCTAGCTACTGGTTATCGAACGGAGGTTAGCACGTGGTGGACGACCATATCTTGTGTGCCTTCAGGGGATTTTGAGTCATACCACTAGAGCATGGAACCTAGTTACGGGCTATCTGTGAGAACGATAGTGATGGCGATCGTATGGGTACGTAGGTATGTGTGTAGCCCATCGGTTTGGAACTATGTTCACCTCCAATATGTGTATATATTTTATTAGTTCTCGAGAGACTAAACATGTTGTCCTTTATGCGTGAGCGTTGTAATGGGACTAGATAGCCGAGTATGCCAAGCACCGGGGTTTCTTAACCATGGGTGCAATATTGATATATATTGGTATGTATACATAGTGAGATTTTATATATGTATACTGAGTTCCTATTATGTGTTACATGTTGGCTACTTTATTAAAATATATACTTATTGGGTCACCTGTTGAGAAGTAAGAATGCTATGAGAATGAGTTAAAGTATCTTTTATTTAGGTGCTCACACACAGGGACACCGGACTTAGGATATTCCATTCATTTTTCGAGTTGTACCTGTTGTGAAAGCTACAAGATATTACAAGTAGATTCTTTTGAGTTTATTTATACTTATCTATCAATAATTTATTTTAGTTGGACATGTCGCCCCGCCTATTTTACATTCAGTGATTTAGAGTTGTTTTATTCTATTATTAGACTTCGATTTCATGTTATTGGATTATTGTATGGGATTTTGACTGGAAATGTTTACTCCAGTTCTTTTTTTAAATTCAGTTAGTTCATTCCTTATGATATTGTGAAGTATGGTGATTATTATATATTTCCCTTTAATGATGATGGTTAATAATAAGATAAAATTTTGATACCAACCTTTTTAAATATTAGGTGGTTAGTTTTTATTAAATTAAAATTTGAGCTTTCGACAGTGATGCATTATCTGAACCAACTTGATATTTTGAAATTAACTCATTGAGGACTGATCACCCGGTAATTAATTAGGCGCGGTTTCACAGGTGGTATCATAGCATCAGGTTCTAGTGTTAGGATTTGTATGGCTTGTTATCTTTCCGCATAGCGTCCTTTGATATAGAGCCCTGTATTTCAGGATTGTTGTACTCTTTATGATTTTTACGCTCTTCAGCTACTTTAAGATAATAACTATAGACTTATGAAACTTTTATCTCCTTTCAGATGCCTCCTCAATGTGCACAGATAGTTCCCAGGGATGCCCAGCCCGAACCTCAGCCTGCACTAGCTTAGGGTATGATGAATGCCACTAAAGTTATTGTAGCTCAAGAGGTAAATACGGCATTGGCAGTTGTGTAGCAGGCACCACCTCAGGCACTAGTCATGGCTCTAGTTTAGGCCCAAGCCTTCCCGTCTGCTAGGAATGTGTTAGGGATGCCTTATAGAAGGCGCACCCTTCGGAGTTTACAGGGAGCTCTGACGTAGTGGTAACGAGCCAATAGAAGAAGGATATCCATAGGCATTTGAGCATGCATGAGTGCACGGAGGTTCAGAGTCAGATATTGGCCATGTTCAAGTTATTGGGAGCAACACTGCAATGGTGGGAGTCTATTACCACCACTGATTTGAGAGACACACTCACGATTAGAGACTTTTGGGTGTGCTTCGACAACAAATATTTCCCCTCGGACGTCCAGACAGAGATGAGATGAAAGTTAGTGATCTTGAAGAAGGAAGGAAAGACCGTGGTGGAATATCAGACAGAGTTTATCAACCTTATGAACATTATATCGGAAGAAATCTCGACTGAGGAGAAGAAGATTCAGCATTTTATGGAGGATCCGCCAGCATTTGATAGGCAATATTTCTTTGGACACCTATTCGAACGTGGTTAATGCAGCACTACTCCACTATCTGGACCATCGTTTTCATCTAACAGAGGTTAAATAAGTAGGACAGTCGAGCCAGCAGGGTAAAACAAGAGGAAATGGTGACAGTGGGGCACAGGTAGTTCAGGGTCAGCATAGACACAATGATCAGGGTTCCCAGCAGGGGGATCCTAAGAGTTTCAGGTTAGGAAGTTTTAGACATGGGCAGGGAGGCTTCAGACATAGCCAGCTAGGTCAGCACGGCCATCAGGGCCCGCAACAAGTTTAGCATGTCCAACATGGCGAATGGAGAGGTGGAAATGACCATCAGGGTCGAGGACAGTAGGGACAAACGGGAGGACCCTTCCCAGGGAGATTTTTCACGTGTGGCAACACTGGCCATAAGCATCAGGACTGCCCTAAAAAGGGTAAAGTCCAGTAGCAGGGTGCTCTCCAGGAAACTTAGAGACCATTATTTCCCGCAGCTCTCCCAGCACCCCCACAAATGCCAGCACTGCCACCCATTCCAGCTGTCCCAATTTAGCAGGGGCAGTTTTAGTACGGACAAGTCTACAATCTTCACCAGGCCACAGTCCCGTAGGACCCACCCGCTATTGAGGGTATGTTTTCTATCCATGGTACTTTGGGGCACATTTAATTTGACACGGGTTCCACACACTATTTTATTACCATAGGGATTTGCACGTACTACGGGATTATTTAATACAGTAGAGAGTATATTCACTTATGTGGATTCACCATTGAGTAGAGGTTCCATAATTTCTTTTATTTGTTTGGGAGTCGGTACAGAGATTGGGAGGTTTATCTCACCCGCTAACATGCTCGTATTGAATATGTCCGAGTATGATACGATTATAGGTATGTATTGGCTTGTCAGGTATAGGGCCATGATTGATTGTTGTAGTAGGAGTATTGTTTTTTCCATACCCAGTCAGGAGATGTTCATGGTGGCGATGCCTCGCCTTGAGGGAGGATCGTCCACACATCTACACTATATAGAGGAGGAGACATCTAGGGAGGTGGTGGTACCACTTGACTCGATTCCTGTTGTTCGAGAGTTCTATGATGTGTTTCTAGAGATTCCGAGGTTACCACCGAGTAGAGAGATAGACTTTATCATTGATTTAGCATCGAGCACTCGGTCAATGGCCCGCTCACCTTACCATATGGCTCCAGCAGAGATGAGGGAGTTATGTGACCAGATTGAGTAGTTGTTGGGGCAGGGGTTTATCTGTAGGAGTACGATGCGGTGGGGTGATCCCGTATTGTTCGTTAAGAAGAGATATGGATCGTTGAGGTTATGCATCGATTATCGAGAGTTGAATAAAGTCACGATACAAAATAAATATTCATTGCCTCTAATCGATGACTTATTTGACCAGTTGAGAGTAAATGCCTTCTTCTAAAATATTGACTTGATGTCGGGATTCCATAAGTTGCGTATTAGGGAGTAGGATGTATCGAAGACTGACTTCTTGACGAGATATGGTTCCTATGAGTTCAGAGTTATCCCCTTAGGGATAACTAATGCCCCAACCTTATTTATGGACTTGATGAACACGGTGTTCAGAGAGTTCCTGGGCCAGTTCATCATCGTCTTTAATATGACATTATGGTTTACTCACAGACCAAGGAGGAGAATGTCGAGCACTTGAGGCAGGTTTTGCAGACACTACGTCAGCATGAGTTATACACAAAGTATGAGAAATGTGGGTTTTGGCTAAAGGAGGTTCAACTTTTGGTACATTCATCTCTGACAGAGGGATATCTGTGGATCTGGGGAAGGTGTCATTGGTGAGGGAGTGGCAACATCCCACAACATTGACCGAAATACGCAGTTTCTTGGGCCTAGCTAAATACTACAAGAGGTTCATTCGAGGGTTTTCAAAGATAGAGGTTCCGTTGACTCACCTGACTCTCAAAGGGGTTCCGTTTATCTGGAGTGATGCCTGTTAGTTGGGCTTTGATGAGTTGAAAGACAAGTTAACCTAAGCACCAGTGTTAGCATTGCCCAAGACGAAAGTGGAGTATCGAGTCTACACTAATGCGTCCTTATTATGACTTGAGGGTGTGCTTCAGCAGGAGAATCAGGCTATAGCTTATGCCTCCCGTAAGCTTAAGCCTCATGAGAGGAATTACCCCACCCACGACTTGGAGTTGGCAGTGGCCGTGTTTTCACTTCAAATTTGGAGACATTACCTCCTAGGGGAGAAAGTTCGAGTGTTCACGAACCAAAAATCACTGCAGTACCTTTTCACGCAGACATAGTTAAATATGCATCAGCGTTAGTGGCTTGAGTTTGTGAAGGATTATCAATTTGACATCCAATACCACTCGGTAAAGGCTAATATGGTAGAAAACGCGTTTAGCCATAGGCCAGTAGGTGCGGTGGCCGAGGTGTAGAAAGCAAAATGGAAGGAGTTAGGACACCAGGATGCAGTGGCTCGATCGTTCATGTTTGTGATGATAGTTACGCCCTAGATTATTACGAGAGTAGCACAGACTCAGTCAGCTGATCCTTTCTGCTAGAGTCAGATAATGCAACTTCTAGCTGAGGGGGCTGAGTCATATACCGTGGGTTCAGATGGGGGTCTACATTTTAATGGAAGGTTGGTTATTCCTGAGGGAAAAGACTTATGACACAAGGTGATGATAGAGTCGCACGGTTCACGATTTGTGGTACATCATGGTGGGGATAAAATGTACCGGGATATGAAAAGACAATACTGGTGGAGTGGGATGAATAAGAATATTGCTGAGTTCATCTCGAAATGTGCCACTTGTCAGCTAGTAAAGGTGGACCACCAGAGACCGGCAAGACTTTTACAGCCATTAAAGTTTTCTATGTGGAAATGGGAGAGTATTTCCATGGACTTCATCACAGGATTACCCACATTACAGACGGCTCACGATTCGATATGGGTGATAGTGGATCGACTGACCAAGGTAGCCCACTTTCTGCCAGCCCGAACGAATTATACCAAGGGACAGTATGCCTAGATATTCATAACAGAGATAGTGAGACTTAATGGGGTGCCTCTCAATATCGTGTCTGACAGAGATAAGGTGTTTGTGTCTCAATTTTAGAAGAGTTTCTAGGAGGTAATGGGTACGGAGTTACGACTGAGTACAACCTATCACTCACAGATGGATGGACAGACCGACTAAACAAATCATATTTTAGAGGACATGTTGCATATGTGCATTATTAATGTTGGTGGAGGCTGGGAGCAGTACCTTCCGCTGGTGGAGTTTGCCTATAACAACTCCTATCAGTTTACTATCGGTGTGGCTCCATTCGAGGAGAAATACGACAAACATTTTCATTCCCTAGCATGTTTGTTAGACGTGGGGGACAACAAGTTGCTTGGTCCGGAGGTGATTCGGGATACTTCGGCGAGGATAGAGTTTATACGAATCCGAATTCGGGTTGCTTAGGATCGGCGAAGAGCTACGCCGACGCCAAGTGATATTTCCAAGAGTTCAATATTATAGACTAGGTGTTATTTCGAGTGTCTCCTATGAAGTGAGTTATGCGTTTTGGGAAGAATGGGAATTTGGCACCTAGGTATGTAGGGCCATTCCCCATTATCGAGAGGATTGGGCGAGTTTCTTATAGACTTCGGTTACTGGAGCACTTGCATAGGGTTCATGACGTGTTCCATATCTCTTCACTGAGGGGATATCTTCAAGATGATTTGGCCCATACTCACATTGCATTGGAGGAAATCGACTTACAGCCTGATAGCTCTTACGAGGAGGGGTCGGTTGCTATCCTAGACCTTAGCGAGAGGAAGTTGAGGTCGAAGATAGTACCACTAGTCCGTGTTCAGTGGTGGCACCATAATGTTGAGTAATCTACCTGGGAGCACGAGGATGATATGCGTGAACGTTATCCAGAGTTATTCTTGCCAGGTATACTTTCATTTTCGAATTTTAGGACGAAATTATGTTATTTGGGGGGAAGTATGTAATATCCTGTATTTTTATGCATAGTTACTTTATTATGAGATTATGGAAATTTGGATTAATTAATTTAAGAGAGAAAATTTAATTTATAATTAATTCGACTTTAATGGTAATAATGACTAGAGTGACAAGAGTTAGTAGTTATCGAAAATAATTATGTTGAAATCATGCTGAGTAATAACTATGTTGAACATTACATAGTGAGTAACGTAATAGACGATTTCGAAAATAATATTATGGCCGGGGAAGAGATACACGACCGTTAAGATATAATTATTTGGGACGCGTGTATGAATCACGTCACTATTATACATTTGGGGATTAAAAAGGTAAATTATTTTTATATAACTCGAAAGACTATTTTGAGTGCGCCAGTGGGTCCGAAAGGGTTGAAATAGTCAGAAAACATTACTCGAATGTAATATTTGGAGTCCAAGGCATTTTAGCCCAAAATGACACCCCGGACTGGTATTTTAGTCTTTTGGGATTTTTGAGTAATTAAATGGACAAAAATTAGGTTTAATTAAAAGCTACGTGGGTTAGAGGTCTGTCAGTTTCAACTTACGTGAGAACAAGAGAGAAATAGAGGGTGAACCAAAGAGGAAGGAGAACCAGAGGAGAGGAAGGGTCAAACTCAAGAGATTTCACAGAAATGTTGCACCAAAGTGTAGATCATGACGAGAGGATCAACCACATATCAATTGCAACCCGAGAATCAAAAATCCATTCCAAGGTAAGTGTTTATATTGCTAGTTTATTTAGCATATGTTGTTCCTGTTAAACTCTGTTGATGATTTAGACATAATATGATGAAATTTTGGTTTCATTAGGTTTAATCGTAAAGGAACATTAGATTTTAGTGATGGGTTGCATGTAGAGGATTAACCCCATTTGTAGACTGTTAAATCTGGAGATTTTATGTACAAATCACGAATTAAATTAATGGTTTGAATAATTAAAGTGATGGGTTCATTATGTGAGAATTCTTAGAGATTTTAAAAATGATTGGTTTCCCTTTTGAGAACATCAAGATTTGAACACTAATTTGTGTTATAATTTTCCCCATAATGATTAGGCATAGTTTAAAATTATCTAAGTTGATGTTGGACGAATTTTGGATTGAGTTTGAGGTTTGGAATGTTAGGGAAAACGATTTTGGTGAAGAACAGAGTCAGTTCGAAATTCTCGTTCGAAGACCTGCCCAGGACGTTCAAATGACCTCGTTCGAACGAGAATCCCAATGAATCATTTAATGAGATTCTGAGTTCGTTCGAACTGAGGAGTTTATTAGAATGACCTCGTTCGAACGAGAATCCTTTCACTTCTAACGAGATTTCAGAATACACTTTTTGAGTCCGGTTATATTAAAAATAATCTTGGGGTTATCCAAGTGAGAGAAATAACCTACGTGAATGACGAGTGACCTAAAGTCTGAATGAATAGTGAATTGGGAGTGTGATTATTCTCAGGATGAGATAGTTCATAGACGCGAGGAGAGTTAGGTTCAAGAGAGTGTATACATATATATATGATCTACGAAAAGGGTAAAAATAATAATACTACTTACGTATTATGGTAATTGGCTTGTGTGAATGCCTATTCAGTTATATAAGTTATGTGCATGCTTATTACATGAAATATTATGTGTATAACATACCTAGCTACTGGCTATCGAACGGAGGTCAGCACGTTGTGGACGACCATAACTTGTGTGCCTTCGGGGGATTTTTAGTGGTACCACTAGAGCATGGAATCTAGGTATGGGCTATCTGTGAGAACGATAGTGATGACGGTCGTATGGGTGCATAGGTATGTGTGTAGCCCATCGATTTGGAACTATATTCACCTCCAATATGTGTATATATTTTATTGGTTCTTGGGAGATTAAACATATGTTCCTTTATGCGTGAGCAATGCAATAGGACTAGATATCCAAGTATGCCTAGCATCGAGGGTTCTTAACCATGGGTTCAGTATTGATATATATATATATATATATATATATTGGTATGTATACATAGTGAGATTTTATATATGTATTCCGAGTTCCTATTATGTGTTACATGTTGGATACTTTATTAAAGTATATACTTATTGGGTCACCAGTTCAGAAGTAAGAATGCTATGAGAATAAGTTAAAGCATCTTTAATCTATTCCTAAATAATAGAGATATATCGTCTTCAGGTTATTTAGATATTTTATCTGGCATAGTGGTTATATTACGTATAATCAGGCATAGTATCGTGACTTGTATGGGTAGTTAGACTCGCTAGGTTTGCACATCAGATGAGAGGTGAGCATCTCAAGTGAGTACGCTAAGTTAACATGAATAATATTTGTGTTAATTAACCAATTTAAGCACTTGCTATATTTAAACTATTTTCTACTCGGGCTCTGACCCGTTTTTCAGCAAATCTCTTTTCTTGTTCTATTAATTTAAGTGCTCAGCCACAGGGACACCAGACTTAGGAGATTCCATTCATTTGTTGAGATTTAGCTACTGTGGAAGCTACAGGATATTGCTAGTAGACGCTTCTGAGTCTATTTCTCCTTATCTATCAGTCATTATTTCAGTTGGACATGTCGTCCCTCCTATTTTACATTCAGAGATTTAGAGTTGTTTTATTCTATTATTAGACTTTGATTTCATGTTATTGGATTATTGTATGGGATTTTGACTGGAAATGTTTACTCCATTTCTTTATTTAAATTCAGTTAGTTCTTTCCTTATGATATAGTGATATATGGTGATGATTAGATATTTCTCTTTAATGATGATGGTTAATAATAAGATAAAATTCTGACACCAGCCTTTTAAAATATTAGGTGGTTAGTTTTTATTAAATTAAAATTTAAGCTTTCGACAATGATGCATTATCTGAACCAACTTGATATTATGAAATTAATTAATTAAGAATTGATCACCCGGTAATTAATTATGCGGGGTGTCTTAACAACCCTAACTTAAGGATTAAAAAATTAAGTGAAATTTAAGAATGTTGTGTTGTAACCTCTCTTAAGAAACTTTCTCGATGATTAAAACCTATTTGAGAGATGTCGTTATTTGGGGAACCTTCTAGATTTTGTTATTATTTAATTGTGTTATAGTAATTTTACTAAATAAGACTATACAACTGTAATATCCCTCCCTGGTAAATTAGTTAAATTATATATGAGGAGGAATTAATTATAATTTGGGGATGAAATTGAAAAAAATAAAAAGGGTCGTTCAAACAACAATGGTATGTCGTTCAAAAGACATGGTATGATCGGGATAAGGGTTGCGAGAACTAGGGAATCTAACGACGTGCTACTGGTTTACAGTAGCAAGTCGTGCAAAGGATCGCGCGATCCACAGTTCAAACGACATTAGATGTCGCTCACATGACATATCGTTCGAACGAGGTTGGTCGAGTTTTTGACCTCAGATGACCTTATGCGATGTCACAATTTAGAGCGTTGGATCTTTGTGTTGTTGAGCTCAAACTAGCTTAGAAGGGGAAAATGATATTTGGAGTCTTGGTGAGGTTTTATAAGGGTTTGTTTGGTCTAATTGGGGTTGATTGTGTTAGGACAAAATAGAACAAGGAGAGATAGAGAGTGAGAGTGAGGTGGGTGGTCTTCCCCCTCCATCCACCACCAAACCACCACTCCACCACCATTTTAGATGATATTCCACCATGTACAAGACCAAAATACCCATTTCTACCATTGACAAAGGACAGCTATGAATATTGGAGGAGTATTTGAGGATTTTCGTGGAGAAAATGAAGTGGGTTTTGAAGAGGTTCTTGATTGGGAACTTGCAAGAACATTTTGGAACTTTTGGAGGATGCATTTGGTAACCTCTTAAGGCCACCTTTGGAGGTGGGGGTTGGTCCTCCTACACCAACACTTTCACCACCATTTGAGCCATTAGAGGTGGCTAAAACCTTAATCTTAGTGTAATGGATTATTTTTGCACATTATAGCCTTATACTTAGACTATTTGAGTAGGGTGTATTTAGTTAAATGGTATAATTGTTGTGTAGAAGACAATAAACATTTTTATGACATAAAAATGTTGAAAAACTATTTTTCTTAAAAAATAAAGAATAAATAAATATTTTAAAGTTTTGAAATAATAAAGGTTGATGTTTTATGAAAATGGTGTATTTTCTAGAAATATTGATGAAAACATTTTATGAAATAAAATGTTTGTAGAGAATGTCATGTTTTGGTAAACATTGATGAAATAATGTTCTTGCAAAATGATGATTTTACGAAAATTAGATAATTATTAAGGTTAAAGAAATAAAAATGTCTTTTGTGCCTTAAAAATGCATTTTTGCAAGTTTAATGATTTCCCATGATGAAAAATATGTTTAAACCATATGGTATGATTTTTTGGGTTTAAAGTCCATCTTCTCATGCATATAAACTTGTAGTATTTTGATATTAAATATATAAATAAGTTTAGATAAGGTTTTGTTGGGTTTAAATATAAAATAAGAAAGGTTAGAAATTAGTCTTCAATTTGTGTGAAATTAGGATTAAAAAATATAATGAACGTGAGATTATAAGACTACACATGTTGATTAAAACAAAATGGCATTTTCTTACAAAAGTAGCCTTAAGTGTAAATAGATTTCTTAAATGAAGAAGTAAAGAAATCTGTGCTTGAGAAAGTGTTGATAAAAGTATTCATTAAGTGTTAATTGGTAAACATAGAGAAACTAATTTATAACTTAGTAATGTCATAAAGGATTGACACTTAAGGACTTAAAAAGGGATTAAAGGTGTAAAAGTGTTTCCAATTAAATAGAATATTATTCCAAGTGTAAGAAGGTGTTAAAGTGTTAAAAAATTTAAGTTGTTGGTATGAATAACTTAATAGTGTTTTGAGAAAATTAACACTTGAGAAATGGTGTAAAAGATGATTTTGGAAACAAATGGGTAAAATAGTAATTTTACTTAAAGTGGAACATTTTTATGAAATAAAAATGTTGGAATAGGTGTTACACAAAGTGGTCCTAAATGAATATGATTTTGGAATAAAATTAAGGTTAAAGTGTAAAGTACATGAAATAGTGAATTTTCAAAGTGTAACACAAGTTGTGGCAGTAAAGTCCCAGGCTTTGGCGTCTGCCGTGTAAAAAGAAAAAGAGGAATAATGTGAATATTTGTAAATTGTTAAAACACAAAAAGAAAACTCAAATGAAATCAGGATAAGTCAAGAAGGTCCCGAAGGCCTTGGATGAAAAGCCCTAAAATATTGGCCAGAGCATATGGTGGGCATAACCGGCGATGTGGAGCCTATGGAATTATGAAATATTAGAAGATTCCAAGAAAAGATAAACAAAATTATGAACATATCAAGAAATGGGCCGTGTGGTAAAATATGTTAATACAACCTAACTTGAATGAATGTAATAAATGTTCTAGTAACGGTGAAATGGACAAGTAAATGATTAAATCGATTAATCTCCATAAGATAAGGAAAAATGAAAAAGTGTGTGGGTAAATGGGTGATTAAGAAACATAGGCGATTAAACCCATAATTAACACACGAACGTGTTACAAAAGGTTTTTAAAGTTTAAATAAATATTTTCGTACACGGGATTTGCGTGTGTTGAAAGGGTGAGTTTCAACGAAAATACTAAAGTGTATTGAACTAAATAAAAAGGATAATTCCGGTAAAGGAATGTTTTTGGATAAAAAAAAGTAATGATTTAAAGTATTAAACCGGGTGTGCTAAATGAAGTGAGGAAATGCTAAGGGTAAATAAAGGAAATCTCTATAAGATTGAGGTAAATTAATCTGCTAAGAAAGGTTTTCAAAAGTCTAACAATTATGCATTGGGGCACGTATTTTCAAAGTTATACATATGTAGATACATGCATATTTTCGCATGCATTTGGTTGTAGCGTGTGAGTATATTTTATGTCGTCCGTTTCTATATTGCATGTTTATTACCACTGGGAATAGTCTCACACCCTCATTTGTTATGGCAGGATGGGTACGATTTCGTACTTTGAGGGCGTTATATAGGTAAGTACCTTATTTATTTTTACATTAGTATCTCTGTTTACTTGGACTTTGGGGTGCTCCACATGGGTCCCTCGCGTAGTTTATTTTTGAAACTAGAATCGCATCCTAAATAAATGAAACGTTAATGAAAATAAAATTGGACTAGCAAAATTATTTAGGTTGTTTCATTGCACTTTGCACATAACGCTCGGGTCAGACTAGGGTTGACTACGGGTAACCCATAAATTTGGGCCAGGGCGTTACAAATGGTATTAGAGCCCTAGGTTCAAGGTTCCTTTCGGGAGTGATGTGGTGAGGTCGGTATTCAATCTTTCGAGGTCGGTGTTGGGTAGGGTTGGTCATGCTATTTTGATGACGGTTTGGTTCGTGTCCTCGACAGTAAAGACAGAGAGGTTAGCACGACAAGCGATTTAGTGCCAAGTGGAACATAATTAAGTTAATAGTTATTAATCGCTGCTGCGCTTCTGATTTGGATTGTAGTAATGTCCTGTAAGGACACAAATTTCTAATTGAGTCCTTTGTTGTTTTGGCTCAATTCCGGACAAAAACGTTTGATTCATAGGATAGAGTTATTGACCATCGTTCAAGCTATGACATGCTAAAGTTGAAGACGTAGTGGCCAAGTTCATAAAGATTCATCAAAATGCCGTGTTTATTGTGCCTTGTTTCTACGACATCAATAATTTTCCATTTGCTCCTAAGGTATGAATGCATTTATATATATATATAGGATCTTGGAACATTTTCATTGGGTGACCATTTTGTTTAAACTGCTGTTTATTTTCAAAAAGATTTTATTAAAACTTTAAAATAAAGTATATAAATTTTTGGGGCTAAAATCAAACTTTTCAACTTTCTGGAAGTTCGTTCGAATTATCGTTCGAACGAGTTTGTCGTTCAAACAATAATGTCGTTCAAACGAGTTTGCCAACAAGTTCCCACATTGGCCACTGGAATGTCGTTCGAAGTGTCGTTCGAACGAGAATCATGTTCCAACGAGATTTCTAATGAGTTCACTCTGGAACTTCGTTAGAAGGATCGTTCGAACGAGACTTTATTCGAATGAAAATCTCGTTCGAACGGGTTTTGATGGGAATAGTTTAATTAACAGTTTTTCCTTGTTTCCCACTACTTTAACCCACTATCTTTTGATAGAACTTAATATGTGCGGCAACCAACTTTTTCCAATTAACTTTTTCACATCTTTCCATCTCCAAGAGACAGTTTGAGAGCTTCAACTTACAAGGAAAAATTTCATGTTTGAGTGTCTAATTTTTCAAGAAAAAATCATTTAACACTCTAGTTTTCACTCAAAGTTTGTTTATCCAAGTTACAATATATATATCATTGCTTGGAGCGTTTGGCACCGGGTATTACTCTACCATTTGAAGAGTTCGTTTGGGTTTTCTTAGACATCCCACAAAGAAGAATAAGTTTGCGTTAATTTACCCACTTGGAGAAAGGCTCCTAGTTTGGGTGACGGTGACCATATAAAGTCCGATCGGTGGATTTCGAGACCACGGTGGAGCTCCGTGGTTATTAGCTAGGTGGAGGTGTATACAAGAAGAAGCGTCGGGGCTTGAGAGGGATCGAGTCGAGTGTTGTAAGTGTTACTGTCTTGTATTTGTAAAACCATACTTAGTGGATTTGAGGCTAGGGCCGTTCGAAGTTTTTTCCCATTGTGGGTTTTTTCTCGTACATCGCGGCGTAGTGATTGATTATTTATTTTATCTTTCGCAATACTCACCTAGAACGCATGCTTAGGTAAAAAGATAAAATTTGGTTTAATCACTACATGTTTAATTTGGTGTTAAATAAATATAGGTAAATGTGTAGTTAATTCAAGTCATTAATTTAATTTGGTAAAATTGGTTTGGCCTAATTTGGTAAAATTGAGAAATTTGAGAAATTTGATTTAAGCAAATTTTCTAGGACTTGGATTAATTTGATTTAAGTGAAATTTAAATTGTGTGTGTTTTCATCATATTTCACTTTGTTTAATTTTTATTTGAATAGAAATTAAAATTTGTTGTTTAATTTGAACCATCTCACGCTTCCGCATATCTATAAAAGGAAATTATCTTTTTGTAGTAAAAAGGTTTTAAAATTGGGGGCCTCGCGCACCAACAAGTGGTATCAGAGCTTCGATTGAGAAAAGCTCTCGCTTTCGAATTGGTATCAGAGCCAAAACGATAAATTACTTCGTTAAAGATCCGTTAAATATTTTTGTCTAAAATGAAAATTTTCCCATTTTCAAATTTTCCTATTTTGTATGGTTCTAACTACCCGTATTGGAAAGCGCGAATAAAATCATCACTTAAATCTATCGATGAAAGGGTTTGGTTATCTGTAGTTAATGGGTGGTCTCCACCAACTCATTTCGTAGATAATGAACGTGTTCTCAAACTGGTCGATAGATGGAGTGATAGTGAACTTAAAGTTTCAAATTTTAATTCCTGAGGTTTAAATGCCTTATTTAGCGATGTCACACCGGATGAATTTCGACGCATTATGACGTGTGAGACTGCTAAAAAAGCGTGGAATATTTTATAACTCACTCATGAAGGTACAAGTGTCGTAAAAGCTTCAAAACTCCAAAACCTCACCACTCAATTTGAAACCATCAAAATGAACGAAAAAGAAACTTTTGATGAATTTTATGCTAGACATTTCGATATTATCGATTCATCTTTTAATTTGGGAGAGAAAATACCCGACAACCGAGTTGTAAAGAAAGTTTTAAGGTCCCTACCCGATAGATTTATTCCAAAAGTGATTGTTTTAAATTCTTTACCAACTTTAGCCTCTACGAAATTAAAAGAGCTTGTAGGTGATTTACAAACCTATGAATTGGACATGTTTCCCTCTAAAACTGAAAAGAAAATTGAAAAGGGCATTTCTTTGAAACCCCCGAAAAGAGGAAAAACAAGTAGTAGAGAGCGAGAGTGATAGTGACTCGGAAGATATGGCCTTGTTTGCTAGCAAATTTCGAAAGTTTCTTAAAATTAACAAAGAAAATTTTTAAAATGACTTTAAAAAATTTGAAACTTCTAAGCATGACAATGCCGAGAGGATCCCTAAAACTTCTAAAGAAACTTTAAATAGGGATGAGTCAAATAGGTGTTTTGGTTGTGAAGGGTATGGCCATAGGTCTTATGAGTGCCCCACTAAACTAAGGTGAGAGGGTAAGCGACCCATTTCATTTAATCCAACCCTTAGTGATAGTGATACTGAAGAGGGACCCGATTCCCCTACTAAGCCCAACTTTGTGGATTTTATGGCTAGTCATGTAAATGATAGTGAGCACTCTTCTATTGATGAATTTTTAACACATGACACTTCCAAGGTCATAGTTTATGATTCCCTTATTTTTTATGGTAGTGAGAGTGAAGAAGAAAGAGAGAGTGAAAATGAAGTAGAGGTTAATGTGAGTGAACTTCAAAATGCTTTTCAAGAACTTTATGAAGAATTTATTAAATTAAAAAGAGCTAATTTGAAGTTAGAAGCTTTTTTAAAAGAACGTGTCAAGGTCATTGATGATAGTACGTTAGTGGAAGACCTTAGGACACGAGAGTGAACTCTTCGAGATAAGCTTGAATATGTAGAAGGCGAGAGAGATAGCCTTAGAGGTTTAATGGAATCCTTAAAAAAGGAGCTTCTTGAGTTTGAACAGAGAAATGTTTTATTAGAGTCTAATATTTTAGAAATAAAAAATAAATTAAAAGACTCTAGGAAACTCAAATTTGATTTGGAATGTAGGTCCAAAAAACTAGATAAAATCTTAGGCACGGTCCAAATAAAAAATGACACTTGTGGTTTAGGCTTCGATACTTGTAATGAATCTACTCATAAAGCCAAAACCAATATTTTAGGAGAATTGCCTAGGAAAGCTTTTAATGATCATTCCGTAGGTAAGTCTTTTCGCCGAGTTTTTAAGTGCTCACATTGTGGTCAAAAAGGTCATCATAGGAAATTTTGTTTTGATCTTAAACGAGTTCCTAGAAAATTCCACCGTAAGGAAACCAAGGTAGTCAAGATTCCTACATCCCGAGATAGTCATTCGTCATTAGTTTGGGTTAGGAGATCCGACTTGGTAGGTTTACAAGATAGGGTTTTTTATTCTCATTTACTATCACATGCTTCCTCACTTACTAAATCTAAAGGTTAAATGTGTTAGTTTTCTTTGCATACACTAGCTTTTTGTACTTCATATTATATATCATTGCTAGGTGTATGCATGTTTAGTCATTTTCTAGTCATTGCCTTATTTCATATCTCATGCTAGAAATCATGACTTGTTTATCTTTTGTATTATATTTCTTTTATTTCCATTAAATAATAAATACGAAAAGATTTTTGTTTATCATTTGTGTTTTTATCTCTTGGTAAATTAAGCTTAATGAAAAATTCAAATGATTTTTGTTTGTCTTTTGAGTAAATATTTTTATTTTTGGTTAAAATATTCAAAACTCAAAAAGATTTTTTTTTTGTGTATTTTAGTTTGACACACTTTATGTGGCATATACTTGTGTTTGAATCCCATCTTTTTCACTCCCATGTGCCTAAAACTTTTGGTTTAGATTGTCAATCCTTATTATGTTCTTTACCATGCTTACATGAAGTAGTTGGATTTTGTGTTGATTTAAATGGATTATATTTTTATATGTCTCTATTCACACATGCACGAGCTCTTTTAAAATTTAATCGTCACATGTTATATTTGAGCTTTGTGAGGTGTTCTCCTACCAATCTCTTCGTCTACATATTTGTGACCTAGGAGGACTAGTGCATGTCAAAATCCGTTGCACGTGAGATTTGTGTGAGAAATAAAAAATGTTAACTATAAATGTGCACGGGGAAGGGCTCCGAAAGGATTTATTATCCTTTGCGAATAGTAATCCACCATTTGTTTGGACCGAAAAGAAATACGAGGTCCAAAGGCTAAAAGAAAATATGGCATTAAAAAGTAAAATAATTACCAAGGCCTATTTTTGTTTGATATATTCATTCAACTATATATGCTTATTGAGGGAGATTGGATGATATATCAACGGTTTGCACATGTTCGTTTATCCTAGTTGCACTTTCAATGTCATGACTCTATTGGTTTATAGAATCATCAACATGCTAGGCTTATATGCATTGTGTATGTTTGTTCATTGAGTTCAATCTATATTGTCACCAGAGGTTATATTCAAATGTGATGAAGTTTGCAATCAATTGAGAACTCCGTGAACATGTTTTAAGTTATTGGGTCTAAATTTAATTATTGCTTGTTCACACCCCAACACTTTCGTTTCCATATGACACATTTTTGCCACACGAGTGTGAAAAGCTTATCTTGTTTTGTGTCATTTTGGTGTTTATATCTATATGTGTGTACTTATGCTTAGCTTGTATCTATTGTGTATACATATATATGATATTTTGTTTATGTCATTGCCATGTTTAGTTAATCCATTTATGCTTCAATTCATAATCGGTACCTTGTTTGTTGCGTAGTTTGATTGATATCACATGCTTAGAATCTTATTTATCTATTTGGTATCATTTGTTTACGCATCATAGTTGGTATTCATTTGTATGGATTAGTTATGATTTTGTTTCCTATGTACTTTAATGTTCTCATCACTTTATGCACTAATGCATGTTTAGCTTGTTATCCCATTCTATTTATCCCTTGTTTAGTTTAAAGGGTGTATTTTCTATAATTGGGGAAGATGAGTTAATGTTTTGATTCTTTAGCCTTTGTCTATTCCTGAACAAAAAGGGGGAGAATGATAGGGGGAAAAATGGTATCTATTCCAATTATAATCGTATCTTAGTTTTGGGGAGATTTATCTTGGGGGGACGTCTTTCTAAGTAAGTAATTTGTTTGATAAAGGGGAGAATTAATTAAGGGGGAGTAATTATTTAATTGCATTAAATATTTTTATATTCCCTATGAATTTAATTGTGACACCCCGACTAATTAAATACCGGGTAGCTACTCCTTTATTAAATCAATACAAAATGCCAAGTTGGTTCAGTTAATAGCATCACTGTCGAAAATATTTTAATGATTACTAACCACCTAGTATTTAAAAAGTAAGTTGTCAAATTTTAAATTAAGTCCGATTAACATGCGATTAATGAAATGTAAAAGAATAACATCACCATACACCATAAAGTCCAAATAGTGAAATCAACAAGTAATAATGAGTCTGAAGGAAATACTCCTCACAACAATCCCAATATGGAAATAAAATAAAATAAGTCTGCATCCTGAATTAATTACAAACCAAAGTCTGAATAACTGAAATAAATTGTCTCTAAAAGAAATGGGCGACATGCCCTACAAATGTTGAAACTGAATATAGTCAAGACAAAGGAAGTGTCTACTAACAAGGCCCTGTAACTTCCACAAACAGCTACAGCTCGTCACCTGAATGGAAATCCTATGCATGGTGTCCTTGTGGATGGGCACCTAAAAGGTTTTTACAAAAATAGATTTGAAAGCAAACGGGTCAGAGCCCGAAAGTGGAGTGTATTTTAAAAACAACAAGTGCTTTAATAACATTAAAACAATGAATGCAAAGTACATGTTAGGACGTGCTCTCACATGAATACTCACCTCTCGACTAAGTGTGCACTCCTAACGTACCGTACCCATTCAAGTGATTCTCATATCTAACTAAACCGACATAAGTTCTAACCTTTCTTCTCAATTCATAATATAATTTCCCAACATCATCACTTAAATAGATAGCTTTACTTAAACTCGGATTCGCAATTATTAGCATTACAATTCACAGCATGTTATCCCTTTTTAGCTTTCTCGAGGCGTTATTATAATTATTCTCGCAATGAAACATAACAATTTCTTTTCATTTAACCGTATATTATTCACATCATAAATATAAAATATAAGCACCCCGAGGCTAAGCTGTGGTGCACACATACTCTGCTATCCATCCCGGTACATCACGTACATAAGGATTACAAATTCCGAATCTCTCAGGAATTTTTAGAGTAAGCACAACACACAAAAATGGAGGCGAACATAATTCAACATATCCATGGGTCACGTACATACCTACGCTCCATAGTCAGCTGACTTATTAACTCACAAATAAGTCATTCTAGCATTTTGTTCTTAAGGTACCAATCTAAATCCGGGCACACAAGGATTAGATGGCCCTAAGCGAACGTAAACCTCCCGTGATAGCAAGTATGGTAGGTATGTCATACACATAAAATCATATACATATACTAAGCATGCACACATCTTAATAATTACCATAATTTATTAGTGGTATACTTCTCATTCTTATACCAATACACGTGTCCCCGGTTTATATATACACATCATCCATTATCCTCACGTCGTAATTAGTTATTCGCATCCCAACCCATAATTACCATTTGGTTCAAATCATTCTTCTATATTTTACTCCCCAATATATCCCGAATATACCAACTATATCAATTAGTCACCAAGGTAATGTTATCTCTACAATTAAACAAGGTTATGGGACGCTAGAAATCAAACCAGGCCAAAAAGGCCAATCTGTCAACTCGTTAGAAGTCTCGTTCGAACGAGAGTTCGTTCGAACGAAGTGGGCATCTAACGAGATCTCGTTCGAACGAAAGGCATCGAACGAACATCCCACTCGTTAAAAGTCAAACTGTCAACTCGTTAGAAGCTCGTTCGAACGAGCTCGTTCGAACGAACTGGGCAGGCCTTCTAACGAGGTGACAGTTTCGAGCCCAGAATTTTCCTATCTCGTTTTTCCCAATTTTCTTCACCTCTAATCTCATCTAAACATCATTCCAACAGTAGTTCAAGGTTTCTAATCATTCTTAAACATACTTAGGTCGTATATTAACATATATATGGGATCAAATCATCCTAAACCACTTCTAATCATCAAATCTCCCCAATTTTTCCCAAACCTCATGAACATGAACCCTAGAAATTTAAAGTCTTCAATTTCCATAAATAAATCCATTTTTGTAACATAAAAAGTAGTAATTCTTTTAGTTCAATCATCCAATAACAATTCTACATGCAAACCTATATCAAAATCTGAATTTATAACTCCAAATTACATGGGTTTTTACAAGTCTCCCAATACAATGCAATTATATCAATTTCTAAGCATGGAAGAAGCATTCGCTTGAAATTAACGTAATTAAACCACTTGCCTTGGATTATTCTCTGAATTTGGTGTAGAATGATGAAGGTTTCACTCTCTCTTTTCCTCCCAAGGTTGAAGGTTGAAGATGGAGGTTGTGTTTTCTCTTTGGAAACTCTCTCTAACCTCTCCTATAACTCCCGTAGCCCTTTAGTTGGTTAAGTGCTGGTAATGGCTTAGTGGGTCACTAAATATCCTAATATTTAACTCCCAAAATTCGTTGGTTAATTATCCTAAAATTTCAAAATTACCAAAATACCCTTTTAAGTTGCCGGTATGGCCCAAAAATGCCCCGGGACCCAAACTAAACCCCCGACTAGTGTTTTCTGACTATTTCGACCCTTCTGGACTAGTTGGCGCACTCAAAATAACCATACGGTTGATAAAAATAAAATTCACTTTTTAATTTAAATAATTACATTCCTGACGCGACTGTCACGCGCGTCCCAACAAAATTTCCCAAATTGTCGTATTTCTATCTCACGAAAAATTCAATATTTTCAATATTCATATATTGCCATATATACACATTATAATCAAATACCAACTCACATCTCATTAGTATTTTATCCGAATTAATTCTCAATTAATTCACATTTAATTTAATTAATCCCATAAATTAATATCGATAAAAATGCGGGGTATTACATTAATGTGTTTGGTTAAGTGTGCAGGAATTATATTCTAAGTGGCAACTGTCACCGGCAAATATTTTGATCCTTGGGTTGTTTGAGTCAAGCATTGTATTTTTATTTTGGGTGGGACATTTTTGTCAATCTAGTAGAGCTTCACGACCCTTTAAGATTTTTGTTTGTGTTTTTCCCGGAATAGACAAAGGGGGAGATTTGTAAGGACACAAATTTCTAATTGAGTCCTTTATAGTTTTGGCTCAATTCCGGATAAAAATGTTTGAGTCATATGATAGAGTTATGGACCATCGTTCAAGCCTATGACATGCTAAAGTTGAAGATGTAGCGGCTAAGTTCATAAAGCTTCATCAAAATGCCGTTTTTATTGTGCCTCGTTTCTACGTCATCAACAATGTTACGTTTGCTCCTAAGGTATGAATACATTTGAGTATATATATAGGAGCTTGGAACAATTTCATTGGGTGAACGTTTTGTTTAAACTGTTGTTTATTTTGAGAAAGATTTTATTAAAACTTTAAAATAAAGTATATAAAGTTTATGGGCTAAAATCAAAATTTTCAACTTTTTGGAAGCTCGTTCGAATTGTCACTCGAACGAGTTTGTCGTTCGAACAATAATGTCTTTCGAACTAATTTGCCAACGATTTCCCACATTGTCCACTGGAATGTCGTTCGAAGTGTCATTCAAACGAGAATCATGTTCCAACGAGATTTCCAACGAGATTTCAAATGAGTTCACTCTGGAACTTCGTTAGAAGGACCTTTCGAACGAGACTTCATTCGAACGAAAATCTCGTTCGAACGAGTTTTGGAGGGAATAGTTTAATTGGCAGTTTTGAGCAGTTTTTCCATGTTTCCCACTACTTTACCCCACTATCTTTTGACAGAACTTAATATGTGAAAGAACCAACTTTTTCCAATTAACTTTTTCACATCTTTCCATCTGCAGGAGAGAGTTTGAGAGCTTCAACTTACAAGGAAAAGGTTCATGTTTTGAGTATCTAATTTTTTAAGAAAAAATCATTTAACACTTTAGTTTTCACCCAAAGTTTGTTTATCCAAGTTACAATATATATATATATATATATATATATATATATATATATATATATATCATTGCTTGGAGTGTTTAGCACCAGGTATTACTCTACCGTCTGAAAAGTTCGTTTGGGTTTGCTTCTACATCCCACAAAGAAGAAGAAGTTTGTGTTGATTTACCCACTTGGAGAAAGGCTCCTAGTTTGGGTGACGGTGACCATATAAAGTCCGATCGATGGATTCCGAGACCACGGTGGAGCTCCTTGGTTATTCGCTAGGCGGAGGTGTATACAAGAAGAAGCGTTGGGGCTTGAGACGAATCGAGTCGAGTGTTGTAAGCCTTACTGTCTTGTATTTGTAAAACCATACTTAGTGGATTTGAGGGTAGGGCCGTTCGAGGTTGTAACACCCCGTCCGCCCGGGGAGAGCGAACGGAGCGTTAATGCGATAAAATAAATCCAAATCCACAAGTGACAAGGTATAGAGCATCTAAATAAACCCACAATAATATAAATCCACTAATCTCAATCTCTTCAATTATAACAAGTCTCTGGAATTAAAATTACAACTATCTAACTCGAATAAAAAGTACAAATCTCCAATGCTCTATACAACAAAATAAATATAATTATTCTTATCTCCTGTATTAAAAATTTCTTTCCAAATAATCCACGCTAAAATAAATCTCCATAGCGCCCCAAAATCCGTGCTAACCTGCCACTAAAAGAAAATATGGGGAAGTACACAATACGACAAGAAAGATGCTCAACAAATATATTAGTAATAAGGCGTAACAACGCGAGTACGAATATTCAAATCAAAATGCAAATCTCAAAGCATTTATCAATATAATTTCTCAACGACACATCAATGGGTCACCAGGCCTCACCACATCCGTATATGCTTTATCAAGCCATAGCCCGGGAAACAGGAATTTTGGCGGGTGCCCAACATCCGTGCCATATTAAAATCTCATGACAACGTGCTCAATTACAACAGGAATAATACCACATGAATCAAAATAATTTCAACAATTATTTTCCAAATTTCAATGAATTTATCAATTCAAATATGAGTTCAATTAACAAGAATTCAAAGAGAATGACACTCGCGAGATTTATGGAGCATATTGTGTAAAACCCCATACCTCAAACCATGATGAGAAACCAATGATCACATCCTCAAGATCAACTCAAACGTTCTACAAAAGCTCCTCCAAGAACCTCCAACAAAATAACCCCAAGAACACCTCTAATCTAAGGTTGGAACTCACAAATCTCAAGGGCCAATGTATATATAAAAAGAAGAGGAATATAAATTATATTTGCTGCCAAAATTTGTGCCAAAAGTAGGTAAAAAGGGTTGCCCACGACTTCCTTTTATAATGCAAAGAAATGAAGAGGTGGAATCCAAAAGACTCCTTTAAATAAGGCAAAGAAATGAAGAGTTGGAAGTCAAAACAACTCCAAGAGTTAAAAACATTTAAAAATCATTTTAAAATCCGTTTTAACTCCGATTTTGAAACCGTTTGAAATTATCGCCTTTAAAAATAATAACCAACACATTTGAGCAATAAAAATAATTTTATCAAAAACTTTATTTTCCTCCATTTTCCAAAAATTAATTAAAATAGCCCAAAATTACGCGGGTTATTACACCTCCCCACTAACAATGGAATTTCGCCCTCGAAATTCGCCGAATGCCTAACTCTCAAAAATCAGGCCAACAATCTCCAAAAATAATCTCGTCTCCAAAAATAATTCCTCACCTCTAATCTCGAAACTTATCATGAATATCACCTAAAATTTTCTATCTTCAAAAATTGCTAACCACGCAATGAACCCAAAACTCAAGCCTCGAGGGTTGTCGTATACCTAAGCTCTGATACCATTTGTAACACCCCGTCCGCCCGGGGAGAGCGAACGGAGCGTTAATGCGATAAAATAAATCCAAATCCACAAGTGACAAGGTATAGAGCATCTAAATAAACCCACAATAATATAAATCCACTAATCTCAATCTCTTCAATTATAACAAGTCTCTGGAATTAAAATTATAACTATCTAACTCGAATAAAAAGTACAAATCTCCAATGCTCTCTACAACAAAATAAATATAATTATTCTCATCTATTGTATTAAAAATTTCTTCCCAAATAATCCACGCTAAAATAAATCTCCATAGCGCCCCAAAATCCGCGCTAACCTGCCACTAAAAAAAATATGGGGAAGTACACAATACGACAAGAAAGATGCTCAACAAATATATTAGCAATAATGCGTAACAACACGAGTACGAATATTCAAACCAAATGAAAATCTCAATAGCATTTTATCAATAAATTTCTCAACAACGCTTTAACCGGGTCACCAGGCCTCACCACATCCGTATATGCTTTATAAAGCCATAGCCTGGGAAACAGGAATTTTGGCGGGTGCCCAACATCCGTGCCATATTAAAATGTCATGACTACGTGCTCAACAACATGAATCATACCACATGAATCAAAATAATTTCAACAATTATTTTCCAGATTTCAATGAATTTAACAATTCAAACATGAGTTCAATTAACAATAATTCAAAGAGAATGACACTCGCGAGATTTAAGGAGCATATTGTGTAAAACCCCATACCTCAAACCATGATGAGAAACCAATGATCACATCCTCAAGATCAACTCAAACGATCTACAAAATCTCCTCCAAGAACCTCCAACAAAATAGCCCCAAGAACACCTCTAATCTAAGGTTGGAACTCACAAATATCAAGGGCCAATGTGTATATAAAAAGAAGAGGAATATAAAATATATTTGCTGCCAAAATTTGTGCCAAAAGTAGGTAAAAAGGGTTGCCCATGACTTCCTTTTATAATGCAAAGAAATGAAGAGTTGGAATCCAAAAGACTCCTTTAAATAAGGCAAAGAAATGAAGAGTTAGAAGTCAAAACAACTCCAAGAGTTAAAAACATATAAAAATCATTTTAAAATCCGTTTTAACTCCGATTTTGAAACCGTTTGAAATTATCGCCTTTAAAAATAATAACCAACACATTTGAGCAATAAAAATAATTTTATCAAAAACTTTATTTTCCTCCATTTTCCAAAAATTAATTAAAATAGCCCAAAATTACGCGGGTTATTACAGAGGTTTTTTCCCATTGTGGGTTTTTCCTCGTACATCGTGGCGTAGTGATCCATTATTTATTTTATCTTTTGCAATACTCACCTAGAACGCATGCTTAGGTAAAAAGATAAAATTTGGTTTAATCACTACATGTTTAATTTGGTGTTAAATAAATATTGGTAAATATGTATTTAATTCAAGTCATTAATTTAATTTGGTAAAATTGGTTTGGCTTAGTTTGGTAAAATTGAGAAATGTGATTTAGGCAAATTTTCTAGGACTTGGATTAATTTGGTTTAAGTGAAATTTAAATTGTGTGTGTGTTTCATCATATTTCACTTCATTTAATTTTAATTTGAATAGAAATTAAAATTTGTTGTTTAATTTGAACCATCTCACATTTCTGCATATCTATAAAAGGAAATTATCTTTTTGAAGTAAAAAGGTTTTAAAATTGGGGGCCTCGCGCACCAACAAGTAGTATCAGAGCTTTAATTGAGAAAAGCTCTCGCTCTCATGTATGGGTGTCCATACAAGCGTATAGTGGTGACTCCGTAGTTGTTAGTGTGAGATTCTTTTGTTGAATTTTAATGGCATAGTTACATTTGAGATGTCGATAGAATGAAATGGGGCCAATAGGAAAGAAGCACGAGTTACATGTAGTCAACAGTAAAGATTGATGGTTAGGGTGTATGGACTGGACACCGGTGATCATATATATATATATATATATATATATATATATATATATATATATATATATAACCCTTAGGTACGATACTTATGGATGGTTAACACCAGTGATGTAATTGGCAAAATTCGATCCTTGGAGTGATATCGCAATTGATGGTAATTCGGTGAACATGCAAAGTTGTGTACAATGATAGTGTAAGTACCATAACCTTTTGTGTGAGATGTCTTATGAAATGACTTTGGTGATGAGAGTAGCCTTGTTAGTGGCGACAATGAGTAGGTTTCACTGCGACCTAACTATGAAGGTTGTGTATCTCATATGTGGAGACTAAATAACTGAGTAGCATTCATAGTATTTTTATTTTGTAGTGAAAACATATTAGTTTCCTTGGTTGAGGACTTAGTTTGGGTGTATCTTGTTGATAATGGGAGATTGAGGAATAGGATCTCGTGCGGCCTCCTTGGTGTGGACCTTGACATTTATAGGCAATACTTGACGTTTGTATCCTACCAAGATCTTTATAGTCGTGTTAATTTGTAGATTAGCACACATTATGATGTTTGCTTGGTGAGGAAATTTATTTTCTATCGTTGAAAAGTCATTAATAATTGCGTGAGGCAGACCTTGAGGTTTATAGGTTGCAGGCGACATCTTATATCCTGCTGTAACCCGTAGTATCATCGGTTGAGGTTTGTACATGGCTTGTAGTCACGACCACTTTGAAGAAAGATGAGATCATTATCTAGGTGTAAAGACTCATTTTATCTGCCGAGGTAATGGCAAGGTGCGAGGAAATCCTAGTGTGTGAGTAGTTCATAGGCACGTTGAGGTGACCATTGGACAAATTGCATATGGCATCATTGAGGATAAATATTGAATGTTGTGATGTCTTGAGATGTTTGAGGATTAAGGTGCACTATGGCTAGAAGCTTGTAGACTAGTGTATTTGCGAGAACCAAGTAACAACGATGTGGGTATTGAAAGGTTTGTATAGACAATGAAATCTTGTCGAGCTTTGGGACTTCACATGAAATCTATGATGATGAAGTATAGACAATAAAACCTATGATGATGAAGTATAGACAATGAAATCTTGTCGAGTTTTGGAACTTCACATGAAATGTGTTTGGTGTTCATAGAACACTAATTAAGTCCGGTAAAAATAGGAAGTAACATTCTAGTAACGATAGTGTTAAGGCCAGGTGATGATCCCAAAGTGTTAGTCGTAGAATATACGTTTCGGGTATGGGTTTCCAATTAGCACAGATGGGTGGTACAATCTCTAAGGTAGGATAATAGTAGTGTCATTATAGAAGTGATGCTTAGAGGTCATGGAAAGACTAGTATGGGTACGGTGATACTCGATTTTAAGATATGTTAGGAAATATATTCAAAGCTCAGAGTGATGACGTCATGTGGAGACTTAAAATGGGAATCGAGGTGGGGTTATCAGAACATGATTATTATGTCGAGGTATCGAATGTATATGCAAGGGTAACCTTAGTAATGTAAGGACACGTTTTTAGCATGTCTTGCCAAGCTAGATGGGTTAGAGGAAGTAGCATAGTTTGGTATTTACTATCCTTAGGGCGCCAATGATGGCGGGTGTGGGCGTTACGAAAATCTCGTGTGGAAAAAAAGGTAAGGTGAATTGATGGCAACCTTATGGTAAAAAAGGACTCGGTTAGGTGAGTGTCTTGCTTGAACTAAGTAGTGCCTATAAGAGTTTTAGGATTTCGACCAGGATATACTTAAGTAGACAATAACCTAGGTATAATAGGTTGGTGATGTCGTCACTATTGATTGGATAAGATCAATGACTAAGGTGTGACATATCCACCAATTGAAGTAATTCATTTATGCCAAGGATGTGAAGGGTATGGCCTTGCTCCCAAGGAGGTAAGTTAGGCATTGACTTACTAAAGGACTACCGATTCGTAAATTGCATTCATATTATGAGAATGAATGGTTATGATTCGATTTATCACAGCTAATGACCCAGGTCAGTGTGTATGGCTAGAAGTGGTACTTGGTGAGAGTTTCGAGGATGAGTAGCATGACTTCAAGTATACGGTGTAGATTCACTTCCATAAGTCAGAATCAGATGCCTATGGGATAAACTTCTCAGGACAGTTGGTTGTTCCTTCTGACTAACCTGTATTCCTTTTAATTTTAGGAAGTGGGAATTAGTATTCTCACCAATGGGGTGACTCAGATTGGTGCCATGTCATGGTACAACATGGTTGGGCCCGAGAGAGCACGATGGACCGGGTTTGGTCAATGCATCTCAGTAACTCAGTGCGTCCATTTGAGATATTCTAACTATTGCAAAAAGTTGGCATACGGGTGGATACATTTTCAGCCACATGATTTGCTCGTAGTAGCATTCTCTCTTAAGGCTTGTGGACTCTCGACTGGAAGGCTCGGTAGTCAGTGGCTTGGGTTGTGAAGAGATGAATGATGGTTTTGAGGATACCGTATAGTATTAGAAAATAAAACTTAGTATACAACACTACTTTGCCACGGTGAGTGGATTAGAGTGAGACTTTAGTGAGTACTCAGGGATCAGACATCTAAAGTAGTGTTAGGTTCATCAGAATGACATAGAGAAAGGTTTAAACCAATCATACGGTGATAACTTGATGGGACTACTCCTCCTTGGAATGAAAGAATGTCATAGTATGGTTCTCGATAAACTCATGCAAATGGTGCAATTGGGATAATATGAAAGTTTGTTGAACATGAAATGTACGGTCCTAAGATAGAATTGATTATGGTGGCATATACGATGGTTAATTGAAGTGTGTTTTGATTTGGGTAAGCATTGTCCCCTAGAAAGGTTTTGCCCATAATGGCACCGGTATGCCTTAGGTACTAGCATAAGTAGTGCTAGGAATGGTTTGGGCTTGATCAGAAGGCAATTCGAGACTCAGAGTCGATTATTTAGTGTCATAGTTGATTAAATGGCGAGCATTAAAGCATGTTACATGTTAAAAATTTGGCGACTTTAGTGATAAGGACTTTGATGAATTGTCTTGGGGGATTTATAGGACTTGGAATAAAAATTGGTGGACCCCATTAGTTTGAGGATTGATGGATCAATAATTTCGAGGATGAAATTCCCCAAGGAGGGAAGTTTGTAATATCCCTCCACGATAAATTAATTAACTTCTATATGGATTATATACGAGGAGGAATTAATTATAAGTATAGAAGAATTGTCGATGAAATTGGAGAAAATAAAAAGGGTTGTTCAAACGACAAGGGTCGCGAGAAGTAAGGCGTCTAATGACATGTTACTGGCTTACAGTAGCATGTCGCACGAAGGATCGTGTGATCCACAATTCGAACGATACTAGATGTCATTCTAACCACGTAGTAGGAGTTATTCATATGACATAGGGGAATTCGTTCAAAAAATTATTAGTCTAGTTTTTTATCTTAGATGCCCTTGTGCGTTGTCCCAATTCAAGCATTGGATCTTTGAGTTGTCGAGCTCATATCAGCCCAGAAGGGGCAAAACAGGTATTTGGAGTTGTATGGAGGTTTTTATAAGGGTTTATTTGGTGTAATTGGGGTTGATTGTGTTGGGAGAAAATGGAAGAAGGAGAGAGAGAGGGAGAGGGAGGTCAGTGGTCTTCTACTTCCATCCACCACTCCACCACCATTTTAGATGATATTCATTCATGTTCGAGCCAAAAATACCCATTTCAGCCATTGAGAAAGGAGAGATACGAATTTTGGAGGAGTATTTTGTGGTTTTCTTGGAGGAGATGAAGCGCTTTTTGAATGGGTTCTTGCTTGGGAACTTGGAAGAATAACATTTTGGAGCTTTTGGAAGGTGCATTTGGTAACCCCTTGAGGCCACCTTTAGAGGTGGGGTTTGCTCCTCCTACACCAACACTCCCAACACCATTTGAGCCATTAGAGGTGGGAAAAACCTTAATCTTAGTGTAATAGTTTATTTTTGCACATTATAGCCTTGTAGTTAGACTATTCGAGTAGAGTGTACTTAGTTAACAATGTAATTATTGTGTAGAAGACAACAAACATTTTTATGAGATAAAATGCTGGGAAAATATTATTTTGCTGAAAATAAAGAAGAAATAAATATTTAAAGGTATGGAAATAGTAAAAGTTGATGTTTTATTAAAATGGTGTATTTTCTTGAAATATTGATGAAAACATTTTATGAAATGAAATGTTATAAGATAATGTCATATTTTGGTAAACATTAATAAAATAATGTTCTTGCAAAATGATGATTTTATGAAAATTATACATTTGTTGAGGTTAAAGAAATAAAAATGTCTTTTGTGCCTTAAAAATATATTTTTGCAAGTATAATGATTTTCCATGATGAAAAATATGTTTAAACCATGTATTAGGATTTTTTGGGTTTTAAATTCATCTTCTCATGCATATAAAACTTGTAGTATTTTGATATTAAATGTATAAACAAGTTGAGAGATGATTTTGTTGGGTTTAAACATAAAATAAGAAAATTTAGAAATTAGTCTTCAAAGTGTGTGAAATTAATACAAAAAGATATAATGAACATGAGATTATAAGACTACACATGTTGATAAAAAGAAATGATATTTTCTTATAAAAATAGTCATAAGTGTAAAAGTAATTCTTGAATGAAGAAGTAAAGAAATGTGTTTTTGGGAAAATGTTGATAAAAGTATTCATTAAGTGTTAATGGGTATCCATTATAAGAACCTGGACCCATGATGGCGTTTATTTCCTCCGGTCGCATCCTTGTTGGTATGTTTTTGGATAAGGAATCTCTAGTAGAGCACATTCTTATTTGAAAATATGGAATCATTTGTGTAACACCCCCTAATTTTCACATGCAATTGATCAAGCTGACAAGACGAAGATTAGGTGCATTGATAAATTTATATTATTCTCAGCCTCAACGATAAATAAAAATGAAAGTAAATAAAAACTATACTCGATATAATAAGAACAATGACAACAATATGAATAATTGAACTAAATACAATAAATCTCTAATAAAACTAAATCCAATAATGCGACTTTCCATAATACAAAAGTCTCCAACTAAATGCAAAATAACTCCTGAATGCAAATAGCTACTAGAATAAGAACTAAAGTGAAATAAATTCCTACACTAAAAAAGATGATGAACTGGATATCCAATAACCATAACTCAAACAGCTCAGTCCTACTCTAACTTCTCAATTATGTTGCTCACGTATAGCAATAATAAAACCAGAAGAAAAAGGTTTTATATATTTGGGTCAATTCTCTCAAGTTTCAATAAATATTATGTTGCATAATAATATTAAATGCGACCCATTTATGCTCCACGTTGTCACCCTGTAGCACTCATACAAAATATACCCCACCTATCATTTATCCTGATTGAGTTCTAAACTAATCGTACCCAATGCATACCATCAAATACTCATGATATTAATCCACGTAAGTAATGCAAAAACTAATAATCCAATGGTCCTAGAGCCTAACAATCTATACAACTCCCGACCTTCACTCTGTTTCGTGCGTGGGGTGTCTCGCAAGAAAAATCCAAATAAGGAACTTCCCGATACACCACTACTTAGATTAGTCAGTTGTTAAGATCCGTTGGCCCGAGACTTCACATATAACACAATAAGATTCCAATAAATTGAAAATCCATCATGAGGTAAGTCCTAACGATCCCATACCCAAAGCTCTTAAACTCCTAACCAAACCAGATTACAAGCGTGGGACATCTCGTAAGCGAAATTCAAATAAAGAACCCCCAAATACACTAATGTCTAGCCGGATATTTCATTTGAGATAGTGGTAAGAGACTCCACAAGAAAATAGCCAAATCCAATATATATAATATATTATATATATCCCACATCATGCCAGTGAAATTAACCATCATGGATCGACCTAAGAAAGAGTAATTAGCCAACTTATAATGTTTATCATATAAACATACAAGCAAAGACACATTTGTCTAACGGTCGAACGATATCCCAACTCAGGCCCCACATACAATGCATACAGAGTGTATCACTACTCTATATAAGTCCATCACGAAGGTTATACCATAATCACATATTGTTAACCGTTCTTTACTCATTATGATTAACCCATTCATGGTGTATTTTATCATTTTCATTAGTTATTTACACCTTCATTAATTACGTTTTACAAGTACTGATGCATTTTTAAATTATCCTCATAGATATAATCGAGTCACATGTGTGTAAATAAATATATCAATTGTACCATAACCACCTTAGCACATACTTACAAATGTTAACAACCCTCGAACCCACCATCTAAGTATTTAACATTAAGATATTTACATCGTCCTCACAATTAGACTAAATATTCAACCATTTATATATATATCAGACATAACATACACTAATACACCTATATCAATCCAAATCCCCAAAGTCGGATTACATTAACAATTATAGGTTTAATACACTCGAAACTAATTTACAATCTCACCTCTTGTGTAATTTTAGTTTATCCCGTTATAACTATAATTACACACACACACACACACTCACTCACACAACTAATCATCTCAAACCAACGCAACTCGTAAAAACCAACCAAAATCCCAGATTGTCAAACCTCAATAGGGATGGATTGATTCGATGGGTATACTGTGCAATGATTCACCTTTTTTTACTTCCATGGCGACCCCGAAATACCCAAACACAACGTATGATTTTTACATTAACTAAAATCTAATCTTTCAAACATTGAAGTCATAAATTAACATTTATAACAAGTTTTAACATGATTCCATAACAATTAAGGGTTCAATTACGAATCTTGATAGCCAAGACTTATTTTCATCTTCTTAATGAGATTTTTCCAAATTAATATGTGATTAATGTCAATTGTTTTCATTAATGATGTGATTACGTATGACTCAATCAGTCAAAAAATGAAATGAATCATATTTTTAACATGTGATAATTCAAAACTTATCAATCAATGGTTTCTCGTAATGTAAGACATTTAACCATAAGTTAATAATTTGTTTTATCTTAAACATGGATGTAATGTATTATTTAATTATAATATACATTAAATGTGTTTTGAAATCATATTATACAATTCAAAGTCATATTTTAAACCCTGATAACATGCTTTTACACAATTGATGAAACGCAGCGACAAAAGTCATAAATTGATCACGCTAATACGATAAGGAAGATAGTATTTATTGCCTTAAACAAAGTTTAACTCTTGATTATTTCCTCTTTATTCTTCTTCCTATTCTCCCAAAGATTGTCTCTTGATGCTAGATTTTTAATTATGATGTTTTAGGAGGGTTATTAACCTATTTAAAACTATAAACCCACAAGTATACAATGGGTCAACTTTTGGATCCCTCAAGTGATCCCAAATTGCTACCTAAATAGTCTTGAAAGTTAGCCCAAAGGTGCACCTACCCCTTAGAGATTGAACAACTTCCACACCTCCTTCAATTTTATGAGAGGATTAGTTAATACTAATATTTTTTATTAAAACTCAAAATCTTTATATCTTTTTCATTCAAGTCTATGTAGATGATTTTATATTTGGCACCATAAAAAATGAAATGTGTGAAGACTTTGACTCGTGTATGTACAAAGAATTTGAAATGAGCCTAATGGGGGAACTAAACTTTTTCTTAGCCAACTCTGACAAAACAAAAAGGGAATTTTCATAAATAAATATAAATAAATAAAAGACCTAATAGATAAATTAGGACTTTATAGATAAATTAGGACTTTATCTTGCAAAACCCCTTCCCATTTCCATGAGGACTTTCACCAAAATTGATGACAATGAATCTGGAAAATATGTTGATAAGAAATTATTTATGCCATGATGGGAAGTTTACTTTTTTTAACTGATAGCCGACCTGACATCACGTTTAGTGTTTATTTATGTGATAGATTTCAATAACAACCAAAGAGATATTATTTAGCTATTGTTAAAAGAATATTTCATTACCTACTAGGAACCACTAATTTAGGAATTCGGTATCCTAAACATACATGTTTCGATATAACAAGCTACTTGAATGTTGAGTGGGCTAGAAGTACAATAGGTAGGAAAAGTACAAGTGGGGTGTGTCACTTTCTTGGCCATTCACTTTTGTATTGGGTAACTAAGAAACAACAATCAGTTGTTTATCTACGACACATGCCGAATACATTGTCATTGAATATTGTTGTTCTCAAAGTCTTTATATCAAGAGACAAGTGAGGGACTTTCAAAATATTTATTCAAAAATACCAAACCTTTGTGATAACATAAGTACAATTTTCATCACCAAAAATATTGTCCAACATTTCAGGACTAAACATATTTTTATCAAACACCGTTTTTTTACGAGATCATGTCCAAAAGGTGGATGTCGAACTTCAATTTATTTCCATCATAAAACAACCCGCGGATATTTTGCCAAACTACCCGCCAAAGATAAATTTTATTATTTCATGATTTCTAATCTCATCCTGTTGGTAAATTTATATATTATCTAAGACATGTCGGTAACTAGAACAAATTCCATTCCATTTCTTACCCTCACCCCTTTTTGACAATGACAAAAGGAAAGAAATATGAGGAATATGAAACATTTATATGAGACTTATTTTTCAATACCACATCTTTAAGAAAGGGGGAGTCTCAATAAAAGGGGAATTACATGTAGTTACATGTAATTAAACGACCTTTTTTCTCTAACCTCATCAATCGTATTATCATCATCAAAAAGGGCGAGATTGTAAAACATAAAGTATTTTAAGAAAAAGGTTTTGCATGATGTAGGAGGAGCTTAGAGATAAGCATCCTTAATTTTAGATAAACCTCTCCATTAAGAGACTAATGATATATAAAGACAAAGTGGAGATTAATTGAAGATTGATGATGATTTCCAGAAGCAGGTAATTAATACCATGTATTTTTCCTATTTTATGTAATTAAGAGTAATGTTGTAATAGTGATGAGGTTACTCGGTACCAACGATAGACCAAGTCTCATAAGACCTGGGAGAACTTTCATGCTCTATCAAACAACCTTATTTGGGAAACTTTAATGAACTAGTTTAAAGGATATAGAGCAAGCCAATGTTACGGCATGACCTAACCATTTTAGATACACCAGGTAAAACACCCAGCTTTTCTCGATTATGAATTACTCAAGAAAACATAAGGTAACAACTATAATCTTACTGAGTTACCAGCCATAGAGTATTAGTGCAAAAAATAGTATATTTCAATAAACTATATAAGATAAGTTATACTATACCTAACACATGTCAAATCAAACCGATCTCATTATAGTGTTAAGTCAATGATCAACTCGTCGTAACTTTGCTAACATGCCTTTGGCACCACCTGACACAACGAATGGTCAATCAAGAATAATAATCTGCATTTAATGTTAAAAACATGTTAGGTACAATAGTTTGACCCAAGATTTAATGCGCACGAGGTTCTACACGTATTACCTGAGCCTATATACCCAATTTATACTTTGATAAAGCACGAGATGTTTTTAGCCAAAAGACCTTATTGAGATATTTATTATAAACCAGAGCTTTTACTATCCTCTATTAATACACTTTACTTAGTTCTTACCAAGAAATCAAGCATTTGTTGAGCTTTAAACAATATTCCTTTCGTACTTTGGTCATTACCTTCTTACCTTAGGTGTATTAAGAGTGCTTGTTTCACTCTGCCTCTAACTGTCTTCCAATATAAGTTCATTTATTATGAAGCAATTTTATTTATTATCCTTTTATGGCAATGCATACCTGAATATATCCGTTATCATTAAGAGTACTATAACTATCTTATCACGATTAATACAGGTTACATGTCATTTTATCAATAAACATCTTAGCAAAGATAATTACTCTCTTACACATGATTAAAACGCAATTGATATGTGATCATACTTCACTACCTTCTTTCTAATGTACTTGCGATAAAATCAAGCACTAAATACATGATAACATATATTATAAGGATCATATCAACCATGTAACGAAGACATCAATTGCCCAAGCATTGCAATGAAGATACAAAGAATTCAACTAATATATAGTTAGTCCAAGCCATGCAATGAACCAATAAGACTAAAGTCTTGATCATTATCACCCATGAAATGAAACTTAACCCTAGCAAGATCAAAACCACAAGCATTAGAAGATTACTCAACCTATGGAAAAGATCAACCAAGTTTGAGAAGCAGGGAGAAAAAGAAGACTACCATAACCCATCATACAAGCAAATCTCATGATCATCTAACCGAAACAATATTACGTATTCCACACAAACTAAAGAAATTATCAAACTTCAAAAAATCTTCTCAGAGCCTTGAATATCTTTAGGAATATTTATACAAATCTAAGTGAACTTATATGATCATGTATATGCTCAATCAAACCTTTATAAAGCTTCCCAAAATCTTGAGCCAAGTCAGAACATTATATACACCTAATTAAGGAGTTATAACTGACCTAATAACAAGCTTATAGTCGACTAACACGAAGTGATAGTCAACCAACAATGAGTTTTAGTCGACTAACACTTTAATTATAATCAACTAACTTAGATCAAATGGATCAGCATTCATAATACCAAAAATCCACTTTAACATGGGAGTTATAGTCGACTATAACTATGAGCATTTTAAAAAATTTATAACTAGTTTTCATATTTAAATTCTAAAAGATCCAAAATTCATCATACTACCCTTAAACGGATATTTCCTCAAAATAATCTATAAAAGGAGACCTTGGGTTCCATATTCAAACACATAAGCTCCATATAACATTATCATTGATTAAAGTCCCGTTTCCATGTTTATGTCAATATCCTTTAGTTTTTTAGAGAGAGAGAGACAAGTCTTAAATAATTTCCATGTAAGAAATTCAAACATGAAACTCCACTGAAGCCGAGCTCAACCTAAAACATCTTTGATATTCAAGTTTCTTGCTCAATCACTCTTTAGCCAAAGATATAAATATAACATTCTTGTGAGCTAAACAATAACCCCAGTACCCATTTGAGAAATTTACTTATGATTACCTTATTATTTACATTTCTAGCGAGAGAAAGTAAATCCATTCGATACGTGTTTTAGTAAAGAAAATTTTCTTTACTTTTTGGCTAAAAATCTTGTTACTGTTACTAATGGTGAATTTCATTGTATATTCATGTTTAGTAAATTCATTGTTGTGGGGAGTCAAAAAATTTTAAGACCTTGGGATCTTGCATGAGTACCACTGGGGCAATGATGAGTTTAGTGTCTTATTGGTTGCAGCTTGCATAGTGTTAATTTCTAGTGAGGATTTTGGTTCCTCCTTACATGAACCGGATATAGTGAAGATTATTGAGTACCATCTTGATCATGGACGTAGTTAGTTGCCGAACCACATTGAAATCTAAGTTTGTAAAGTTTCTTTAAACTATCTCTCTTAACTACTTATGTTTGATGTCAATTAATTGTCCATACTTGAATTGATTTATCCTATTGCAATTAATCTAAAAAAAATAAGTTAGTTTTACAACTGTCATTAAAATTCATATACCCTACTCACACCGCCTCTTAGGTATATTTTCGAGCCCATAGGATAAATGGTTTGATTTGACATTTTCACTTATCTTGAGCCAAAACAAATAATAAATTAAACTACTAATTTTATGTTAATAAAAATGTAATATTTTACAAATTGATATATGTGGGTACCACTTCCCTCTTTGTAGGACCAAAGGAGTATCCGGACTAAGCCTTATTAAAAATAGGGAGCGCCCGACCCAAACTTAAAAGCCTCAAGATGATTAACAAGAGATGACCCAGTCTATCCTTAAAATCTCAAAGGAGATATTCAAGGGATAAAGGGTTAGTGTGTTGGTATCGAGCACCCTCACTCTCTTAATTCTCATATATATATCGTACCCATGACCCGGGGCAAAGGGCATGTAACTGAAAATACTCCTCTAAAGAAAAAAGAAATATAAATTGAGAGCACCATCGTGGACGTAGGCAATTTGTCGAACCGCGTACATCTTGTATTGTGTGTGATTGTGATTTTTCTTATTCTCGTTCTTCATTTTTTCTGGTGATTTCATTTACTTATAATTTGTGTTGAGATTTCTTGTCACCATAATTGGCGTCGCCTGTGGGAAGCGGTTGTTCTTCCTTTAAGAATGCTTTCACCAACAAGAACCTAGAATGTCTGATCACAGCAGCAATACCCCTCAAGTGAGGGATATTCAAGAGCAACTTATCCCTCATAGGTTTATATCTAAAGTTCGTCGCTCAAACCTAAGGCTTCGCCCATAATGACAAGCCTCGGAAGAAAGCCAGGGGCCAGCTAGGTCTACACAAATTTCCAGGTGGATCGACACCAGTGAGGACAGGGTCCAAGAGCGGAAGGAGGATACTCGTAAGCAGGAAGCCAAAAATTCTCTCCTCAAGAGAATACTGGAGAGGATGGAAAGAGGAATCCATCGCAACACGAGACATCACCATTTTCGGACTCCTAGCCCTTAGGCGATCAGATCTCGCAGCCTATGAGGGAGCCAAAAGCATGGGTCTCAAAGATTTGATGGACACAGGTCAGATGATGACTGGTCTGAGCACCAACAACCATCTCACCATTATAAGAGCCCAAGATGAAGGAACGAAGGCATATGAAACTTGTTTTGGAGAGAGATGGACCAACACCCAGCACATCGGGGTGCCAGATCAATAAGAGAGCTAGCTAGGCAAGCTCTCAGGACCCAAATGAAGTCTAATTTTATAAGGGTAATAAAGGAAGAGGAAGCCCTTAAGAAGTTCTTAATGCCCAAGTTCAAGATCTACGATGGAAAGACTGATCCCATCGAACATGTCAGACAGTGCAGGCAGGAGATAACCATATGGAACGATAATGACGAACTCATGTGCTGGATTTTCCCGTCGTGCTTGCACGACATGGCCCAAAAGTTCTTCGAGAAAATTTTGCATAGATCCATTAGGAACTTCAAGTCTCTGGCAGAGATCTTTACATCTCCCTGCATTACCATCAGATCCCATCCAAAAAGGATGGATTCTTTGTTATCAATGAAGAAAAAGCCCCAAGATAAAATCAGAGACTACGCGAAGAGGTATTGGGAGGTGTTCAACGAGGTCGAGGACTGCTCGGAGCAGGTTATTGTTGCATCCTTTAAAATTTTCCTACCCTTCTCCTGTCTCTTGCACTAGTCCCTCACTAAGAAGGAGGCCACAACCATAAATGACTTGATGGCCCATATTGAAAAATACGCCAAGTTCGAAGATGTGACCCTTTTTAGTGCAGGAGAAAATGGTCGTGCCAAGGTCACTGGAAAAACAAACGACAAGAATGAAATTCAGAAGAAGGGAAGTAAGAATGGGGGCAAGAATGGCCCCATGAATGGGAACAAAGGTGATACCTTAAAGGCATTTCAAGTGATGAACACAGTTTTTAGAGAACCAATCTACAAGATCCTCGCAAAGATCAAAGATGATCCATTTAACAAGTGGCCCAAAAAGATGGGTGGATACTCTTCCAAATGGAACAATGCGTTAAGATGCACTTTCCACAAGGAAGATGGTCACAAGATCGAGCACTGTAAAGTCCTTAAGTCCCACCTTAAAGAGTTAGCACAAGCTGGACACCTAGCTGAGTTTTTGGAGAAGAAAGTGAAGAAAGTAACCGTAAATGGATACCCGAGGCCTGACAATGTCCTCGAGGAGGATATCATACACGAGTTTGCACTGATTCATGGCACGTCCAACCTCAGGAAAATCCAGGGAAATCCAGTTCGAATGGAGGTTAAGAAGCTTATAGTGGTAATGCAAGATTTTCAAATTGACCCAGCCAAAACCTAGGCTGGAAAGCATCGATGTCCAGGAGAGGTTGAATACAACAAACACATTGTGTTCACAGATGAAGATCTCGTGGGAGTTAGAACCCCGCATCATGATGCATTGGTCATCACACTCAGGATAGCAAACTACAATGTCGACAAATTGCTAGTCGACCAAGGTAGCTCATTCGAAATGACGTGTCTCGACTTGTATAGGAAGTTGACGTTAAGCGTCGTCGACTTGAAGGAAGCCATGGTTCCATTAGTTAGCTTCGTTGGCAAGATCACAATCTCCCTGGGAAAGATCGTCCTGTCGGTAAGGGTCAAAAACATATCAAAGATAATCGAGTTTCTTATAGTGGATATTAACTCACCCTATCAAGCCATCATCGACAAAGGATGGCTCCATACGATGAAGGTCATCCCATTGACTTATCATTAGAAGCTCAAGTGCGTGATAGAGCGAGGAGTTGTGGATATCCATAAAGATCGAGTGATGGAAGGAAGGTACTTCATAGCGGCCATACATCCCAATCCAGAAAAGAAGTTGAGGAAGCCAAAGAGAGGGTTGAAGAACAAGAAAGGCTGATGCCTTTCGAATAGAAACTTGGAGTGGAGGAGACCATGCTCCTCCCCTCTGAGAGGGTCATTGAGTACCTGGAGGAAGTCGCATCCAGTGGCGATAGAAATAACATAATGTTTCTGATCGGATCCTCTCTCACCCGTCAGGGAAAAAAGGAATTAGTAACACTCTTAAGGAGTAACTTGGATATTTTTGCGTGGGAACCCTACGAGCTACCTGGGATTGATTCTAGTGTGGCTTATCACCAACTGCATGTTGATCTGATTTTCAAGCCGATCGCATAAAAAGCACAACGGACTGCCCCTGAGAAGGACAAGGCTGTGGAGAAGGAAGTGGAGAAACTACTGGATACAGGATCCATATGGGAAGTTCAATTCCCTAAATGGTTGTCCAACCCAGTGATAGTCTCAAAGAATAATGGGAAGTGGAGAGTTTGCATTGAATTCATCGATCTTAATAGGTCTTAGCCCAAAGACAACGTCCCTCTCCTAAAGATTGACCAGTTAATGGATGCCACAGCAGATCATGAGAGGATGCGTTTCCTAGATGCATACTCCGAATATCACCAGATCCCTCTACACGAGCCGGATCAATACAAAATAGCATTTATAACCACATTTGGGTTATATTGCTATAAGGTTATGACCTTTGGGCTTAAAAATGCATGAGCAACGTACTAGCGGTTGGTCACCAAGATGTTCAAAGACCAAATGGGAAGCACTATGGAGGTCTACATCGATGACATGCTCGTTAAGAGCAAGCTCAAAGATGACCACCTCTCTGACCTATCAAGGACCTTTTAAATCCTCAGGAAGTACAGAATGAAACTCAATGCAAGTAAGTGTTCCTTCGGTGTCAAGTCAGGAAAATTCCTTGGGTACTTAGTCAGCAAGAGAGGTATTGAAGCTAACCCAGACCAGATTGATGCTATCAACAGGGTGTTGTATCCCTGAATGATAAGAGACGTATAGAAGCTCACAAGAATGATAGCCGCCCTAAATCGGTTCATATCAGAGTCTTTCGAAAGGTGCCAACCGTTCTTCCAGTTGTTGAAGAAAAGCAAGGATGTGGAGTGTAACGAGGATTGTATGAGCGCATTGGAAGGGATCAAAGATTACATCACCAGACCTCCTTTACTAGTAATTCCTCAAGAGAATGATTCTCTATACCTTTACCTTATAGTATCTAGTAATGTTGTGAGTTCTGCATTGGTATATGAGAAAATGGGGATCTAGTACCCAGTCTATTCTGTGAGTAAGACTCTTTTGGACGCCGAACATCGATACTTACCACTAGAAAAACTCGCCTTTGCACTAGTGGTAGCCTCGAGAAAATTAAAACACTATTTTAAATCCCACTCCATCATTGTACTTACATCCCACCCTCTTAAAGTAGTCCTGAGGAAAGAAGACCTCTCAGGTCGACTCTCAAAGTGGTCAGTCGAGCTCGGGCGATTTAAAATTTAGTTCCAGCCAAGAACTTCCATCAAAGGGCAGGTCCTCGTCGATTTCAGTGCCAAGTTTATAGGAGAACAGCCTTGTGACCAGCCCAGACTAGTCATTAGAGAGAAGTTCCACCAGTGTCAGGTATCTGGAGATTATATATTGACGGAGCCTCCAATTCCAAAGGGGCAAGAATAGGCATTGCGCTAGTTACCCTAGAGGATATAGTCCTCGAGCAAGGAATAGGGCTTGGATTTGAAGCCTCCTACAACAAAGCAGAATATGAGGTACTGATCGTAGGACTTCATAAAGCATGGATGCTTGGAGCAAAGTAACTATAAATTTTTGGCGACTCACAGTTGGTCTCTAACCAGATAAGCGTGATTTTAATGCAAAAAAAGAGAGCATGAAAGCCTATCTCACCACTGTTAAGAGGTTAATGGTCCACTTCGAGCACATAAATTTCCAATAGTTCCCAAGGGGGCAGAACAACCATGTCGATGCCCTAGTAGCCTTGAGCTCGACACTCAACTCCGATTTAAAAAGGGTAATTTTGATTAATTTCCTCGCACAGCCAAGAATCACCAAGAACACTAAGATACCAAACCCAGAACATGTTATCCAAATTAAAATAGCCCCAAGTTGGATAGCCCCCATAAAAGATTACTTACAGAATGATGCCCTTCCTAGTGACAAGAAGATTTCCCACCAGATAAGAGTCAAAGCTGCCCACTTTTACTTATCTTCAGAGGGCAACCTCTACAAAAGTTCTTTCACTAGCCCATACCTTAAGTACATTCATCCAAAGGACATTGATCAGGTCCTAAGTGAACTCCATGAGGGGATCTTTGGGAGTCACATTGGAGGAAGGTTGCTAGCCTTTTAAGTAATGAAGGAAGGGTACTGGTGGCCGTACATGCAAAAAGACGATAGAATTTACGCTCAAAAGTGTGAAAAATGCCAAACGCACGCACCCATGGCCCACCTGCCATCCAGTGACCAGAAGTCATTTACCAATCCGTGGCCCTTCACCCAATGGGGTATGGATATTGTGGGTCCCCTACCAACCGCTGCTAGAAATCGAAAGTATCTATTGGTCACCACAAACTACTTCACCAAATGTATTGAGGTAGAGCCATTAGCAAACATCAGAGACGCAGGCATGATAAGATTTATTTGGATAAATATCATCACTCATTTTGGGATCCCCAAGGCTATCATCATTGATAATGGAACCCAGTTCAAGAGTGGCCTCTTCCAAGGTTTTTTCAACGACCATGGGATCAAGCACTACTTTAGCTCTGTGGCATACCCTCGGAGCAACAGACAGGCTAAGGCTTCTAACAAGACGGTGATTAATGGATTAAAAAAGCATTTAAAGTGAGCCAATGGGGCATGGGTAAATGAACTACCCCATATCTTATGGGCTTACCTCACTACCCCAAGGCGAGCAACTGGAGAAACACCATCCTCACCCACCTACGAGATGGAGGCAATTATCCCCTTAGAAGTTGGCCTCCCTACCATAAGGTCCACTCTGATCGACCAAGGCCAAAACGATGCAGCATTGCTCGCTGAACTTGACTTAGTCGACGAGTGAAGGGAATTGGCTCTAGTGAAACTAGCATCCTACCAGTAACAGCTACCAAAGCACTATATTTAAAAAGTCAATCCAAGAACATTCTAGGTTAGGGACTACGTCCTGAGAAAGGGCCACAAGTTACCTTTTTTCACTAACTTTCATAGAAAGGGCCACTCATAACGGACCCCCTCGACCATGAGGTGTTTCTTCTAGAGATACCCCTCTACATTAGTCTCATCATATAAAGTCCTTTGTGTTTGGTAAACTAAATGGTTTTTGTACGAATTAATCACTTCATCTTCGAATATAAAAAGTTTCATACCATTACATCATTACACTGTTGGCATTAAATGACTCTGTCGTTTTAACCCATATTTATTATCTCGAGGAGACACCTATCAATATAGGAATAGACATACCATCATTTAAGTAATCACCTTTCCTCCTTTTGGTCGCCAAGACGTTTGGGCCACTTTTGGTACAAAAGGCATGCAAAAAGAAAAATATTCTTTTTACTTATAGCATTTCAAATTCCTTAATCATTTTATCTGAGAGAGAAAGAAAAAATCCATTGTCTTCCTTTACTAAAACTTCAAGAAAAACTTGTTCATGTGGATTTTTCATCCTCCATTTATTCCTCCGCCATCACAACCACCACTAGAGAGATTCTAGTGGGGTCTTTTCCTATTTCTGCCACTGTTTCCACCGTGGTAGCCACTAGAGTTACCACCATAGATACCACCATCGTTGATTCCGTCTTTACGGTAACAGGCAGTTCATATTCTGTGGGGTTTTTGGCAAAGAGTCCCCCATCCAAGTCTGCTGTCTAGAAATCCCAAAAGGAGTACTTAGCTGATCGTGCAAAAATGGATTTCAATTTTTACCATCAAGCCCCTACTTTGGGGAAAATGATTTTTTCATAAAGGGTCTCAAAAAATTTGAGGAGGAATTTATGTCTAAGGTAAACAAGAAACCCCTCTTGGGGTTTGTTGAAATTTGTTGATCTACAGATTTGGATAAGTGTGATTTATTTTATTCTCACTCAAAAGTGGATGTCTATGGAGTTCTCCTGGCGAGTGGTTCCGTTGGGTGGAATATGTTCTAGCTGAGCCCACCCATAAGGTTGTCATTGAGCCATTAGGCTTGTCGAGGACCCTGTACAATTTGAAGAGTTGTACTATTTCAAAGAACTCTATCACCCTCAATCTCCTGGTCTCTCGCTGGGGTATTAATTTTCATACTTTCATCACTTGACGGGGTAAATTTTCTCTTACCTTGGAGGATATCTGCGAGTTAACATCCCTTCCCCTCTCGAGAGATCATTTGTTCATAAATGGCTATGAAAATAATATGGAGTAGGAAATGTGCGAGGAGATCCCTCAAGCATTGTCTGATTTCCCTTGCTACATTTCTATCAATAAGAAAGGACTCCTTTGCAAAGTGGCAAAGATATTGGTTTAGGGATTTTGAGCCTACTCCAAAAGAAGGTCGTTCGAGCAAAGCCCCCTCAAGCCAAGACGGTACTAAACTCATGTCCTCTTCTCATTTATCTCCTTTCTTTATTACATTCCTGAGTAGGTTTGTTTTTCAAGCGAGGAAATTGACTCCCCTCGCGAGTTATGATTTTGCCTCGCAATAAGGCTTGCTCGAGGGAGGGTTTTTCCCCGCAGCACTTACATTGGTTCTCTCTACACTTGGCTGGATTGCCTTCATGTGGATATGGAACGATCTCATGGTTATTATGATATGATCGATTTTACTAATTCTTTTAATTTATTTTCCTTTCTATTTGAGTGATTCTCGAACTTTGCCCCCGAGGGTCGTCAGAAACATAGCAATGTTGCTCATATTACCAGATGGCACAAGAAAAATCCCAAGCAAGCTCTGGCTCCCCTTATTGATAATATTAATGAATTTTCATTTTGCCCTTATTATAAGTGTGTCCATCCTGATCCCTCCCTTTCCCGGTGGGGAGAAAAGAAGGGGGAGAGAAGGTATCATACCCTCTTCCTCTAGGAGCACTTCGGGAGTAATTGGTGTGGGGTGAATATAAAGAGATGGAGTCGCCAGCCTATTTTGCACAGAACAGGCAAAAGAACATGTCACCACCTTGAGATAGAGGCATCAAAGAAAAACTTGTGCTTACGAAACCAATATTTCGGAGGCTGGGGGGATAATTTACTGAATGGGAAGATGTTAGGCACCCATCCCACCCTTTTGGTCTCTCATGGGCTTCTCTTACTATTTCCTTAATTTCTTCGTGAAGTGTGTGTGCGTGTATATATAAATAGAGATCGGAATCACCCAACTAATATCATGGAAAAGATAGAGTGAGGTCATCCATAGGAATGTTCCCCAAATAATATCAAGAAACTAATATCAAGATATTGATCGTTATGATGAAATGATAATATATGTTCGATAAAACGCCAATATGGATCACAAATAATGACTTATGGAACTGTCCTAGGAATTTCACCCACAGGAAACCGATCCTGACTTATGGAAGCGAACCTACATCGTATACTCGAAGCTATACCACCCATCACAAGACTCTCACCGAGTACTACTTCTAACCATACACCATGGCCTGGATCACTAGCCGTGATGAATCGAATCTCTACTATTAATTCTCATAATGCGATAGAAATTTACGAATCAGTAGTCCTTGAGGAAATCAATGTCATACTTCCCTCCTTGGAGCAATGCCCTACTTTCCACACATTTTGCGTAAGCGCAACTTCTGATTAGCATATCCCTCTGCCTTGTCTATATCGACATCATCCAAAAACTAGTGACAATGTCACCAACCCATCACACCAAGGTTATCATCTTCTTTAACATATTGTGATCAAATTTCAAATTTTTCAGACATTACTTGGTTCAATCGAAGAACTCACCTAACTATGTCCTTTTGACCACGAGAGATTTCCATCGATTCACCTATGATTTTTCACCCAAACAGTATTCAGGCGACGACCACACCCTTCGTCATCGGCACCCTGAGGGTAACTGGCATAGCACCGGGATATATTTTCGAACCTGTAACCACTTGGAAAGACATGCGAATAACTAATCCTCACATTGCTAAGGCCGTTCTAACATATATTATCGACACCCCAACATAACAATCATGTCTCGATGCTACCCCACCTTATCGCCATTTTCAAATATCGACGTGGCACCATCACATTAAATCTCGAATATTTCTACTCCCATACTAGTCATTCAATAACATCCGAGGATTACTCATAAAAGGATATAACTGTCACCCTGCCTTAGGGGTTAAACCACCCATCGGTGCCGATTAAAAAGTCACACCCGGTAGGCACACTATACGATTGTTAATCTGAATCATCACCTGGCCTTAATACTATTATTACCAGAATTTTATTTCCTCGTCTTATCAGAATTAATTAGTTTTATAATAACACCAAACACATTTCAAAAATCCCAATTTTTAACGAGATATCAATATCTACATCTTTATCATCTTAAGTACACATTTCAAACCTTTCGATATCCACGTCGATATTACTTGGTGCTCGCAAGGACACTAGTCCACGAGCTTATAACCATAGTGCACCTTAATCCTCGAATAACTCAAGACATCAAAAAATTCGATAGTCATACTCAATGATGCCACACATACATTCTTCTTATGGTCACCTCCACGTGCTTATCAACTATTCACACACTAGGACTTACTCTCACCTAGCTATTACCTCGGCGACTAAATAAGTTTTAACACTTAGATATGAATCTTACCTTCTCCCAAAGGGTTGTGACTATAAGTCATGTGTAAACTATAATTATTGCTACTACCATTTATGGCAAGACACAGGATGTCGTATGCAGCCTATGAACCTTAAGGCATGCCTTACCCGAACCCTCAATGATTGCTTAACCATGGCAATCAAATTGCCTTGCAATGTTAATATCACATTATGTGCCAATCCACAATTTAACACGACCATCTTGGTCTTGGTAGGATATGGACATCGAGTATTGCCTATAACCACAAGGCCCTCAGCACGGATGACGCATGAGCTTATATTCCTCAATACCACACTATAATCACCAAATTGTAAATTAATACCATCTAGGGTTCGGGTAGGAAAGGGGACGTAGGGTATCACCTAAAAGGAGGCCCACCCTAGCAACGTCGCAAGAAGTCATATTCTAAAACATCACAACTTAATCACTTAACACCAAGTCACCACGGTTATCTAAGTTCACTCCTAGGTTACCTCAATCATCAAGATTATCTAAACCCACGCTATAGACAAGGTACATAATTTGAGACGCACTAAACCCAAGTTCACCAACGAATGGACCTAGTACTTCCTCACCCGGAACAACATCTACAATTACATTCACCGACCAACAATCCACTAAGGTGTTCACCCATAAGGATAACATTTTATAGACTAAGATTGACTTATCCTCTAGTGTTGGCCTACATCAATTTATAAACTCATTGACCTTATCGTCAATCACGGTATTACCTTGAGGTTCGAAATTGATTAATTATCACATTGATATTGACCTCTCATAAGTGCCACACCCAAGGCTACATATAATTCAAATCACGATTTCCCATTACATAATTGTGACACTCCAACCATTAATCTCTACCATTGATTGTACACAATTTTGTGGCACTTGGCCCATGGGCATCATCTCGTTCTATCAACATTTCTCATGATTCTAGTCCATTAAATTATTAACTAAAGCACCTAACACTAACAACTACGATGCCACCACAATAGGCTTGCATGGATGCCCGTAAGTTACTACCATTCTAATCAGAAACATGAAATAAATTAATAATCATCAATCTAATTGTGTCCCACTAGGCATTATTCTAACTTATCGAGGCATTATTCTAACTTACCATAATTGTGTCCCACTATGCATAATTGTGTCCCACTAGGCATTATTCTAACTTATCGAGGCATAATTGTGTCCCACTAGGCATTATTCTAACTTACCATTCTAATCAGAAACGTGAAATAAATTAATAACCATCAAGCTAACCTCTTAGACATTACCATCGAGGACACAAACTAAACCTGTCATTAAAATAGCATGACTAGCCCAAACCACACTGACGTCGAAAGATCCACTACCGACATCACCACGTCACACCCGAAAGTAACCATGAACCTAAGGCTATGATTCCATTTTTAACGCCCTGACCCGAATTTATGGGTTACCCGTGACCCAACCCAATACGAATCAAATCGTTAGGTGTGAAGTGCAGTGAAACAACCGAAATAATATTGCTAGTCCAATTTTATTTTAATTATGATTTCACTTGATAGCATACGATTCTAGTTTCAAGATAAACTACATGAGGGACCCATGGGGAGACCCTCGAAGTCCAAGTAAAGAGAGATACTAACGTAAACATAAATGAAATATACTTACCTGTAGAATGCCCTCAAATTTCATAACGGCTCCCAACCTTTCGTGATAAAGTGGGAATGTGAGCCTATGCCAAGTGAGATTTATACAAGTGGTATAGAAACAAACGGCAAAAAGGAATACTCACACGCTACCACCACATGTATGCAAAAATATGTATATAATTACATACGCATACCTTTGAAAAATACGCATTCTAATGCATTAACCATTTTACTTTCGAAAGTCTTACTTATCCAGATTAATTTACCTTAATCTAGTAAAAACTTCCTTTATTCATACTTAGCATTTTCAACTTGTTTAACTCACCCGGTTCAACACTTTGAAATCATTTCACTTAATTTTCTTAAACCATTCCTTTACCGGAATTTACCCTTTTAATCATTCCAATATTACTTAGTATTTTCATTGAAAATCTCCATTTCAACACACACAATACCCGTGTTAGAAAATACATATTTAATCTTCGAAAATCCTTTTTATAACACATTCCTGTGTTAAATACGGGTTTAACCATTTAGGTTGATTAACCACCCTTTTCATTCCTTTATGGACATTAATAGATTTTCGTATTTATTTGTCCATTTCACCTTTGGAGGAGCATTTATTACGTTCATTCAAGTTAGGTTGTTTTAACACATTTACCACACAACCCATTCTTGATATGTTCCGTATTTCCTTTATCTTTTCTTGGAATTCTTCAATACCGCATGCTTACACAGGCGCTACACCGACGGCTAGGTGCACTATATTCTCTGGCCTGTGGTTTAGAACTTTCCACCTGAGGGCTCTAGGCCCTTCTTGATTTATCCCATTGTCATCTGAGTACCTTTAATGTGTTTTAATATTTTATAAATGTCCACGCTGTTTCCTTTTCTTTTTACCCGGACGAAGCCAAAACCTGAGATTTTACCGCCTCAATTTGTGTTACACTTGGAAATTTACTATTTTGTGTCCTTAGCACTCTAACCATGATTTTTATTCCATAAATTATATTCATTAAGGACCACTTTGTGCAACACCCTTTTCAATATTTTTATTTCATAAAAATGTTCCACTTTAAGTAAAATTACCATTTTACCCATTTATTTCCAAATCACACCTTTACTCCTTATTCACAAGTGTTAATTTCACGCAAAATACTATTAAGTTATACATACCAGATTCTTTAAGTGTTTTAACCCTTTTACACTTGGAGTACATTCATCTTGATTGAAAACACTTTGACACCTTTAATCCTTTTATATTTCCATAAGTGTTAATATTTCACAATATTAGTAAGTTACACTCACTAACCATTCCATGTTTGCATATTAACACATAATTAATACTTTTTACCAACATTCATATTTCTTTCCTTCTTTATTCAAGAAATACATTTATACTTAAGACTAATTTTATAAGAAAATTATCATTTCTTTTATTTAACATGTCGTCTTCTAACTTTATGCACATTATGTCTTTCAGTCCCAATTGCCCATAGTTTGAAGATTAAATTTCAACCTTTATTAATTCTTGTTCGAACCCAACAAAATCTTCTTTAAACTTGTTTATACATTATATGTCAAAATACTACAAGTTTATATACAAGAGAAGATGGATTTTAAATTAAAAAATCCTACAACATGGTTTAAACATATTTTTCATCAAATAAAGATTTATTTTCAAACATTTGATTCCATAAAATGTTTAACACTGATAATTCTAAAATAAACCATTTTCACAAAATATATTATCTCTCAATATTCCAAAACCTTGAAATATTTACTTATTCTTTATTTTTCAACAAAATAACATTTTTTTAACAAAATCATATTATTTGTCAACATTTTATCCCATAAAATGTTTTTCATCAAAATTACTTGAAAATGCACCATTTTCATAAAATATCAACTTTCATTATTTCAAAAGCCCTGAAATAATTATTCCCTCTTTATTTTCAAGTAAAATAATATTTTTCAGCATTTTCATTCCATAAAAATGTTTATTATTTTTTTTACCAAAAATATGCCAAAATGACATTTCTTACATTTTTATTCCATAAAAAATGTCTATTTTCAGATTTAATAGAAAAGACACAATAATAATATTTCCTAGCATTTTTACTAGAAAACACACTAAAATATTATTCTCTAGCATTTTTATTCCATAAAATGCCAAATTTCATATTGCTAGGAACAAATCATTTTTCTCACATTCCTACTCTTAATCATACACAACAATAATACTGCACATTTATCAAATGGAGTCTCAAATGCAATAAGAGTACGTTACCCACCTAAAATTACTCCAAAATGGTGGTGGTGGTGGTGAAGATGGGTGACTCCCCCACCTCCAAAGGTGGCCGTAAAGGGAGTCACAAAAGCTCCCCTAATAATCCTCCATGGAAGCTCCATTAAACCATCTTTAAATACCTCCAATAAATCTCCTCTTCCTCTTCTGAAAATAGCTCTTCAACACCCATAAAAACCTCAACACCCATAAAACCCCTAACAATTGTTTATTTGTGTGAGTGTATTCTTTACACTGTAAGGAAATATGGTGGAGACAGACTTAAGGAAGGGGTGGAGAAAAATATGGAGAGTCTGGTCGTTCATCTCTCTCTTATATACAAACAAATCCCCTTTCTCCCATTAATCTCAACCCTTGAGACTTCATCCATAGCAAATCATTTGACAGCACAAACTAGCAGAACTGACTTTCGTCAGTCATCGCTTGAACGACATAAATGTCGTTCGAAAGACATAGCTTCCTCGCTCGAACAACTTCCAAGTCGTTTGAGGGACCCTAGAGAAATTTCCAGATTTCCTTTGATCATCCTAACTTCTCAATTTTCTCACATTTGCCCAATATAATACCCAAAGTCTCAAGAATTTATAACCCAAAAATTTCTATAATCCCTATATAATACGTAATCAAATCATTTTCTTCATTTAATCCATTTCCTTACCTGTAAATCCATATAAGTACAATTTGTTCCTCCTCATATAAAACCCATATATTTAATTAATTTATTGGGGCAGGGTATTACACTTCCATCTCCTCTGATTTTCTCACCAATCTCTTTCTCTTTTCGTCAAGCTCAGTATCGAATATTGCATCCACCAGATAGGCTTCTTCAACAAAAAATGGTTTTTAAGTTACTTTAATTACAATCTTGTTACCTCGATTATTAGTTTTGGCACATTGATGATATATGGAGGGAACTATCCCGTTAGTGTGCATGCACACTGAAAGAGTTGGCGCTTGCGTTCAATTAAGAAATAATACAATAACTTCCATTTTTAACCCAAATTAACCCTAAGCATGCAACTAGGTGTGATTGAAACAATATGAAATCATGCACAAGATATTCAACACACAAAGTTAAGGAAAAATCCCCCACAGGGGCAAAACCATTTGTATATCACTATAATTTGTAAAAGACGGTTTACAATCGGATTACAATGAAATACAGGTTGACTAAGAATTACCCTCGGGTATCGGATTCTGTAGTCGCGGCTGGAAGAAACCCTTTCCAGTAGGGCTGGCGGCTGGAACTATCCCTGTCCAGTAGGGCTGCAATGAAGAGGAAGAAGCGGTCCACTTCACAAAGGGTTGAACATCAATGGTGTTCTTGGGTTACCAAAAGTGACTCACAAATGTATGGAATTTGTGTGAATCAAGGGTATGAATCAATGGACTCAAATACCATGAAGACTTATGAGTTATGGAACTTAGAAAATTGTGTGTAAGTCTTAATAAAACCAACTACTGATCGTGGTTTAAATAAGGGATCGAAACCCTACAAAATCTGCTGCACGATCTGTTCGTGGTTATCCAGGGCGGACCGGTCCGGGCCATAGGCGGATCGGTCCGATAGCAGACCGGTTCTTTTAATTATTGGCTCTATCAGTTCGCATTCGGTCCGGGGCTTACTGGTCTTCTAAGAGCAAGGCGGATCGGTCCGGGTCTCAGCAGATCGGTCCGGGGCGGATCGGTTCGTTTTAATTTCAGGCGGACCGGTCCGGCTGACTGGATTTCTGAATTCTTCCTTTCTTTTGATCTTCGGATTTCGTTGATGATAAATGGACTTTGAATCTTTGCAACGGTGTTACGGCTAATGACATATACAAGTATGTTGGACAAAAATGTCCTTACAAATCTCCCCCTATGTCTATGCCGGAACAAACATAAAAAATCCGAATTATCAAGTATGAACAATGCCTATACAAATCTACCCTTCCATGAACCCAAAACTGAAAGAGGTACAAATGACTAAGGCTGCATCGTTTATTCTTCGAATCTTCAGAAATCTCACCGCTTTTCTCATCAGGGTGTGCATCATGGGATTATCAAGGATGTACCTACACACATGAGACAAAGCAAATACCAAGTGACGTATCGAGTTTGAAATGAGATAAACATAAGCATATAAGCATATATATCCATTTAAGATGATATTCTCAGAATTTCAAAACTAAACTCCCCCATAATCAGATAATTCATTCTCCCCCTTTTTATGATGTCCCCAAATAGACAAATGAGAGAAATAAATCAAGCAATCATGTACCGGGGTGACACAAGGCATAAAATCACACCATGAATGAACATAAAACAACCAAGTCGGTGATAGCGTAAAAGAATGGGTGTGATCAAAATTTGATCGGAAAATCAAAGCATACAAGCATGACATATGTGCACGATGAATATTGGATATTCCTAACGAATGAACTCAAATGCTTCCTTTGGTGTGAAAGAATGGAAATATTAGATATTGACTATATCAAATCTACAAATCAAAGCTCAAAGTGATTTCTACACCAATAACGTCCAAAATGATTTTCATGCTTTTTCAGGACTTTCAAGGAAGTGCAAACCCGTTTTTCAATCTCCAACCAAACTCCCTCAGATTTATATTTTGAATAGAGGTATACTAAATTCTCAAACTTTGGAGAATTAATGGTGAAACTTAAATGGCCCATATATGGCATGTATTGCTTTTTATTGCCTTTTCAATTTTTCGGGCTCTTTTAACCTCTTAGGACCTCGGATATAAAAATTCCTCCATTTTTTAGGTCCTTTTAACGGTGGCTTTTGTGCAAAGGATAAGAATCAACTTTCGCAGCCCCTCCCCGTTATGCAAATTATCACACAGTCTCACCAAAACGGTTTTTACATGCAATCCAATCTTGTCAAGTTTTATCGCATTTTATACATTGTATAGACAGGATTGAGATGGAAACACTCAAGCCAACATGAGATTGACAAGTGGAACAATCAAATATAGCCGTGCATGTGTGCAATAAAGGATATAGGAGTCAAGCATGTAGGAAATATCACTAATTACATCTCAAGGACTCCAATCAATGTTAAGCACATGGATAAAATGATGTAGACTCTCAAATCTCTATCAAACAGTCACATGAAAAATGGAATGAAGTTGTGACTTGGCTATCTTAAATGCTCATCCATAAAAGGTAAATCTCTTTTTTGAATTTTTTTAAAAATTTTATCAAAACAAAAATCTTTTTGTATTTTTCAAAAGAAATATAAAAAGCAACAAGAATAAAACAAAACTGTACAACTGAGCAATGGTACATATAAACAGACTAGTAATAGGAAGCATATGATATGAACATGAAGAAGCATTCTATTCTAGACATAGACCAACCCCTCAGTCAACTGTACAAATCCCCAAAGACTTCCTAAGACTCTCAAATATAAGGGTATCTAAAGGTTTCGTGAAAATATCGACTAACTGGCGGTCGGTAGGAACAAAACTCAGGGTTACGACCTTCTCCTCAACTAACTGACGTATAAAGTGCTCGCGTAACCTGATGTGCTTTGTGCGCGAATGTTGGACAGGGTTGCGGGATATGTGTATCGCGCTCGTGTTATCACAGGAAATGAACATGGTGTCCTGTGAAATCCCGTAATCTTCCAACATTTGCTTCATCCACATGAGTTGCGTGCAACAACTCCCGGCGGCGATGTACTCCGCCTCCGCAGTGGACAAAGAGATGGAGTTTTGCTTCTTGCTCAACCAAGAGACAAGAGCAGAACCAAAGTAGAAACACCCACCCGAAGTGCTCTTACATCCATCTACGTCCCCGGCCCAATCGGCATCCGAATAGGCGGACAAACGGTCATCGGTATCAAAGGAATACCAAATACCGTATGAGAGAGTCCCACTCACGTATTTGATAATACGTTTTAGAGCGAGTAAGTGTGACTCTTTAGGAGACGCCTGATAACGCGCACAGACTCCAACACTAAAGGCAATGTCGGGACGACTAGCAGTCAAGTAAAGAAGACTGCCTATCATACTCCGATATAAGGTTTTCTCTACGTCCTTGCCTGAAGTGTACTTACTAAGCTTGGTAGTGGTACTCATAGGTGTACGAGCATGCTTAGCGGAGTCTAAACCAAATTTCTTCACTAGGTCTCTAGCATACTTGGATTGGGAGATGAACATCCCATCCTCTAGCTGACGAACCTGGAGACCAAGGAAGAATGTAAGCTCACCTACCATGCTCATCTCAAACTCACTTTTCATCTCCTTCTCAAAGTGGTGAGCATGCTGGGAGCATGTGGATCCAAAGACTATGTCGTCCACATAGACTTGGGCAACCAAGATAGCACCGTCATCTCTCCTGACGAACAACGTCATATCTACTCCCCCTCTCTTGAAGCCACGAGATAAGAGATAGGAAGTAAGCCTCTCGTACCAAGCACGGGGTGCTTGCTTCAAACCATACAAGGCTTTTCTCAGATAGTAGACGTGCTCAGGGTGCTGAGGGTCTTCAAGCCCTTTTGGTTGTTCCACATAAACCTCCTCCTGTAGAATGCCATTCAGAAAGGCACTCTTGACATCCATCTGATATAACTTGAAGTGCAGATGACATGCAATGGCGAGTAGTAAACGGATGGACTCAAGCCTTGCAACAGGAGCAAATGTCTCCCCAAAGTCTACACCCTCTATCTGTGTGTAGCCTTGAGCGACCAACCTAGCCTTATTTCTGATTATGGTACCATTTTCATCCATTTTATTCTTGAAAATCCACCGGGTACCAATAACATTAGTATCACTAGGTCGGGGGACAAGTTCCCAGACATTATTCTTCTTAAACTGAAGCAACTCATCCTGCATAGCAGATATCCAGTGTTCATCTTTGAGTGCTTCTTTGTGATTCTTGGGCTCGACTTTGGACGTGTAGCAATGATGACTAATGACGTTCTCTAGTTGAGCACGAGTCTTGACCCCTAGAGTGGGATCGCCAACAATGGCTGAAGGATCATGACTCTTGCGAACCCAAGCAGGTGTGTCCCCTAACACAGGAGTAGGGTCCACAGAGTGTGAGAGAGGAACAGGTAAATCACTGTCAGAACAATCCTCATTCTTACACTAAAGATTAGGATCAATAACCGTTGAAGGTTCGTCATCTTGCACGGTGACGTTTATTGATTCCATAATCTTAGAGCTCTTCAGGTTAAAAACCCGATACGCTCTACTGTTTGATGAATATCCTAGAAATATTCCCTCGTCGCTCCGGGAGTCGAACTTTCCTAATTGCTCTCTATCCCGTAGGATGTAGCATTTACTCCCAAAAACACGGAAATATGCCAAGTAGGGTTTCTTGCCTGTCCACAATTCATAAGGCGTCTTAAGAGTGTGTGGACGAAGATAAACCCTATTCACCGTGTGGCATGCAGTAGACACTGCTTCTGCCCAAAATCTCCTAGAAATTTTACGACCTAGAAGCATAGATCTAGCCATCTCTTGGATCGTTCTATTCTTCCTCTCAACAATCCCATTTTGCTGAGGAGTTCTCACAGCAGAAAACTCATGTTTGATCCCAAGGCTATCACAGTACAGATCCACCTTTGCTTCCTTAAATTCAGTGTCGTTGTCACTACGTATTCTGTTAATAGTGACTCCGTGTTGATTTTGCAGGACACGGCACTTGGTCGTTAGGAATTCTACAGCATCGGATTTCTCTCTCAGAAAACCTACAATGGAGTATCTAGAGAAATCGTCTACCATCACGAGAATGTATCTCTTACCACCTAGACTCTCCGTGCGAGTAGGACCCATAAGATCCATGTGAATCAACTCAAGAACACGGGAAGTGGTAATGGAATTTAACTTCCTATGAGGGCTACGGATTTGTTTTCCCAACTGACAGGGTCCACAAATCATGGAAGTTGACTTTCCAAGTGATGGTAAGCCACGTACTAGGTCCTTTTTGACTAATCGAGATAAGTCTCTAACGTTCACATGACCTAGACGTTGATGCCACATATCCATAGGAGTGATCGTGGCGCTATTTCAGACAAGTGAGGATTTGGGCTCAGTCCCATAACAGTTATCTTCTGTCCTCACCCCTTGCACTAAAAGTTTACCGGCTTGATTATAGACCTTACAAGCTTTCCGGTCAAACTTCACTGCAAAGTCATCGTCACACAGCTGGCTGATGCTAAGAAGGTTTGCTTTCAAACCTTTGACGTACAGCACGTTCTCTAGCTTTGGAAATCCTGGTAACTCTACTGTACCTCGTCCAACTATGCTAGATTTGCTCCCATCTCCAAAGGTGACTCTCCCATCATTATAATCCTCAAGATGGGTAAAATATGAGGCATCACCTGTCATGTGTCTGGAGCAACCACTGTCAAAATACCACTGTGAGGTATTATGGGCTTTGAGAGCGACATGGACAATAAGGGCCTTTTTCTCTTTCTTAGGAACCCAAGCGTAGGTACCTTTTTGTATTCCCTTGTTGTCGTTGGTTTTAGCCGAAATGCGGGGCGCATTCATTGATGGTAAGGTCATTCGTTGGAATTCCTCCATCAAACTCTGTGAAGTGGCGGCTAGAAACTCAACACGCTCTCTCAGACTAGCAAACTCATCAGTCTGATGTGGTGGGGCAAACGTACGTCGTGTCCGACCCAACTTATAGCAATCATCCCTAAGGTGTCCATTTCTTTTGCAATGGGAGCAAAAGGGCAGAGTATTAGGAGGACCTTGGATTGCTTTTCTTGGTCGAACTCTCCTTCTTGGTTTTTTATGACGGCCATAAGGAGTCGTAGTAAACTCAGGAATTGGTCCGGGTGCAATTTGGGACGTGGAGGCACCATCAAAACCAATTCCTTGCCTGTCACCAAAACCTAAAGCGGGACCGAGGAGCATCTTTCCCATCTTCCCAGATCTGTCCTCGATTTGTACCTTGACTTTCCTAGCTCTTTCAAGGTCATGAGTAAGCTGAGAAACAAGGGCTTCAAGTTTCTTTCGAGTCTCCAGGGAGGAATGAAGCTCACTCGAAAGACTAGCTACTTGTTTAGTCAAGTCCGCTTTCTCTTTCTCAAAACTGCTCTCTCTCTCTTTAAGCAGATTCTCTTTACTAGCCCAGGCAGACTCTCTCTCTCTCATGGCGGTGCAGGTGGAGGACTCTCTCTCTCTCGTTTCTCCTAACTCCTCTTTTAACGCGGTGATCCTAAGCACTAGGGCTTTGTTACACTTTTTAGTTTTAAATGATTCATTATACAACTCAGCGTACGCCCGTTGAAGGTTACTCTCGTCCTCACTACCTTCCTCCTCTCCCTCACTCTCTTCGCTCTCGCTGTCGAGGTGTCCCTGTGAAGTAGCAATCTCATCGTCGTGAGATGCACTAGGAGTACTCACATGACTAGCCATGAACGCGGTGAAGTTACGCTCATGCGGTGACTCATCTCCCGAGTCCACCGTCTCGACCTCACTGTCGTCACTAAGGGTAGTATTTAGGACAGCTTTACCCTTTTCCCTATTCAGACGAGTGGCACACTCAAACGCTCTGTGTCCCTTACCGTCGCACTCAAAACACCTCTCACTGTCTTTAGGGGGTTCTTTGAAATCTTTCTTTTCAAACTTATTTTTCTGAAAATTCTTTTTATCTTTGAAATTCCCATTTTTCTTAAATTTCAGAATTTTCTTGAAGTTTTTAGCAAAAAGTGCCAAATCATCTAGGTCAAACTCACATTCAGAATCAGAAGTTTCTATCTTTCTAGACGACTCGACTCTCTTTCTTGCCGACCCCTCACTTTTTCTCTCTTGGGCTTTAAGGGCAATTCCCTTATCTTTTGACTTGGCAGATTTAGGAAACATGTCTATTTCATAAGTTTGTAAATCTCCTACCAGTTCTTCCAATTTTAGAGTATTTAAATTACCCAAGGAATTTAGCACAGTGACTTTAGTTATAAAACGCTTAGGAAGGGAACGAAGAATCTTTTTAACAACTCTAGCATTTGGAATATGTTCACCAAGATTATAGCTAGTATTAACAATGTCAGAAAGCCTAGCATAAAATTCATCAAAACATTCATTTTCATGCATGGTGATGGTTTCAAATTGAGTTGTTAAATTTTGCAATTTTGACTCTTTAACAGCATTCGTTCCTTCATGGGTAAGTTGCAAAATATCCCATGCTTCTTTTGACATGGTGCACGTCATTATGCGTTTGAACTCATTAGGAGTGACAGACCCAGAAATAGCACTTAGACCCTTAGAGTTAAAAGATGACCATTTAAATTCATCATCAGTCCAAGTGATGTCAGGTTTTAAGTTGGTCACATTATCAACAGTCACGGTTGGAGGAGTCCACCCTCGTTCAACCAAAATCCAGACACGTTCGTCAATGGCTTTTAAAGCCGACCTCATACGGGCTTTCCAATAAGCATAATTTGACCCGTCAAAAATAGGCATTTTATAATATGACTTCTCCATATGAACACGCTCTTTTCAAAAAATAATTTATTTCAAAAATTGATATCTTTTAGAAAAATTTTGCGGAAAATAGGAATACGCGATAGATTAGCGTAACCTGCTCTGATACCAATTTGAAAGAGTTGGCGCTTGCGTTCAATTAAGAAATAATACAATAACTTCCATTTTTAACCCAAATTAACCCTAAGCATGCAACTAGGTGTGATTGAAACAATATGAAATCATGCACAAGATATTCAACACACAAAGTTAAGGAAAAATCCCCCACAGGGGCAAAACCATTTGTATATCACTATAATTTGTAAAAGACGGTTTACAATCGGATTACAATGAAATACAGGTTGACTAAGAATTACCCTCGGGTATCGGATTCTGTAGTCGCGGCTGGAAGAAACCCTTTCCAGTAGGGCTGGCGGCTGGAACTATCCCTGTCCAGTAGGGCTGCAATGAAGAGGAAGAAGCGGTCCACTTCACAAAGGGTTGAACATCAATGGTGTTCTTGGGTTACCAAAAGTGACTCACAAATGTATGGAATTTGTGTGAATCAAGGGTATGAATCAATGGACTCAAATACCATGAAGACTTATGATTTATGGAACTCAGAAAATCGTGTGTAAGTCTTAATAAAACCAACTACTGATTGTGGTTTAAATAAGGGATCGAAACCCTACAAAATCTGCTGCACGATCTGTTCGTGGTTATCCAGGGCGGACCGGTCCGGGCCATAGGCGGATCGGTCCAATAGCGGACCGGTTCTTTTAATTATTGGCTCTATCGGTTCGCATTCGGTCCGGGGCTTACTGGTCTTCTGAGAGCAAGGCGGATCGGTCCGGGTCTCAGCGGATCGATTCGGGGCGGATCGGTTCGTTTTAATTTCAGGCGGACCGATCCGGCTGACTGGATTTCTGAATTCTTCCTTTCTTTTGATCTTCGGATTCCGTTGATGATGAATGGACTTTGAATCTTTGCAACGGTGTTACGGCTAATGACATATACAAGTATGTTGGACAAAAATGTCCTTACACACACTCTCCTTATAAGAAGTTGGTAACTTGGGATGGCATTGATGACATGAAATTTAACATGGGAAATAAAGTTCCCCAGCTTGATACCAACATTCACGTACCCAAGTGACTACATGCCTGCACTGTCACACCCCGAAATATATAATGGTGCCCGACCCTATCTTGTCTTGAGAGATCCCTGTCTCATCTAGAATGCTGATGGGCATGATGTTGATGGAGGATCCCCCATCCATCAATGCACTGGGGAAAGAAATCCCATTAATCCAAGTTATCACATAGAGTGGGCAATTGTGAAAATATGGTACTTGTATATCTGCCTCAAAAAAGGCCACCTCGAAAGTGTATCTTTTAATCAGTCGCCCAATGGGTCCCAACCAATTTAGCGAGGGATCCCCTCACTATTGCATCGATTCCAAAATCTTTCTTTTAATGACCACCCGAGTGTCATACTTCACCCTTATCTGGTTGAAAAAACATTTGAACTTGGGACTCTTTGCTATGGCTTCGCACTTAGAGTCCAAGTCTACCTTATAAGTTTAAGCATTACAGTTATGCTCTTCCTCAGATGTTCCTCCTTCATCTAGATCAAGGATTACATCTACTGTACCTTCTGGGGTATTCACCCCCTCAACCCCCTCACAATTAATTATTTCTTAATCAGGGCTGACAAAGCATTCTTCACGCATCCTCTCATTTTTAAATTTTTGTTCTCTATCAAGTATCAGCCTCCTTAGCTTTTTATATATCCTCTCGCTGTCTCCCCACTCCTTTAGGTCTCGATCATCTTCTTCATTATATACTACAACCATATTGGCGGTGCCATAATGGTGTACTAGAAGTGGGTTTTCATTGACATCCACAGGTGGCATCTGCAAAGTATCATTGGCCACTTGCTCGCCAATGATCCTCCGTAGGTAGAAATAATATTGGGTGGTGTGATGCACTCTCTGGTGCAACTCACAATATTTGGCATCTGCTTTATCTATTGTTATTGGTATTTTCCCATTGGATTGGGGTGTACTTGTCACCCCCTCTCGCACCAAAGTGAGATAACAACCCATGGCCTCCGCTACACTACAGGGTAGCGGTAGTGGGATGTCTTCTCCAAACTTCCTCTTATTTATCGCGCTACCCCCTTTTAACCTCAAACCTCCGTTTTTATCCTTTGATTTCCCATCTGCAGAGTTAATATCTTTCCTCCTAGAGATCTGGAACCTCCCTGAGGTCAGAGGCACTTGCACCTTCCAATTTGATTGGCTGGGCTTTATGATCATGTCAATTTATTAGATGCTCTAGTGAATTCTCTGAATGTTCGATCTTTAGTCTCATTGATGAGATGGAGCATGTACTTATTTAGAAGCTCCTCGACATAGATCTGTAGTAACCTCCTAATAGCCACGTCTTTATGGATATGCAATGCCCTCTCGTGGAAACATTTTATGTATTACATTAGTTCTTCACTGGGCTTCTTCACTTCCTGGGTGAGGTACCTTAATGTAATCTAATCCTCCTCCATGAAAAACTTTTGGAGGACCTACGTTTTCATCTCCTCCCATGTGGGAATATACTCATCAAATTCATACATGCCATCGATGTTACTATTGTCTCGCTGGTCTGTCCTACTTGAAAGAGCAGGTGCTCTGACTCCTTACCCCCACCTCTTCTTGTGTGCTCTAATCGCTCTGAAATCCATTACCGACCAGAGTATCTTTAAAGAGTAGCTACTTAGAAGCAGTACGACCTTCTTTGTCCATGGTAGTGAGGATACCTCCCCACTGAAGTTTCTAAATATAGGGCGATAATGTTATTGGTGTCTGGGAAGAACTAGAATGGATGAGGCATGACCTGCTCCAATGGACTCTGTCTTCAAGGTCCTCAAAGTCTTAGGAGAAGCTTTGGTAGAAAACCTTCCTCTTCTGGTAAAAATGGATTAAATGCTATGACCTCTTCCTGCAAGAATATTAACTTCATAAATAATAATGGTAGCTAGGAGAGAGAGAAAGAGAGAGAGAGATCTTAATAATGATGGTTGAATGATGGGAGTAAAGAGACAAGCACTTGGCACTTAGAAAGAGTGCAGGGAGGGAATACTAGGTCTGGTGTGATTTCGTTGAGTAACGAATTAAAATTGAGTTTCTGATCTGACTTTACCTTACCAATGAGTCCTATTTATATGTGAATACTAGGTCTATGCCAAAAATGAGAGGAAATCTGAGGGACAAGGTCTGTAATGTACCTTTTGTCCCTCTACATCCATATGTCCCCTCTAACAAGCAAAACGTGGGTGTAAACCAAAGTCAAAAGGTAAATGTGTCTCCTAATGGTGATAAAATATGTGAGTTGGTAAATACTACTTCAAATGTCAGCATGTCATAAAAACTTTGTAAAACTTGAGAGTGACCTTGAGGGCCACCCTCTCTAAAATCATTTTGTAAAAGTTTTTTTCTTGTGAGCAGCCTCTTGGATACTCACTTTAGTTATAACTAAGTGTGGGTTGTGTGAGGACTTGAGTGACTCCTAGAGTCCCTCTACTAGTATTTTTTTCATCTTAAAGTTCTAAATAGTTGAGGTTGCTTAGCAAACCTTGTCTTTTAGACACCAAGACAAAACTCTCAGGAGATCCCAACTACCCTATTTGAGCCCCTCTTGCTCAACTAGCCTACTCGTGCAAGAAAATACACATTTATACTTTATTTCTTCAAAAGAAAATAATTCTTGGGACGAGGGGCCACTCGTGGTGGACCTCCTCATCTTTAGTCATTTATCTTTATAATATTACTTTTGGGCAGATGGGCTATTCAAGGTGAGTCCCCTCGCCCTGATACATTTTATCTTGTTGTTGGTTTATGTATTGCGAGAGGGTCCACTAGAGGTGATCTCCCTTATTTCTATATATGTCTTTAGCAGACGGGTCATTTGACTTGGATTCCCTTTCCATGGATTGTAATACCCCGTAATTTTATTGATTTTTATTTAAGGGATTAATTAAATTAAATGAGAATTAATTAGAAATTAATCCGGGTATAAATACTAACGAGATGTGAGTTGGTATTTGATTATGATGTTAAAATTTATTATTTCCGAGTATGTATGGTAATACATGAGTATTGATGATATTAAATTTGTCGCGAGACTGAAATACGACAATTTGGAAAATTTAGTTGGGACGCACGTGTCAGTCGCGTCAGGAATGTAATTATTTAAATTAAAAAGTGAATTTTATTTTTATCAACTGAATGGTCATTTTGAGTGCAGCAACGTGTCCGTAAGGGTTGAAATAGTCAAAAAACACTAGCGGGGGGTTAAGTTTGGGTCCCGGGGCATTTTTAGGCCATACCGGCAACCCAAAAGGGTAGTTTGGTAATTTTAAAAATATGGGAATTAAAATCCACGAATTTTAGAGGTTATCGCCATATTATAAAAGAACCCACTAAGCCATTATCAGCATTTGGGAAGTTAAAGGGCTACGGGAGTTATAGGGAGGAGTTAGAAGAAGTTCCAAAAAGGAAACCCTAGCCACCATCACCATCTTTGGAAGAAATTTGTAAAGAGAGGAAGGAGAATCAACATTCAATTCTTCAACATCAAATCAGAACATCTAAGGCAAGTGGTTTAATTACATTAATTTCAAGCGAATGTTTCTTTCATGCTTAGAATTGAATAATTGTCTTATATTGGAAGTTTGATGAAAATCCATGAAATTGGAGGTAGGATTCATAATATGATATAGGGATTGCATGTAGAATGTCATTGGATGAATGTCATATACAAAATATATCTTTTGATGATGTGAAAACGGATTGATAAGGAGAAATTGTAGTCATTAAATTATGGGTTCATGATTATAGGGTTTGGGACAAGGATTGGGAATTTTGATGATTATATGTTAATTTAGGAAGCATTGCCCCCATATATATGTTAAAGTGTGACCTAGGAGGACTTAGAGTAGTTTAATAACGTTAAAATACTATTGGGATGATCTTAGGATGAGTTTAGAGAAGAGAAAAATTAAGAAAAATGAAGTAGAAAATTTCTGGGTGAAACTGCCATCTCGTTAGAAGACCTGCCCAGGTCGTTCGAACGTCCTCGTTCGAACGTCCTCGTTCGAACGAGCTTCTAACGAGATTACAGTACCCCTTCTAACGAGTTGGTAGTTCATTTTAAGCCTTTCATTCTAACGAACTCGTTCAAATGACCTCGTTAAAATGAGACTTCTAACGAGTTGACAGAATGGCTTTTTGGCCTGATTTCATTTCAAACGTTCCGTAGACTTATTTAATTGGAGTATTAACCCTTCCTTATTGATTAGTGAGTATAATTGTGAGAATTGGGGTATGTTGAGGAGTAGAACTTAGAACCTCATAATAAAATTGGATGTCATTTGTGGAGTAGGAAACGAGTAACTAATTACGACGTGAGAAGGGTTGATAACGTGAATATACAAATCGGGGACTTGTAATCGTATAACATTAAATGACGGTATAAGAACGAGAAGTATATCTATATTAATAAGACGAGATATCTAAGATGTGCGAATGCTTAGTATATGTGGTTTTATGTGTATAACATACCTACCATACTTGCTATCATGGGAGGTTTGCGTTCGATTAGGGCCATCTAATCTTTGTGTGCCTACGGGGGGATTTGGATTGGTACCTCGAGGGCATAGGTCAGAGAAGGACTTATTGAGAAGTTAATAAGTCTATTGATCATGGGAGCGTAGGTATATGCGTGACCCATGTGATGTGAACTATGTTCGCCTCCATTCTGTGTGATTGTTGTTATCTGAAAACGATTCCTGAGAGATTCGTAATGCGTGGTCCTCATGTACGTGATGTACCGGGATTGGATAGCAGAGTATGTGTGCACAGCAGTTTAGTCTCGGGGTGCTAGTAATGTATATTTATGATGAGAATAATATACAGTTAAATGAAATGAATTGTTGTGTTTAATTGTGAGTATAATTATAGCAACGTTCTGTAAAGATAATTGGATGATCTCTAGTAAATTCGTATTGCTAATAAGGGGAAACCGAGAATAAATGTAAATCTCTCTATTTAAATGAAGATGTCAGAATTAAAGCGTGAATCGTATAGTAATGTTAGAATCTATTTTGAACTAGTTAGATATTGGAATAACTAGAATGGGTACGGGTACGTTAGGAGTGCACAAATAGTCGAGAGGTGAGTATTTCATGTGATAGCACGTCCTAACATGTATTTTGCATTCATTATTTTATTGTCATTAAAACACTTGCTATATTTTAAACTGTTTTCCACAATCGGGCTCTGACCCGTTTGCTTTCAAATATATTTTCTTGTAAAAACCTTTTAGGTGCCCAGCCACAAGGACACCATGCATAGGAGTTCCAATCAGGTGACGTACTGTAGCTGTTGTGGAAGTTACAGGACCTTGACAGTAAACGCCTCCACTTTCGAACTTGACTCTATTAGTAGATTTCCTCATCAGTTGGGCAAGTCGCCCCATTTCTTTTATAAACATTTTATCTATTCTATTTATTTCAGATCTTGGGTTGTAATTAATTATGATTCAGACTTAGTACTTGTTTATTTCAGTATTTGGATTGTTGTGAGGAGTGTTCCTCCAGACTCATTACTATTTTATGGTTAATCTATTGTCTTTATGTTGTGGTGGTTGTGTAGCATTTCTATCTTCTTGCATGTTAATCGAACTTAATTAAAATTGACAACTCACTTTTTAAATATTAGGTGGCTAGTAACTAATAAAACGCTTTCGACAGTGATGCTATGAACTGAACCAACTTGGCATTTTGTATTAATTTAATAAATGAGTAGCTACCCTGTATTTAATTAGTCGGGGTGTCACATGGATCTCCTTTAACATTAATCGTGGCTGAGGGGCCACTCTTGGTGGGCTCTCTCACCACCAGTTGTTACGGTTGGCCTTTCTCTTGGTCAAGAGGCCACTCGTGATGGACTCCTTCTCCATAAAATTATTGATGTTGAATATCTTAGCTGAGGGGCCATCTGTAGTAGCCCCCTCACCTCCAAAATTTTATTTTCACCAGTCTTGGTTGAGGGGCCACTCAAAGTGGACCCTTTCTCCATAAACTACCTTTTTCACTGAGTTTGGCAGATGGGTCCACTCATGACGTAACCCCTCACCCATAAGGTGTTGGTTCTCGCGATACCCCTCTACACCTCTACATTAGAAGACATGAAAACTAGATTGAATGGATCTAATACCACTTTATTGTTATTCAAGTCTTTATGCAAAACTTCATGTCTGGGTGATTTGTTTTCGAACTAGATTACACTCACACTTTAACTCTCTCAAAGATAAGAACTAATAAATTATTTTTTAGAGATATTTTTTTCTTCTCTTGTTATTTTTTATTTCAATGAACAACTTACAACTTTATTTATAGACTTTACAAAATAAATACAATCACACATTAAGTGGGACAACTAAGATCTCACATTTGATTGTGCAAACATTAACCTAATCCACTTGAGAAAGCAATGGATGAGACAAATTAACGCCAAAACCACTTAAAGGAAGAAATCTTAAAAATCATGGAAGTGGACTTTGTGGATTATAACTTCACATAGTTCTTATGTAGTGTACATAATGAGGCTTACAACTTATCATAATGCAAGAGGCACTTGGTTTGTGTTTATTCCAACATATAGGTGTATAGAGAAGTGAATGGGATAACTAAATAGGGTTAAAACACAATAAACATGGTAGAAACACTTGTATAGGTTTTAAATAATGTCCTTGTGTGTTGGATCCATCAAACACCTGTTGGTTTGTGGTCAAATCTACCCTAAATTTTAGTCTCAACTTTTCTATGGTTTTGTTTGGGCAGTAAATGTCAAAATTTTGTTATCAAGTTAGTTTAGTAAAAAAGTACCATAATTTGTTGGCCTCAAAAATTAATTCTTGAACAAGATAGGTTATTGTTGATATGCGCTTTTTATATATTTGTTCATTAATGTCGGTTTATCCATTCAACATAGCAATGTGCAGTTGACCTCTAATATCTGGCAAGGTGTGCCTAGAGAGATAGATTATGTTCAAAAGACTCATTATTTTCTTATCAAATTATTATATATACTGTTATTTTGTGTAATATGGATATAATGATATGAATTGAATTTAGGATTGTATAATGGAATTTTATAGACCCTCATATTATAGTTTTGATATGGGTTTTATTATGATATATTTGAAATAACTTGATGAATAGAATTATTTGAAGAATACTTCTATTAGTACCTCATTTTTGAACCGTGAGTGTCATTCACAATCAACATATAACATCACTTTAACTCTAGAACTCAAGGTAAAAAGAATCTACAGTATTTTGACACTTGCGTTTGGTTTGTAGGTGGTTTGTACAGGCAGTACAATTAGAATTATTGTTATTTGAAACTGGTGTATATTAATTTGCCCCATTTATATTTCTTATAGTTTTCTAATTAGCCTTTTTACATTCTATCCATTTCCATATCAAAGAGTTTGCTAAATGTCCCAAAGGGAGTGGCCTCACGATCGTCTCAAAATGTTTAAAGGTTGTTACATGAATTTACTTTTTAAGATTTGTAGCATTTTCCCATTCCATTGTTTGTAGCTTGAGGTTATTTTGACACTCAGATGGGTTGTTCGTCAATTGGGCAGACCTTCATTCGGAAGATAATGTTCTTAGGCTTAAGTCAAATGAATTTAGCATCCACAAATTTCCATCCTTTACTAAGGCATTATTTCCTAATTAGGATTACAAGAGGGTTAAAAGTAATACATGAGTGGTTTAAGTTTCCACATCGGCTACTTTATTAAAGAGGCGACACACTATTGCACTTTCCTAACCTTTGAGAAGTCTGAACAATAATAATTACGAAAGACGATGATTTTTTTATTTTGTATGTATCTAAATTTGTTTTTACTCATTCCAATTAATGTCAATGATATGTACCTAGTTGTTGCTTCCAGATATGAATGAATGTCAGCATATTATAGGCCATCGAAAACTTGACCTCCCATTTTAAGAAAGTCCCCATTCAATAATTCCCTCATGGAAATAATAGTCATGTAGATGCTTTGGCTACTCTATGTTCAACCACTGATTCCGATCTTATAAGAACCATTAAGGTGGAATACCTCTCCCAGTTAAGCATCACAAGACCTAAGGTCATCGAAAAAGTCCTCACAATCCAGAAAGCTCCTAGTTGGATGGACCCGATCATAGCCTATTTACAGAAGCATGCTTTGTCAGTCTAGAAGAAGTAGGTTCATCAAGTCAGGGTAAAATTCATTCAATTCTACTTTTCACCTAAAGGAAAACTCTATATGCGATCTTTCAAAGGTCCATACCTCCAATGTGTCCACCAAAATGATTCCATCCAAGTTAATATAAACTTCATGATGGGATATATGGAAGCTATGCGAAGGGAATATCATTGGCGTTTAGATCAATCAAGGAACGTTATTAGTTTCCGTACATGCAGCAAGACAAAGTTTCTTATGTTAGAAAGTGCAAAAAGTTCCAAGAGTTCTCAGATATGCTTCACCAACTATCTGGCGACCTAAAGTCACTAACTATCACATAGTTCTTTGCTCAGTGGGGTTTGGACATGGTGGGCCCCCTACTTACTACAACAGAGAATCAAAAGTACCTCCTGATTGGCATGAACCATTTTACCAAGTGAATTAAGGTTGAACCTTTTGTGAATATTAAAGATAATAACATGATATTATTTACTTGGAGAAACATCGTGACTCTTTTTGGCATATAAAAGACAATCATAAACAAAAATGGAATAAAAGTTTAAAGTGGGGCATTTTAAGACTTCTGCAATAATCATAGCACCAAGAACAAATTTAGTTAGGTGGTGTTGCCCAGAAAAATACTCAAGAGGGGGGTGAATTGAGATTTTACAAACTTTTCGAGTTAAATTAAAATTTCAGAAAATATTTAATTTAAAACACTTAATACAAATTTCAGATTAAATAAATCTTAAAAGGTTAAACCAATAATGAATAAATAAATGTTACCGATTAATTTAAACAATTTAAATCAGAGATTGAAACACACAATAAATAAGTTATCAAATTAATACTTCCAATTGATTAAATAAGAGATTACAACATCCAATAAATAAATAATCAATTTTCGTATTTTATATTCTGGATTTAATCTAAAGTGATTCACACAAGAATATCAAATAAATACTCTCAATAAATTAAACAAGTTATATTTTAAGATTATAAGATCCAAATAAAGTTATAAACAATTTTCGTAATTAATAAAAATAATATTCTGAAATTAATTAAATATTACGAAAATAAATATTTCAGTCTTAAAATAAAATTACCAAATTTTCAGAGTTAATTAAATAGCAAGTGAAAGAGCTTAAAATAAAAATAATCAATCACACACAAGCAAGTAAATAAATATAAGTACTGAAAATAAATGACACCGTATTTTTAACGTGGTTCGGCCAAAACTCGGCCTACGTCCACGCGCCAAGAGCTAGCTTTCGCCTCCCGCGCTTCACTAGTCCTGATCCACTTGTACGGTAGGATCAAACCACCATTTACAGACACTTGAAGAAAATACCGGCTCCAAGTACAACCGAAGCTAAAATCCCAGCTTCAAACAAATCCGAATGTTGAGTACAAAGTTTGGATGTCAAAACTCTCTAAAATACAAATTGATCCGAGTTTCTTCTTGAGTGAGACTTTACAATAAATCTGATTTTTGGCACTAGTCTTCTTCTTGAAATTTTTGTAGCAGAATAATGATTCTTATGCTCTTCAAATTTCTTCTTCAACAAATAACTGAGTATATTGATTGTTGTTGTCTCAAATATGTAGAGCTGAATAAATTTGTGTTGCTCTCTGATTTTTCGTGTCTGTGTTTTTTCAACTGAATGTGGTCTTCTTTTGTATAGCAAAAAAATAACCGTTGGAGAAGTATGGGTGAGTTGTTCTTCTTCAACTAGGGGTGGTATGAGTGTATAGCATTTAATGCACAAGATCTTGTAATGAAATCGTATCTGATGAAAACCATCTTTGCTGTCTAAGAAATAATGTTAGACTGATAGAGAGAGGATAAAAATAAAAGAAATGGAAGTGTGCAACATATCTACACACGTTAGAGACAAATGAGATTATCAATAAATCTAAATTCGTATCGAGTGTGTGTGTTAGTAGAGAGATAATAAGAAAATAAATGCTTTCTTTTCAAAACGTCACCAATCAACACATCAGATATAATTTTATATGCACAAAAATCATGTAACAGGTATAGTGACAAAAGATAAGGATAATAATCTCTGTAAAAAAAATAACATCAGGTAAGTCAATCAAAGTGGGGTCTAAGAACTGATATAACAGACCACTTGTTGTCTTCGAAAAGAGTGTAGCGTATGAACTTTGGTCCATCTATAGCTGTCATCAGCTTTGTCAAAAATAATAATACATGTACATTATATTAGAAGTTATGATAAAAGAACATATGTGTATATGTGTGATACAATAGATTTAACCAAAAAAAAATTATTTCAGACAGATAAATAAAAAATTAATTTCGGACAGATAAAAAAAATTAAATTTCGGACAGATAAAAAAAATTAAATTTCTGAACGAATATTCATGAAAAGAAAATCGGACCAAAAAAAATTATTTGCGAACAGATATATGTAAAAAGAATTTCGGACATATATATATATATATATATATATATATATATATATATATAAATTTCTCATGACAAGATAATAGGATGAAATCTCTATTATTGCAAACCCAAGACACAAAGTCTAGATAATGAGGGAAGTCACTTGAAAAGTGACGAAGTGACAGGTGGTGCAAAACCCAGATATCAAAGATAAAGTATAGAACCAACATACGTACATACAGGTTACATATCCCATGTAACAAGTATAAGAGACTTTCACGTGCTCGAGACCCTTAAAAGAAGGAGTACATTGGGATATTTATTAACCCGAGATTCATGCAAATAGCAGGTCTTACAGTATGGTCATATCTCTTATGACAAAAGAGGACAAAAGCCATAAAAGGCATGTCACGGTCTGAGGTCACAAACTCACGCCAACTGGAAATTTGTAAGGCAAGGCTCAACAGGTAATCGTGTACATGCCTAAAGCTTATAGGCAGTCAACCTGTAGTAGCTAGCATAGCCAATGATTTTCGGTACAGACCAATCGGCAGAAGCCAAAAAAATATTGTGCTTCTCTCACAAAGTATGATGTGTATATATGTATATATATAAATAAGATTATACAATAATAAATATCTATAGAATAACCTATTAAAAATTTGTTTGGAATCATCAAAATCAATATATTAAGTTAAACTAAAATGTACATTAATTAAACTAATTTAATTAATTAGGGATAAAACACATTTTCGTTAACAGGTGGCCTACTCTTAAAGAATTGGGCAGACTAAAGCCTTCAACAAAATAGTGCTCGACTTAATGAACAGAACGTTGGAGAAGGAAAAATTTCCTTGGGTGGATGACCTTCCCCATGTCCTCTGAGCATATCGCACTACACCCAAGAGGTCGATGGGGGAAATTCCCTTCGCCTTAGCTTATGGAATGAAATCCATCATTCCTTTGGAAGATGGCTTGCTGACCGAGACGATTTACGCAAATCAAGGTCTAAATGAAGTAATCATAAGGACAGAGCTTGACCTAGCTAAGGAACGAAGAGAACATGCTTTGATCAAACTGGATTCTTACAAACAGCAGTTGGCCAAGCAGTATAACAAAGGTGTCAATCCCATAAGGTTCCAGATCGGAGACTGTGTCATCATAAGTTTCTTAGCATTGTGAAGAAGTCATCATATGAAAAGCTATGTCCTAACTTGGAAGGACCTTTCAATGTTATTATATGCGACCTCTAAGGAGCTTACCATTTAGAAATAATGGGGGCTAGGACATTCCTAGGTCTTAAAATGCAGCCAATCTTAAGAAGTTTTATTTTTAAGCTTTATTCAAAGTTCATTATTTTATTTCAGAGTCCTATTTTGGCGAATAATTTAAAAATTCAATTAATACAATTATATTTTTCATTGATCCAAATGACAAGATAACTCTATTGTAGAAATTTTATTTATGTTTATCCAAACTATTTTTTATCGATGATTTAAGTGCCAAATCAAACTTTGATCATCCAATCGAATGCCTTAATACGATTATACTGAATAAAAATTTCAAAGTTAAATATTTTCATCATGAACAAACACAAAAGTATCAAGAATTTATCGAGTAAGAAAAATAACTATAATGGACCCCTAGGAGCTAAATGTCCCAGCTTTAGTTGTCTAAAATCCTGAACGGGTGGATAGACCTACGACTAGGTGTATTTTCATCGTAGTTTGACCTAGGCCTAAGACTGTGTAATAAAACTTTTTAAAGGGTAAGGACAATAATAAAAACATGCTCAGCATAAGAGATGGGAAAGTTAAAAACACTGAATTAACTTATAATTTCACAAAAAGCCTTTACTAGTGAAGTTGCAAAGTCAATATACACAATCAACAAATATAGCCATCACCTCTGGCGAGTTATATATTTGATGATCTCAAATCTTCGTCTATCATCTATATTGGTATGAAGCTCACCAATGCTATTATGAGATAGCAATTATCTCTTCACCAATTAAAGAGGAATTTCATTAGGAGGAATCTAAGATTCATCGATCCCGAAAGAATGATGGTGGTAAGAAAGGCACTCCACTTGGTACCACTACGAAAGTTTTGAGTCCTTGGAAACCTTCACGATGGAGAAATCATTAAAGCAGTCATGTTTATAAGCCAACGTATTAGTTTCATCTAGACAGGGAGGGGCATCCATCCAGCCTTTGTCGTAGCCGGCAGCCCAAACTGCGCGAGGAACCTTTTTGAAGAGATATTTTAACTTTATTATCTCACGCCCCATTCCTCACTTGATTGCTTCATTATTTTTGTAGTCCTCTTTGGCCTTTCAGAGATTTTCCCTTAGAAAATTATTCTCATTTTGCAATAGCTTAGTGATATCACTAGTCTTTTTAACTTTGGTTTGCAGACCAGCAGTTGAACGTATTTGTTTGTCATAAGCACTCATTATTTTTTGGAGATATTTTCTATTAGAGAAAATTGCTTCATAAGGTCGACTCCTAGATTCATAATAAAGAATTATATTTATATCATCATTATCTAGAAGTACCGACGACATCGCTAACGTATTCTTAAGCTATATGGATGAAGAGAAAGACATTCATGCACAAAGGAAATAATAAAAAAAATCCTCAAAAAAACAATTAACAACTGACGAACAATGACAGATTAAGAATAATTTTTTTCATTATGTGGAAAGGTGGTTAATGTCCTTATAACATTCAAAAGACATGGGAATACAAAGAAATGTGAGACCTAAGCTAAACCTAACTAGCTTGTCCCTCATTTTTCTTGGATGACAGGAATCTTGCCTTGATCGGCATCCACCATATCTTGATCAGTCCCATCCCTCACTTGGCTACTTCTTGAGGCCTCACCCTCTTCATCCTCTATTAGTGGAGAACCTAGATCATGTTTCCCATAGAGTTCAAACTCTAAGGGGACCTTATTCTTGATCAAGGTTGTATCCTAACTCTTCTTACAATTTAACTTATGAATATAATCTAGTTATTTTTGGCCTGACTAAAGGCGTCCACAAACACTTGGTCATAGGCCTGGTCTTTGGTCGTCAGCTCCTTAAACAAAATCTTGGCATTTTCCTCGGTAGCCTTTGTCAGTTACTAGTTCTCTGACTTCAATTTGGATATCTCCAAGTTGTTTGACTACCCATCGGTATCATATGCGTTTTTGGCAGCATCAAAAGACTGTAGGACTTTTCAAAGGCTTGTTTAAGTTTACCTTTAGCTTTGGCCTAGTCGAATCTTATGTTGAGGATATCGATAAAGTCCACCATAAACTGTAGGAATATGACGATCACAGTTTAGCCCAATAAGAAAAAATCTAAGGAGATAATATGTTCGTAAGTCTAAAACTTATCAGAAATAACACCTGCATAATATGAGAAACACGTTGATCGATAGTTAACCTACCGACCTGCTCCTTGTCCAACTCCCGAATGTCCCCCCTCAATAAAGTAGGGGCAAAAGAAGAACTCTTGGCCATCGACATAATTTGGTAGCCCTTCCTTATGACGAGGGCATCCACCTTCTTGGTGGGAACCATGTGAGAATCATGAGGAACAACACCATCCATGCTCTTCTTTTGAACCTTCTGCTCGTCGAAATAATCCAGTAGAGTAACAAAATCGGATAGTCCTCCTACCTCCTTCCTTTTAGAAGTCTTATACTTTGAAGAAGTTGGGAGGTCAGACTCATCCACCAAAGTAAGGCTTTTTTTCCTTGGGGACATTTATTCCTCTAAAGTGGTTGAGATAATTGGGATGTCATTAACGTTAATGGGCTCAAAGGATCCTGAATTGGACTTGTTTGAATAATCTTCACCTCTTGAGAAGACAGGAACCTCGGGGATCATATCCGTGGGTCTGGAGATTAAGGAAATAGTGGCATTGGCGTACTCAAACAATAACTAAACCGATCTTGAATGCTAAACACCAGGAACAACGGCCTCAAGTTCCAATATTTCACATGTTCGTCTAATTGTTGTGAGAAGCAGTTGGTTCCTTTTTCTTAGAGTCTTTTACATAAAACAAAGAAGGGAAGAAAATTTTAGCTAACAATCCATACAATGCCTACTCGATAACAACTAAGAACAAATAGGACAACAATTAACCTATCTTGTGCCCCCTGCTGGGGAATTTAAAGCCCCTATAGGGCTCACCACCCTCTAGATTTGGTAAATCGATTTGTATCTAATATCACATTTATTTACCCTCTTTACTTATGTATTTTAGTCCCCTCGGGTACATTAATTCCTATATTTATGCTTGTTAACCAGACAACCTCTTTTTATATATGTTTATATATTTTGTGAGGTATAACTGAGCTTTTATAGGTATTAAAGTGCCTAGCGTGAAGTCTGGTCACATTTCAAGAAAGTTTCGTCATCAAGGGCACCTTCCACGGTCTTTTAGTCATTTCATCATTGGGGTATTTGGTCCAATGTCTTCGAAGTTTTAGCCCTTTGAGTTATCTTCACGTAGATTCTGATAGCACCTGATTTCGAGTTCTGATGAAGAACTTACGACATTTTTCGTATGTTGATCCGAAATGAAGAATTGCAGACCTTCTTAGGTGAATCGATTCACACAAGGGGGAAATCGATTCGATTTGGACCAGAAATGATTTTTTTGCCTATTTTCGAATAGGTTCGATTTGGACCCGAATCGATCCAGGCCTACATATTTTGGACTTTTGATTTACTAGTTTGCCACGAGGGTTTTGTTTAAGCTGATTTTTGTTCTCTATTGTTAAAAAAAGGAGATTCATTTGGTTTGTTTCTTTGGGAGCTTATCTCTCTAGGATTTCAACCCATTTCATGTAAATAGGTATTATTCACCATCTTCTTTCTTATAATTAAGCTTTATTCCTTTAATTTCTTGCATTGCCTTTCATTTCCACACTTGCTAATTAGTTTTTGTTCATTTATTTCTTATTTTCTTTTGTTAATTAGTTGTTTTACTTAGTTTAACCATGTACAGTAGCTAGTTTAAGGGTTTTGGTCATGTTTCTACCATTTATGGGTGTTGAACTTTGAAAGTTAGGTTTTGGATAAAATTGTGTTTAATTGAAACCGCGTGTATTAAACTTGGAATGTTATGTGTTTAACTTTCTTTGTCAACCAAAATTAGTGTTTATTGCAATATTACGAATTTAATCCACGTGTAACTATTTTTTATTAAATATTTTATCTCACATTTTTGGATTAAATTCCATCATATGTGATGTTTATAATTAATTGATTATGCTCGATTAAATATTTTTGAACTGAAATCCTAATTATGCGTTGTTCAGCCCATGGTGGGGATGTGATCCTGACTCTCGTTTTATTAATTCTTGTTTAGTTTTAACTTATTTTCCCCCATTTTTCTCATTTACACCGTATCACCTTCTAGACTTTTATTTTATAAGTAATAAAACAATTAGCATCTGTCAAACATTCCATGTGGATTTTCGATGCCCGAACTTACCGCTATACTTATAAAACAAGTGTAGTTAGAGTTTATATTTTTTGCATCGTTGCATCGAATCAAACAACGATTGTGTCCTCACACGACCACACGTTTACTGCCACATCATGGATGGTTACATTTTCTAGCAATAAAACCATGACTCCAATAATACTTATTGGAACCTAGAAGATTGAGCACCACAACTCTATTAGATTTTTGTAGATAAAAACTATTGTCGTTCGTTATAACCCACGAATAGCAATACCTTGTCTCGGGAATAACAATTTGAGTTCCATATAACTCGTTAATTCTGTGAACCCATTCAAAATCCCTCATGTTTTTTTGGTGTACTAGGCACGTACCACTCTGAAGTACTCGTAGAACTTCAAAAATCATTGGTTTGGATTGAATGTAACACCACCGTTAGTAGATAACTGGGGTGTATCAAATGGCAATTAGAAACTTTGTAACAGTCGTTTGGTTCATTAGCGCATTCAATTTCCACCTAATCAAGGATTGATAATTTCTCCTTAAACTCTCCTAAAGATTTCACCTTTATAGCATAAACCATATTTTCAATCGAAGAAAGGAATAACATAAGAATATTTGAAGAAAAGAGAAGAAAATAGATAAATTATAGAGAAAAAATGGAGAATGGAGAAAACTTACAAGCAAAAAAAGGCGAAGATTACTCCTGACACCTTGAATAGTTGAAATGAAATTCAAAATGGAATTATAGAGTAAGTTTTGAACCATTTGTTCCAACTTCCAATACGACTCAGTATTTAAAACAAGACCCAAGGTGACAGTTAGCAAACGCGCCCTAACCTTTGGAGTTTTCACACTCTTTTTACCAACGGGCCTTTAAGAAGTTATAGTAAATTACTAGCGTTCCATCAGGTGTTCAAGGGGGAGAACAAAATAGTATTTTTCTCTAAGAATGTTACATATGTTGGTGTACTATAGATGTCATCATCAATTGGAGACCAAGCATCACTGTCGACCAGAATTGATGCTCACCGGCAATCAAACCTCTTCACCCCTCTCAAGCTGCAGAGATTTGGGAGAAACTATGGGGGAATTATTTGAACAATTAGAGTTATTCAGATTGGGTGACACCTTCCCAACAGCTCATGATAAATGATCACAGGTTGGGATAATAATAAAGGATAGTCCGATCTACGACAATCTCGGGGCAAGATATGTTCGACCATGTTCCAACTATATCTAAAAGTCCTAGAGTCCTACATGGATCGTCCTCCTTTTGTTATCTATAAATATAACCCTGGAAAAATGGATGTTTAATTCTTATTATTGTGATTTAATTAATAAGAAGAGAGGGAAACACCTCGTTGACAAAGGCACATTGTCGAACCTCGTATACCTTGTCTTTTGTGACTATGTGATTTATTTTTTCAGTACGACTCAATTTATTTCAAATTATTCCTAGTATGATTTTATGTAATGCCCAAGCCCGGATTTGTGAGTCATCCATGGTTAACCTGATCCGACCTGAGCATTAGGTGTGAAGTGCAATGAAACAACCTAAATAATGTTGCTAGTCCAGTTTTATTTAGGTATCGTTTCACTTGTTGAGCATGCGATTCCAATTACAAATAAGTCTACATGAGGGGAGGGATCCATAGGGATCACCCCGGATTCCGAGCATACAGAGATATTAACGTAAAGTAAAATGGAGCATTTAGTTGTATAACGCTCTCAAAATATGAAACTGCACCTAACCTTTCATAACAAAATGAGGGGGTGAACCTAATGATTAGGGGGAAATATACAAATGCGATATAGAACTAAACGGAAAAAAGAAGACTCTAACTCATTATACCTACGTGCACATGAAACTACCTTGTGTGTGTACACACACATACACAAACACAAACACACACACACACACACACACACACACATATATATATATATATATATATATATATTCTTAATGCATGAAACCGTTTTACTTTTAAAAATGTGATTTATCCCAATTAATTAACCTTATTCTAGCAAAAGGACTTCCTATTTCTTAACTTGCAATTTAACCCTTTTACTTAACACACTCGGATAAACACTTAAACAACTACACGTTATTTAAACAAGACCATTTTTTTATCAAACTTACCCATTTCATTTTAACTAATTCACATTAGTATTTTCATAGAAAACCACCCTTTCAACAAACGGGAACACCGTATTAGAAAATACTTATTTAGCCTTTGAAAACCTTTCTCAATATACCTTTGTGTTAACTATGGGTTAAACCTCTTAAGTTGCTTAACCACCCATTTACTCACTTACTTGACCTTTTCTTCACCTTTTGGGCATTAATCAAATTTCACATTTACTTCTCCATTTTAACCTTTACTCGAACATTTATTAATTCATTCAAGTTAGGATGAATTTTTACATATTCGTCACACAACCCATTTCTTGTCATATTCCAATTTCATTGTCATTTTGCACAAAATCTTTCAATAGCCGTGTACTTTAACGGGCTCTACACTGCTAGCGATACCACCATATGTTGTGGCCAGTATTTTGGGTCTTTCACCTCAGGGCTCAGAGACCTCCTTAATTTTTTCTGGTGTCATCCGAGTTCCTTTTTAATGTTTTTTATCATTTTTCAAATGTCCACATTATTTCACTTTTCCTTTTACCCACTCGAAGCCAAAACTCGGTATTTCACCCCAACTTGTGTTACACTTTGAAAATCATCATTTCATGTCCTTTACACTTTAGCTTTGCTTTTATCCCAAAAATCATGTTCATTAGGATTCTTATATCTAACACCCTTTCCAACATTTTTATTCCACTTTACATAAAATTACCATTTTACCCATTTGTTTCCAATCTCACCTTTTACTCCAATTTCACAAGTGTTAATTTTCCAAAACACCATTAAGTTACCCACGCTAACTTCTTAAGTGTTTTTAACACCTTTTTAACCCCTTTGGAGTAATATTCTTGTTAATTGGAAACATCTTTATTTCAATAATTTTATTTCCAAGGATCACATAACATATAAGACTACTTTATAAGAAAAAAAATACCATTTTATTTATTAATACATAAAGTCTTACAACCTTACACTTACAACAACTATAATCCCTTTCTCACACACTTTGAAGACTTGAATTTCTACTTTTCTTACTTCATGTTTAAACGCACCAAAACCTTGTTTAAACTTGTTTATATGTCCATTACCAAAATACTACAAGTTTATATGCATGAGAAGATGGATTTTAAATCCTAAAATCTTATCAAATGTGCTAAACATATTTTTCATTCTAGAAATTCATAATACTTGTAAAATATACTTTTCTAAACAATAAGACATTTTATTTCTTTAAAACGCAAACCAACGTCCCATTTTTATAAAATCTTCATGTTTTCAAGAAATCAAACTTAATTTACCAAATATCTTTAGCAAGATAAAAATGTAAATAAAAAATATTTGTATTCCATAAACAAGGTTTATCCCCCAACTTCTTAAAACATACCATTTACACGAAAATCCCAATTATTTCAAGAAAATCTTAAAATATTTACTTATAATTTATTTCCAACGAAATATCATTTTTTCCAACATTTTTACTCCATAATGTTTAATACGAAATCTAGTATAAACCTTTTATTCATATGCATTCTACTCTTAAATTCTAGCAACAAGACTACTAATACACAAAAATAGAGTCTTAAACTAAGAGTAGGTTTTCCCACCTCAAATGAAGCTCCAGCAATAAAAGGTATGAAATGTCTAAGAAAATGGAAACCTCCCACCTCCTAAGGTGGCGTCAAGGAGATTGTCTAGATCCACCAAGCTTGTATCCATGAAAGCTCCATCAAAACCCCTTTTTAATCTCCATCAAACTCATATCTTTATTTTCTCAAAAAACCCCCATCAACACTCCACAAATTCGTAGTTATGCCCAATAATAGTGAAAATGGGTATCTAAAGCTTGGATATAGTGAAAATTAGAAGAATATGATGGTTTAAGGTGGAAGAATGGTGGTATTATGGTGGTTTGTTGTGGAGAGAGGTGGAGGAACACACAAAATGGTGGAAGACTCACCCCACTCTCTTTCTTCTTGTTCCAACTCTCATTAACTCAAATGAGTCAAAAAACCCTTATAAAAATAGCTAAAATCCTTAAAATCCTATTTTTACCCAATCTGGGTTCACCAAAGCTCGACAGCTCATCAATCCAATGGTCCAGAATGAAACAGCGCACAAGAGAAACTCGATTTAAAATCCGAACGACCTTGTTCGAAGGAGAAAGGCATCCCATTCGAACCTCGTTCAATCCAACACTTCGAACGACCCTCGAACGACGTGGACCTATTATGTAGTGGGATCTCATTCAAAGCTTGTTCGATCCCTGATTTGACGGAGCCTTGATTCTCGTTAGAACGACCTGAACTTCGTTCGAACTACCCTTTTCCTATTTTTACAATTTATCCATTGAAAATAATAAAATATTGGGGTGGGGTATTACAAACTTCCCTCATTTAAAAATTTCATCCCCAAAATTATCGATCCGTCAATTCTCCAAATTTATGGTGCTTACCAATTCTCACTCTAAGTCATAAAAACCCTCTAAGACAACATCATCGAAGTCCTCAATAGCTAAGATCACATCACAATCCCTTACACAGGGCTAGTTGTCAAAGGCCCAAGATACGATATATTCTAATGTTCACCAATTCACCACCCATCAACATCACATAATAGATTTCGATGCCTCCACTTATTCGATGTTCATGCTCAATTAAGTCATAGGACTACCTTTGCTAATACCCAAAGCATACTGGTACCTCCATGGGAAACCCTCTCTAGTGATCAATACTCATCCAAAAGTGAGTCGCAATATAACCGATCATTAAATTCATCATTGAGAACCATTTCCATTCTTTGGACTACATATCCTTTGTCTCCCTAATTTTCAGGTCATCCTTACTACACAAATTTTTCCTGATATTGACATTAATCTTATAGTGCTCATCACTCACTCTGAGGAGTAATACACGAACCAAATCTTCACCGTGCATTCAGTTGACACTTTTTGATGCCTCACTCTGATGACCTTAGTAGTACTCTAGGCGTATCACCTTTGAGCACGCACTTGAGCCTCGTGCTAATCCAATCACTATGGAAAAGCAAAACTATGTGTTAAGTTTCCTCAATTTATAACACTATAAAATATTCTCAAGTTATTATTTCTCTCTACAAAACTATAGCCACTTACTATAATGCCGGCCAGTCGAAAGGTCACTAATCCTAAGGAAAGAAAATACTACGGATAAACTGTGTGGCTGAAAGTGAAGCCACCCATACACTGAACTCTATGTAAAAGTAAGAATACCTCATATAGGGAACACCCACTTACCAAGCTACATTCACCGTAACAGGTCCACTCGCTCTCTACCAATCCCAATCGCGTCGTACCATGACATGGTACCAATCTGAGCTACCACACACGTGAGAATACCGATCCTCAATTTCCGAAACTGAAAGGGAAACTCAAAAGTCAGAAGGACCAATAGACTATTCTAAAAAAATTCTTCCCATACGCGTCAGACCATCATTTACGAAAAGCGAACCTACGTTATATGCTTGAAGTCTTATCACTCATCCCAAGAGTTATCACTGGGTACTAACCTAGCCACAGACCCCAGCTTGAGTCACTTATCGTGACAAATCGAATCACAACCATTCATCCTCGCAAGATGAAAGCAACATACGAACCTGACGTTCTCTAAAAATTTAACGCCTTTCTTCCCTCCTTAGGATTACATCCTTCCCCCTCACATACGTAACGCACATGAACCACTCTGGTTGACGAATGCCTAACACCCTTCTCTACACTAACCTTGTCCATTTATCGATGACGAAGTCACCAAACTACTACACCTAGGTTACTATTTGCCTTATCATATTGTGATCGCAACCCAAAATCCCTTTAGGCAGTATTTCGTAGACACGTGCCAACAATCTAATCATACTTCGATACTACCCCACCTTAAAGTCTTCACATGGCATCATCAACCTAAGTCTCGAATACATTGCCTATTACTCCTCAAAATCAAGTGTCATACCCCCACTACTAGTCATTCCATGAAACCCGGGCATCATGACTATTAACGACACGAGCTTCTGATTATTGCTTGGAGGATACACCACCTATTTGTGCCGATTCGAGAAACCGCACTCGGCATGTGCACTGTTCGACTCTCCCAATCCTTGACCAGAAATTTGATATCATCACCTGACCCTCAACACAATCCTTACTAGTACTCTAATGCTTCTTCCTAACGGACTTAAGTGTCTTCCCTAAGGACACCAAACATACTCCATTCAAAATTCCTCAAGTCCCAACAATATTTCATCATCCATGTCTTTATCATTATAGGTGAGCTCTACAAACCTTTTCATATCCTCGTCATGATTACTAGGTTCTCATAAAAATGCTAGTTTGCAAGATTCTACATATGGTGCACCATAACCGTTGAATACCTTAAGATATCATAATGACCTAATTTTTGTTCCCAATGACGTCACACACAATGTGTCTTACGAACACTCTAATATTCCCTTAAAGCACACTCGCCCAAGGATTTACCTTGCATCTAGACATTACCTCAGTGGCTAAAACGAGCCTTGACACTTAGATAATAATCTTATCTATCATCTAAAAAGCTGTGACCATAAGCCACGTACCAAATCATAACTAATACTACTAAGGATTCTAGCATGATACAGGACGTTGCCTACAGCCTATAAACCTCTAGGTATGCATCATCGACATCATCAAAGATCGTATTCCTTAAAATCACATCATATTTTCTAAAACCCCAACATAGAAGACTACCTAGAGTTCACTCCTAAGTCTCCTCAACCATCATTATTGCATGCGTAACATACTTATCTCAATTTTCTTGTAACACTCATCATAACCCTCGAGGTACAACCTTCGATCAAGAATCACCAACACACTTGCTTGTAACAATACTATCTTACAGACTTAGATCGAGTACAGGACCCAAATGTTGACCAACATGGTTCATCAATCCCATTAAATCATTCATTTTAGTAAGATGTGATACTATTACTGGGGTCGAATTCGCCAAACCACATCTATGATGCTAACTACCCGAAAGTACCTAGTTAGATAACTGATAGCATTCCTATCACAAATCAATACTACTTAGGTATGACGCACTAGCCACATAATCTCCACAGTTGACTTTACACGATTCATGTTTCTAATTCCATAAACGTCGTTTACCATTCTATACCTCTCAATTGGATTCTCATTTCATCATGGGTTGACACACAAGAACCTTACACTAAAAACCTTTGATGTCATCACTATTATCTTGCACGGACACTCGCAACTTACTAGCATATCTAAATCAAAAGAGCAAAAGTGACCAATGACAACTAACTTGGTCGCCTGCCACTTGGCAATGAATTCATCCGTCATGTTAACCTCTTTAACTTTACTATCGAGAACACGAATTAAACCATTACAAAAACTAACGTGACGGTCCCAAACCAACACCGACGTCGAAAGATCCACTACTAACCTCATCACGTCACTTTCGAAAGGAACCTTGAACCTATAGCTCTGACACCATTTGTAACGTTATGGCCTGAAATTATGAGTCACCCGTGGTCAACCCAGTCCAAACACAGCGTTAAGTTTAAAGTGCAATGAAATAAACTGAATAATGTTGGTAGTCTACTTTTATTTAGGTATTGTTTACTTCTATAGGATATGATTGCCATTTCGAATCAAGCTACGTGAAGGATCCGTGGGGAGTACCCTAGAGTTCGAGCATACAGAGCTACTAACGTAAAATAAAATAGAGTAATTACATATATAATACTCTCAAAATATGAAACAACACCTAACCTGCTATAACAAAATAAGGGAGTGAGCCAAATGCTCAATGGGTAATATACAAATGCAATATAGAATCGAACGGCAGAAAGAAGAATTTAACACATTATACCTATGTGCACATGCAACTACCTTGTGTGTGTGTGTGTGTGTGTGTGTGTGTGTCTATATATATATATATATATATATATATATGGAGAGGATCACCAGGGGACCTAAAAAGCGGGCTTTTTAATGGACCTTAACTAAAAAAATTAATGACCCATTAATTTTAATTCCTATAGTGTAATTGGTTCCGGCCAGCGATAACGGATACGCGTGTAATTTGAGACCCCCTTACCCCCTACCTCCCCCCACCACCACTCCCACAACCTACCCCCACCATGGCATACCACTAGTTTAAAAATTAAGTTGTTGGAATGTTTACTCAGGGGTAAGGGCTGCCATGGCGGGGGTGCGGGTTGTAAAAAATATATTCGATCGACATGCATGTCTGTTGCCGCTGGCGCGGACCACTTATAACATAGAAATTAAAATTAATGAGTTGTTAGGTATTTTTTATTAAGGTTCATTAAAAAGTTCATCTTTTTAAGTCCACTTGTGATCCTATATATATATATATATAACACGCGGATAAACACTTAAACAACTACACGTTATTTAACCACTACCATTTCTTTACCAAAATTAACCTTCTCATTTTAACCAATTGACATTAGTATTTTTATTAAAAACTATCCATTGACCACATGCGAACAACGTGTTAGAAAATACTTATTTAGCCTTTGAAAATCTTTCATAACACACCTTTGTAATCATGATGGGTTAAACATCTTAGGTTGCGTAACCACCCATTTACTCACTTACTTTACCTTTTCTTCATCTTATGGACAGTAATCAAATTTAACATTTACTTGTCCATTTTAACCTTTACCAGAACATTTATTAATTCATTCAAGTTATATTGCATTTTTACATATTCACCACACAACACATTTATTGATATGTTCCAATTTCATTATCTTTTTCTCGGAATCTTCACATAACCGCATACTTTAACGGGATCCACATTACCGGTAGCGCCACCATATGCTCTAGCTAATGTTTTGAGCCTTTCATCTCAAGGCTTCGGGCCCTCCTTAATTTTTTCAGTGTCATCCGAGTTCCTTTTTAATGTGTTTTAACATTTTATAAATGTATATATTATTCCATTTTTCCTTTTACCTGGCCTAAGCCAAAACTCGGGGTTTCACCCCAACTCACGTTCCACTTTGAAAATTATCATTTCATGTCCTTTATATTTTAGCCTTCGTTTTATCCCAATATCATGTTCAATAGGATTATCATGTGTAACACCCTTTTCAACATTTTTATTCCACTTTATGAAAAATTACTATTTTACCCATTTGTTTCCAATCTCACATTTTACTCCATTTTCACGAGTGTTAATTTTCCAAAGCACCATTAAGTTATCCAAACTAACTTCTTATGTATTTTTAACACCTTAACAATTTTTTAACCCTTTGGAGTAATATTCTTGTCAATTGGAAACATCTTTATTTCAATAGTTTTAATTCCATGAATTATTAAACACATAAGACTACTTAATAAGAAAAATACCATTTTCTTTTATTAAAACATATAGTCTTACAACCTTACAGTTACCACGCCTATAATCCCTTCCTCACACACTTTGAAGACTAGAATTTCTATTTTTCTTACTTCGTGTTTAAACCCGCCAAAGCCTTCTTTAAACTTGTTTATATGTCCATTACCCAAATACTACAAGTTTATATGCATGAGAAGATAGATTTTAAATACTAAAATCCTATCATATGGGCTAAACATATTTTTTATTCTAGAAATTCATAATACTTGCAAAATATACTTTATTCAACCATGAGACATTTTATTTCTTAAAAACTCAAACCAATGTCCCATTTTTATAAAATCTTCATTTTTGCAAGAAATCAAACTTAATTTATCAAATATCTTTAGCAAGATGAAAATGTAAATTTAAAATATTTGTATTCCGTAAAAATGTTTATGACCCAACATCTTAAAGATACCATTTACACGAAAATCAAAATTATTTCAAGAAAACTTTAAAATATTTACTCATCATTTATTTTCAACAAAATAACATTTTTTCCAACATTTTTACTCGGTAAAATTGTTTAATACCAAATCTGCTATAATATTATTCATATGTATTCTACTCTTAAATTCTGGCAAGAAGACTACTAATACACAAAAATAGATTCTTAAACTAAGAGTAGGTTTTCACTCTCTCTCTCTGTCTCTCTCTCTCACATTCTTCTTTCGACTCTCATTGACCCAAATAAGCCAAACAACCCTATGAAAACACCCAAAAGTTTTTAATCCCGTTTATACCCAATCTGGGTTCACTTGAGCTCGACAGATCAATAATCCAATGGCCCATAATGAGACAACGCACAAGGGCAACTCGATTTAAAATCCGAATGACCTCGTTCGAACGAGATTTTCCCCTCGTTCAAACGAAAAATACATCTCTTTCCAACCTCGTTCGATCCAACACTTCAAACGATCCTCGAACGACTGAACTTGTTATGCAGTAGGATCTCATTCTCACCTCATTCAATACCTACTTCGAACGAGCCTTAATTCTCATTCGAACGACCTGAACTTCGTTAGAACTATCTTTTTCCCATTTTTACAATTTATGCAGGAAAAATTAATAAAATATTGAGAAGGGGTATTACATTTTATCACCTACAATAATAGTAAAAATATAAAAAAAAATGCTTCATGTTTTTATCATTTCTTATGCCCCAAAGAATTGAATTCCATGAAAAACTCACATAATAAGACCAACCCACTCCTATCAATTTCCACTCGTTTTTCAACTTTTCATAAAATAAATTATTTTTCAATCATTTTCCACCTAAGTAATCAAATACATCATAATTGTCTATAATATTCTCTATATATAAGTTGGTAATTAATATTTAAATGTTAATACAATTGAGGTTTAGTCCTTAAAAAATATTCCATTGAATGTTTAGTATAACATTTTTTTAAATTTAATCATTGAAGTGACATTAACACAAATATGGTGACGCTAACAGGTACCTAATGTCAATATATGTGTGTCAATGTCTCTCCCAAGTTGGGGCGCACAGTACGATATAATTTTAACTATATAGCCAAACCGATAAATTAATCTCATCTTTTCATGGATTGAGACCATATTTAAATGTTAATACAATTGAGGTTTAGTCCTTAAAAAAATATTCCATTGAATGTTTAGTATAACATTTTTTAAATTTAGTCATTGGAGTGATATTAACGCAAAATAGTGACGTTAACACATAAGCAATGTCAATATTCGTGTGCTAATATCTCTCCCAAGTAAGTGCGCACAGTACGATCTAATTTTAACTATATAGTGAACTAAACCGATAAATTAATCTCGTCTTTTCATGGATTGAGATCATACTGATTAATTGGTTGATTGTAAATAGTAATCTAGACTTTTTTTTTGGTTTAATCATAAAATTCGGTCGGCATTAGTTCATGATTCATACACATACAAACACAAACACAAACATTAACAAATCGACGAACACAAAATTGATGTATTTTAAGAGCACTCACAAACAAATTTATACATAGCACATAGATTGATTCACGAGCCCTAGTGAGATAAAGCGGATCAACGTTTAATTATATGTTAGGGGCTTAGTTTTAATTTATATACAATTATGTATATACGGTATTTGGTACGGTCTTGTCTTCGTGGACCAAGCTATTTTAATCTTTTTCAATATTTTAGACCGACGACCGTGAAACCTTTTTCGGTTTGGTTTGATTTGGTCCAATCGTTTCATTTGGTTCTATTCACTTCCCTACTCTAAGGTATTAGCTTCTTTTAACATAGGTTGGGTTAAAAATTAAATAAAAATTCGCTTTTTATATAATGTCATTTTTGTTAAGAGTAATGTTAGGAAACCCAGTATTTGAACTGAATTTTGAGATAGAGTGATGTGTCATCATAATATTAGGTAATGTATTTGGGTCACATAAGTTCTACTAAAAACACACATATCTGAGTTTCAAAATTGAATCTTCCTAGCATTTCTTTTTTGTTAATGTTCATAACTTGGTATTTACTTTTCACACACAGATACACACACAAAAAAAAAATTGTATATAATAATATAAAATGGAAGTGACATTGTACTCAAGGTTTCGATTTAATTATAAGATAATTTATTTTTAAAAACTCGAATCTATAATTACAGGAAGCATGTTGTCCCTATTGCTAGTACATAAGAAGTGAAAGAGTTCTCAATTGGGGTCCGTTTGGTATAGAATGAAATACTTTTAACCATGGTAAAGTATTTTTATATATTTAAAATTAAATGTTTATTGGTTTGACATTGTGAATAAGTGCACCCCCTATAATTATGAAACTTCAAATAAGAATAGAGAATTATTTTTTTCAAATTTAACTCTAAATACATCAAAACTTATTTTACCGTACTACTTTTCGTCACGTTGAAACATATTTTATCCCGAACCAAATGAATCCTAATAGCTTACGCCAACGTGAAAAATATTCTCCGCAAAGCGGCAATATATTTTCGAATGCAATTCTCCAATCATACAATATTTTCAATTTTTAAAAACAATATTTTATAGATTAACTAATTCTCGTGAATGGTAAACCTGTTTGAAATTAAAATTAAAAGTAAAACAGCGATCAAATGTATAATTGAGCTGTAATTTTAACGAGGATATAAAATGTTGAGGCCTTGAACTCACTGTTAATGAAACAATATTAAACTGAAAGTTAAAACTTTTAACTAAGATTATTATTTTTAGGGGCTGTTTTGGGGCGGTGGCTGCAAGTTGAACCCTTCTTTAGCCCAAACACTTTTGATGTAACTACGAACCTCATGTGCTATCATCCGCTGCATGATTGTCACCAAACATGTCTCCTCAATCTCCACCGTTGATCTCTCCTCTTCATCACCCCGCTTCATCACTTCCGTTTCGTCCTTCACCACCACTTTCTCACCCACCGGTGACGATCCCATATTCTCCCCGACCGGAAACAACGTCAGCAACGTCTCACTATCCTGCTCCCGCGAAGCACCAGAATACTGCCTCTTAACCCCCGGGTCGGACTCAGATCCGGGTCGCTTCGACCCGGAAGACAAATCGAAATTTCCCCGCCTCCGAAGTGTGGAATTCCAATGGTTTTTGATTGCATTGTCTGTTCGGCCGGGTAGGAGGCGCGCGATAGTGGCCCACCTGTTGCCATGGCTAGCGTGCGCCTGGAGGATAATATCGTCCTCAGCAGGCGTAAAAGGACGGTGTTGAACCTGAGGGCTTAGCTGGTTACACCACCGTAACCTGCATGACTTACCTGACCTTCCAGGTATCCCAGTGCTAATAAGGGACCAGTTCCGTGGTCCATGTTCCTCCACAAGCTTAATCAAACTCGCATCTTCTTCTCTACTCCAAGACCCTTTCATATTTTCCTCTCTCAAAAATTGGTTTAGCAATTGTGTTTATGTACAAAAACAAACTAACCGTTTTAAAGAGGAGTAGTTTTGCATGAACCGAAAACTGCTCCCACATTCAACAAATCACTCTCGCTATGCGTGCGTTTGTTTTGTTTGTTTACAGTTAGTTAGTCAGTTAGTTGGTTTGTTGGTAACGGCTTACATTACAAACTGCCCGATTCAGTATTGTTTTTTCCCATATTTATTTATACCCAAAACTTACATCATACTCAACTACTAGATTATATGTAGTGGGGTTTCGTTGGGATTTGGCTGACTTGTCGGATTTTATTATTGATGGAACGGTTACAATTGTTGACTGATGTAACCGTTTATGTGTGCATAAAGAGGGGAATTGGAATTAAATAAGGGTAGGTGACAAATGAAGTTGTAACTGCTTATAAAGTCTCGCTTTAATTCTGTGGACTCTCAAAGTTGAGTCTCACCCTTTGCAGTTTATGGAGGAACTAGTTGAAACCCACGCGATGCGCGGATTATACGTTAAAGATGGACTTAAACCCGATGAATTGTCAAATAATCAAAAAATAACAAGAAGAACACACAAATGGGGACATATAAATGAAATATATTAAAATTCATATCATTAAACCCTTGATTAGTGAAAACCCATACTAAATTAATTTAAATAGTGTGATAACTTCGGTAGAGTCTGTTTTGCATGAAAACATCACTTATATGAAAACTTTATTATTAATTAGAAGAATCACCCAACATTACAAAAACATAGCATATGAATATGTATAAATCATGTTCCAAATTGAATAGATTCTCAAATTGATTTTTAATGAAATAAAGGCAGAAAAGGAGTCCAAAATTAAAAATGGAAACAAATGAATGTTAGTATATGTGAGGACACTAAACATAGACTAAATAATTGATAATTTAAGTATTGTAAGATATTAAAAAAAAATCCTTTTGAATCATTTAACTACGGGATAGTAAATGGGAAATGGAGACAACTTTCATTGGTGTGAGTTTGAACCCAAAATAGATACTCTATTTGATGATTATGTTGACGTTTAAAAAATTTAGGACACTTAATCAATATTATTAATGAAGAAATAAAGGTAAATATGTTATAAAGTTTAAAACGCATAGAGCCACATATAGTCTTACAAAGTTATATACTCAGATTAACAGAGGTGGCCATTTTTTAGCTTCACACAAAGAATTATAGTGCATGTCGTAAGTTGCTAGACTAGCATTTCTACAATAAAAATAAACTAAATCCATTTAGAGTCTTAAGTGAATTTTCATAACACTAACCACTTTTATAAAAAAAATTAGGCACAATCTCTGATGATGATGTAGTCAAAATTTTGTACGCCCAAAGCCACAGAGCATCCACCCATAAATAACCCCAACCACACAAAAAAATAAACAATGCCATCGAAGAATTGCAAAATAACAACAACAAACTGCATTAATTGTCATCATCTTCACTCCCGAAAAAACCCTAGTTCTCCATTTTCCCTAAGGTCAGATCAGGTCCCAAATGGCTCGCCCCCTGGTGTCGATCGAAGCCCTAGAATCGGATATGGTCACCGATTTCAACTCCCTCCCTCTCTGAGACGTAATGAAAGCCTATATCCGGCCAGACATCGTCAACTTCGCCACTCCAACATCTGAACGTCCACCAACCTTACGCCAGTCACCCAACCTCCGTCGAATCCCCTGTGTCCCTGGAGGTGGTCGCATGTTGACCCACTAACATATGGTATTTTTGGCATGTGCACACTCACAAAAAACATTGTAATTCTTCACCAGCTGCATGATCGATAGAGTAGGTAAAAGTTTAGGCTAAATAGAGCGTGGATAGGGTATTGAATCACTGGAGAATGAAACATCACTTCCACTGAAAAGTTCTTTTCATTAACGGTTTGGAGAAGAGAAAGAGTTGGGTTGGATGGGTAAACTTTATCATAGGGTCCGTAATAAGAGAGAGAGACAGAGAGAGGAAACAACTTAAAAAATTAGGAGGTGCCTCATGGACACTTTAATTAAAAGAGAGCCTTAACTCTTGTATAGCATTTTCGAATTACCGTCGTATTCTCCAACCAAGTGTCCCGTGGTTGCGCGGTCAGTTCTTACGAGTTACATTGGTCCCGCGGGAGGTGTTGGTGCCTCCTAAGGGGTCGTTCGGGGCCTGTTTTGGATTTTCACCCTCTAACGCCATGTTTCTAAGCCTAAGTCCTCATATTTTCAAATTCTCATCGTATTCTTAAACCGAGTGTCCCGTGATCACACAGTTAGTTCCTACGAGTTAAATTGGTCGCGTGCGTGGTGTTGGTGCCACTCACGGGGCCGTTTGGGGGCTATTTCGGATTTTCACCCACTAACGCCATATTTTGCCTAAGTCTTAATATTTCGAAATTATCGACGTATTATCAAATCGAGAGTCCCGTGATCACGCAGTAAGTTCTTACGAGTTACATCGGTCCCGTGCGAGGTATTGGTGCCACTCACGAGGTCGTTCGAGGGACGTTTCGATTTTTCACCCACTAACGCCATGTTTTTATTCCTAAGACCCGAAATATGCAAATTATCGCCGTATTCTCAAGTCGGGAGTCCCGTGATCATGCAATCAGTTCCTACGAGTTACATTGGTCCCGTGATAGGTTTTGGTGCCTTCCACGGGGCCGTTCGGGGCCTGTTTCGGATTTTTTTTTAAATATTATCATTTTGAATCATTTAACTACCATATAGTAAATGAGAAATAGAGAAAACTTCCATTGGTGTGAGTTTGAACCCAAAATAGATACTCTATGTGATGATTATGTTTACGTTTAAAAAATTTAGGACACTTAATCAATATTATTAAAGAAGAAATAAAGGTAAATATGTTATATAGTTTAAAAGGCATAGAGCCACATATAGTCTTACAAAGTTGCCTACTCAAATTAACAAAGGTAGCCATTTCTTAGCTTCATACAAAGAATTATAATGCATGCTATAAGCTTTTAGAGTAGCATTTCTACAAAAAAAAAATAAACTAAATCCATTTAGAGTCTTGAGTGAATTTCCATAACACTAACCACTTTTATAAAAAAAATTAGGCACAATCTCTGAAGATGTAGTAGTCAAACTTTTGTCCGCCCAAAGCCACAGAGCATCCACCCATAAATAACCCCAACCACGCAAAATATAAACAACGCCATCGAAGAATTTCTAATTAATAACAACAAACTGCATTAATTGTCATCATTTTCACTCCCGAAAAAACCCTAGTTCTCCATTTTCCCTAAGTTCGGGTCAGGTTCCAAATGGCTTGCCCCCTGGTGTTGATTGAAGCCCTAGAATCGGACAATGGTCACCGATTTCAACTCCCTCCCTCTCCCAGACGTAATTAAAGCCTCAATCCGGCCAGACATCGTCAACTTCGCCACTCCAACATCTGAACGTCCACCAACCCTACGCTAGTCACCAAACCTCCGCCGAATCCCCTATGTCCCTGGAGGTGGTCGCATGTTCACCCACTAAGATCTGGTGTTGTTGGCATGTGCGCACTCACAAAAAAGATTTTAATTCTTCATCAGGTGCATGATCGATAGAGTGGGTAAAAGTTTAGGCTAAATAGGGCGTGCATAGGGTACTGAATCGGCGGAGAATGAAACATCACTTCCACTGAAAAGTTCTATTCATTAACGGTTTGGAGAAGAGAAATAGTTGGGTTGGATTGGTAAACTTTATTGTAGGGTCCGTAATAAGAGAGAGAGAGAGAGAGAGAGAGAGGGGGGGGGGGACAACTTAAAAAATTAAGAGGTGCCTCATGGACACTTTAATTGAGAGAGAGCCTTAACTCTTGCATAGTATTTTCGAATTACCGTCTTATTTTCCGACCAAGAGTCACGTGGCTGCGCGGTCACTTCCTACGAGTTACATTAGTCCCGTGGGATGTGTTGGTACCTCCCAAGGGGTCGTTCGGAGCTTATTTTGGGGTTTCACCCTCTAACAATATGTTTTAAGCCTAAGTACTCATATTTTCAAATTCTTGTTGTATTCTTAAACCAGGTGTCCCATGATTGCACAGTCAGTTCCTACGAGTTACATTAGTCGCGTGCGTGGTGTTAGTGCCACTCATGGGGCCGTTTGGGGGTTATTTCGGGTTTTCACCCACTAACGCCATGTCTTGCCTAAGTCCTAATATTTTGAAATTATCATCGTATTCTCAAACCGGGAGTCCTATGATCGCGCAGTAAGTTCTTACGAGTTACATTGGTCCCGTGCGAGGTGTTGGTCCACTCACTGCGCCGTTCGGGGGTCGTTTTGGGTTTTCACCCACTAACGCCATGTTTTTATTCTTAAGTCTCGAAATATGCAAATTATCATCGTATTCTCAAACCGGGAGTCCCGTGATCATGTGGTCAGTTCCTACAAGTAGCATTGGTCCCGTGGGAGGTTTTGGTGCCTCCCACGGGACCGTTTGGGGCCTCTTTTGGGTTTTTAAAAAATGTTATCATTTTGAATCATTTAACTACCGGATAGTAAATGGGAAATAGAGAAAACTTCTATTGGTGTGAGTTTGAACCCAAAATAGATACTCTATATGATGATTATGTTGACGTTTAAAAAATTTAGGACACTTAATCAATATTCTTAATGAAGAAACAAAGGTAAATATGTTATATAGCTTAAAAGACATAGAGCCAGATATAGTCTTACAAAGTTACATACTCAGATTAACAGAGGTGGCCATTTCTTCGCTTCATACAAAGAATTATAGTGCATGTTATAAGCTGCTAGACTAGCATTTCTACAATAAAAATAAACTAAATCCATTTTGAGTCTTGAGTGAATTTTCATAACACTACCCTCTTTTATAAAAAAAATTAGGCACAATCTCTGATGATGTAGTAGTCAAACTTTTGTACGCCCAAAGCCACAAAGCATCCACCCATAAATAACCCCACAAAATATAAACATTCCTATCGAAGAATTGCTAATTAACAACAACAAACTGCATCAATTATCATCCTCTTCACTCCCGAAAAAACCCTAGTTCTCCATTTTCCCTAAGGTCAGGTCAGGTCCCAAATGGCTCGCCCCCCTGGTGTCGATCGAAGCCCTAGAATCAGATATGGTCACCGATTTCAACTCCCTCCCTCTCCCAGATGTAATGAAATCCTCTATCCGCCCAGACATCGTCAACTTCGCCACTCCAACATCTAAACGTCCCCCAACCCTACGCCAATCACCAAACCTCTGTCGAATCCCCTGTGTCCCTGGAGGTGGTCGAATGTTCACCCACTAAGATCTGGTGTTGTTGGCATGTGCGCACTCATACAAATGGTTTTAATTCTTCATCAGCTGCATGATCGATAGAGTAGGTAAAAGTTTAGGGTAAAAAGAGCAGAAAAGTTCTTTTCATTAACGGTTTGGAGAAGAGAAAGAGTTGGGTTGGATTGGTAAACTTTGTTGTAGGGTTCGTAATAAGAGAGAGTGAGAGAGAGAAAGAGAGAGGAAACAACTTAAAAAATTAAGAGGTGCCTCATGGACAATTTAATTAAGAGAGAGCCTTAACTCTTGTATACCATTTTTGAATTACCGTCGTATACTCCAACCAAGAGTCCCGTGGCTGCGGGGTCAGTTCCTACAAGTTACATTGGTCCCGTGGAAGGTGTTGGTGTCTCCCAAGGGGCCTTGCGGGGGTTGTTTTGGATTTTCACCCTCTAACGCCATGTTTTTAAGCCTAAGCCCTCATATTTTCAAATTCCTCTTGTACTCTTAAACCGAGTGTCCCGTGAGCACACGGTCAGTTCCTACGAGTTACATTGGTAGCGTGCGTGGTATTGGTGCCACTCAAGGGGCCGTTCGGGGGCTATTTCAGGTTTTCCCGACTAACGCCATGTTTAGCCTAAGTCCTAATATTTTGAAATTATCATTTTATTCTCAAATAGGGAGTCCCGTGATCGCGCAGTAAGTTGTTACGAGTTACATTGATCCCGTGTGAGGTGTTGGTGCCACTCACGGGGCCGTTTGGGGGGCCGTTTCAGGTTTTCACCCACTAACTCCATGTTTTTATTCCTAAGTCTCGAAATGTGAAAATTATCGTCGTATTCTTAAACCTGGAATCCCGTGATCATGCGGTCGGTTCCTACAAGTTACATTGGTCCCGTGGGAGGTTTTGGTGCCTCCCACGGGGCCGTTCGGGGATTATTTCGAGTTTTTTAAAAAATTATCATTTTGAATCGTTTAACTACCGGATAGTAAATGGGAAATAGAGAAAACTTCCATGGGTGTGAGTTTGAACCCAACATAGATACTCTATATGATGATTATATTTACGTTTAAAAAATTTAGGACACATAATCAATATTGTTAATGAAGAAATAAAGGTAAATATGTTATATAGTTTAAAAGGCATAGAGCCACATATAGTCCTACAAAGTTACATACTCTCATTAATAGAGGTGGCCTTTTCTTAGCTTCATACAAAGAATTATATTGCATGCCATAAGATGCTAGCCTAGTATTTCTACAATAAAAATAAACTAAATCCATTTAGAGTCTTGAGTGAATTTTCATAACACTAAACCACTTTTATAAAAAAAAAATTAGGCACAGTCTCTAATGATGTAGTAGTCAAAATTTTGTATGCCCAAAGCCACAGAGGAACCACCCATAAATAACCCCAACCACACAAAATATAAACAATGCCATCGAAGAATTGCTAATTAACAACAAAAAACTGCATTAATTGTCATCATCTTCACTCCCGAAAAAACCCTAGTTCTCCATTTTCCCTACGGTCAAGTCAGGTGTCAAATGGCTCGCCCCCTAGTGTCGATCAAAGCCTTAGAATCGTACATGGACACTGATTTCAACGTCCTCCCTCTGCCAGACGTAATGAAAGCCTCTATCCGACCAGACATCCTCAACTTCGTCCACTCCAACATCTGAACGTCCACCAAACCTACGCTAGTCACCAAACCTCCATCGAATCCCCTATGTGCCTGGAGGTAGTCGCATGTTCACCTACTAAGATCTGGCGTTGCTGGGATGTGCGCACACACAAAAAATATTTTAATTCTTCATCGGTTGCATGATCGATAGGGTGGGTAAAAGTTTAGGCTAAATAGATCAGGGATAGGGTACTGAATCGCTGGAGAATGAAACATCACTTCCACTGAAAAGTTATTTTCATTAACAGTTTGGAGAAGAGAAAGAGTTGGGTTGGATGGGTAAACTTTATTGTAGGGTCTGTAATGAGAGAGAGAGAGAGAGAGAGAGAGAGAGAGAGAGAGAGAGAGAGAGAGAGAGAGAGAGAGAGAGAGAGAGAGAGAGAGAGTACAACTTAAGAAATTAGGAGGTGCCTCATGGACTCTTTAATTAAGAGAGAGCCTTAACTCTTGTATAGCATTTTAGAGTATATAGAGATTGTGTCATGTTACTCCAAATCTTTGTAAAGTACCCATTTTGTAATAGATATGAACATAAGGTAATGCGTAACTCTTATTAAAGGAGCATTTGAGTATGCGTCTTAAATTTCTTAGATTTAAAGTGATAAGTGTTGCTAGAAAATATTAAAAGCGGTTCCTTCTATAAATAACATACAAATCCCTATTACATGACAAAGTCACTTAATTGCACATTTGAACATACATATATTTAGATCTTCAAATAATTAAATGCCATAGAATAACAGGTTTTATGGGATCATATAATTTTACTATCTATAAAAAATATCATTTATTAAAGATTAACATTTCCAGCACTACATATATCTGTTAAAAAATTACCCCTTTATTAACAATTAAAAAAATAATGATTAAAAATTTCAATAAAGAGATATTTTTACTGTAATTTACATATAATTTATTTCAATAATTAATTGTAGCATATCAAAACAAACCACTGAGAGTGCGGAACCTGTATACGGGTAGCATACATTGTAACCAACAAAATTGAACCCAAAAAGGGACTACACCAAAAATGGCTACTCTATGTAAATCCCCCAAAAAGTCTAAAAAAGTAGACAGAGATATGTAGTGTCTCTCCTTATACCACCTCAACAAAGTACTCATAAATACGTAATGCAGTCTAAACGGCTCAAGCTCCAACCCATCAAAACATCCCGCCCTCTTGTCCTTTCCAAATCGTCTACAAGATGCAGTGTGTTACAATAAGCCGCAATTTTCTCACTCCCTTCCACCGCTAAGGTGATCACTAAGACTCTAGCAACTCCCTCACCAACTTGGGCATTACCCACGGGATCTGACTCATGAACAAGAAGATGTCCCACAGTTATCTCGACACCCAACAATACTAAAACAAATGATTAATCAGATTTTTCACCTATTTACACAACCAGCATTGACTCTCCATTAACTATCTCCTCTTTAGCAGGCCCTCGGTAGTCAGAATAGCCCGTTTCATCGCGGTCCACACAAAGCCCTCTCCTATATTTCCAAATTTATTTCCAAGGGAAGTGAGTTCCCCGTGCCCCTCGCCTCTCAAAATATAATTATAACTTCTCACTGTGAAGGCCCACTTGTTGCTAACCGACCAAATCAGCCTGTCTTCCCCACTCGACGGCTAGAAAGACGATCCCATCCAGTCAAAAAAAGCTTCAGCCTCCTCGATCTTCTAATCCCATGATCATCTTATAAACATCGAATTCCACACATCTCAGTCCCCAATTAACACCCAGTGATCTGCAACCAGCCCGTCTTTATTGCCACATAAGCTGAACATTTCGAGAAACTGATCCTGAAGCCCACCATTCTTGAGCCATTTGTCCTTTCAAAACCAAACCGTATTGCCCTCCCCACCTAAAAATCTGAGTATCTAGATAAAGACTCCCACTTCTTCGAAATATGATTCCACAACCCTACCTCATGAGCATAAGGCCCCACTCTCGAGCCCCACTTGATGCTTATACTCCCCCTAACTCCAACTACTAACCTCCATAACTTTTTCCCTTGTGGGAGTATCTGCACAGTCACTTACCTAACAGTGTTGTGTTAAAGAACTCTAGTTTTTCACTCTCGTTCCACCCACCTTAACAAGCTTTCCCACATCCTCCCACCCCACCAGATCGTACTTAAATTTATCCTCATTACCCCTCCACAGAAAATATGTCATCATGTTCTCCATTTTCTTCCTTACTGAACAAGGAAATGGTAAAATGGACAAGAAGTGTGTGGGAAAACTTGACAGCGTACTTTTTAACATAGTCAACCTCCCTCCTTTCGAGAGATAATAATTCTTCCACCCTTATGAAATCCTAATCATCCTCTCCAGTACCGGAACCTATATGAATTTAGATTTATATTTTCCCCCCACGTTATCCCGAGATAAAAAGAGGGGAATGCGCCAACCCTACACCCCAATGTCTTTGTCAAACCCTCCACGTTCCTATCACCCCCAATCTGGATCATCTCGAACTTCCGTGCATTAACACGAAGACCCGATACTGCCTCAAGGTATATAAGTAGTAATCTTAACTCATGCACTTCACACACCTCTGTCTTATAGAAAATAATCGTATCATTAACAAATAAAAGGTGGGAAAACCTAATCGGGTCCATGCTTCAATATGCAATCAAAAATTCGCTAATCAACCCAGCATAGAGCCACGTATAGTCTTACAAACTTACATACTAAGATTAATAGAGATATGGCCATTTCTTAGCTTCATATAAAGAATTATAGTGCATGCAATAAGCAGCTAGACTAGCATTTCTACAATAAAAATAAACTAAATCCATTTAGATTCTTGAGTGAATTTTCATAACACTAACCACTTTTATAAAAAAAAATTAGGCACAATCTCTGATGACGTAGTAGTCAAACTTTTGTACGCCCAAAGCCACAAATCATCCACCCATAAATAACCACACAAAATATAAACATTCCTATCGAAGAATTGCTAATTAACAACAACAAACTGCATCAATTGTCATCCTCTTCACTCCCGAAAAAACCCTAGTTCTCCATTTTCCCTAAGGTCGGGTCAGGTCCCAAATGGGTCGCCCCCTGGTGTCGATCGATGTCCTAGAATCGGATACGGTCACCAATTTCAGCTCCCTCCCTCTCCCAGACGCAATGAAATCCTCTATCCGCCCAGACATTGTCAACTTCTCCACTCCAACATCTAAATGTCCACCAACCCTACACCAATCACCAAACCTCCGCCGAATCCCCTGTGTCCCTGGAGGTGGTCGCATGTTCACCCACTAATATCTGGTGTTGTTGGCATGTGCCACTCATAAAAAATGATTTTAATTCTTCATCAGCTGCTTGATCGATAGAGTAGGTAAAAGTTTAGGCTAAAAAGGGCATGGATAGGGTACTGAATCAATGGAGAATGAAACATCACTTCCATTGAAAAGTTATTTTCATTAACGATTTGGAGAAAATAAAGAGTTGGGTTGTATGGGTAAACTTTATTATATTAGGAGGTGCCTCATGGACACTTTAATTGAGAGAGAGCCTTAACTCTTGTATAGAATTTTAGAGTATATAGAGATCGTGTCATGTTACTCCAAATCTTTGTAAAGTACCCATTTTGGAATAGATATGAACATAAGGTAATGTGTAACTCTTATTAAAGGGTCATTTGAGTATGCGTCTTAAATTTCTGAGATTTAAAGTGATAAGTGTTGCTAGAAAATATTAAAAGCGGTACCTTCTATAAATAACATACAAATCACTATTACATGACAAAATCACTTCATTGTACATTTGAACATAAATATATTTAGATCTTCAAATAATTATATGCCATAAAATAACAAGTTTTATTGGCTCATATAATTTTACTATCTATAAAAAATATCATTTATTAAAGATTAACATTTCTTGAACTACATATATATGCTAAAAAATTAACTCTTTATTTAAATTAAATAAATAATGATTAAAAATTTCAATAAAATGATATTTTTACTATAATTTACATATAATTTATTATAATAATTAATTGAAGTATATAAAAACAAACCACTGAGTGCGGAACCTGTATACATGTAGCATACAGTGTAACCAACAAAATAGAACCCAAAAAGGGACTACACCAAAACTGGCTACTAGTACTACATGACTCTATGTAAATCCCCCCAAAAGTCTAAAAAAGTAGACAGAGATATATAGTGTCTCTCCTAATACCACTTCAATAAAGTACTCCGAAATAAGTAATGCAGTCTAAACGGCTCAAGGTCCAACCCATCAAAACATCTCGCACTCTTGTCCTGCCAAATTGTCTACAAGTGTAAGGAAATAAATTTCCAATTGAGTCCCTGTATTGTTTTGACTTAATTCCGTGAACAAAACTATGTTTGTAATATGTCATAGGGAGAATTTTATTTTGTCATGATCCCACTTGGTCTATGACGTACTGAAGAAATTAAAGACGTTGCGGTAAATATTCAAAGAATTAAATCATGCCGAAGTTTAATTGGTGCAAGTTTATTTTTCTTCAAAGTTAAATTCATTCTAAGATCACTCAGGTATGAATGCGTATAATTAATGGTGCTCGGAATTATTTTTATAAAAGATAAAGATGTATTTTTTATAAAGAAAAATATTTTTAAATGTTTTAAAAGTGTTTTAAAGGTTTACACTATGTTTTATGATGATAAGCTCGTAAAAGAGTTTGACACTTTTGGATCTCTCTTTGGAAGAGGCGTTTTAAACAAAAAGTCAAAAAAAGTCAAACTTTTGCGCTATCGTTCAAACGACATCCAATCTCGTTCAAACAAGATGGGATGTCGTTCGAATGACACGTTTTTTGAGGCGGCATTTAAATCCTATTTAAATGGTGTTTTCATCATAGTTTCGGAGGTGTGCATTCTGGAAAGCAATATTCGACGAGAAACTTATTTGCACATGTTTTCTAAGGTTTACAAAGCATAAACACATACTTAGAGTTTGCAAAGATCCGAGTTATCATTCTTATACGTTTAAGTGATCTTGTTGCACCAAAGTTTTTTATTCTATACATTGAACATCAAAGGGTTTTGCGGTGAAGAAAGGATAAGGACTTCTTGTTCGAAATCGTAGACGAATCAAAGCCATATCGGTGGACACCGAGACATACGTGGACGCGTGTGTTGCGGACAGGTATCGTAGAAGACGGAATTTCTGCATGGGCACTATTGAAGAACGGTTGAAGATCAGAAGGAGCGTCAAGACCCGTGGGGATCGAGTCTTAGCGTAAGGATAATCTGTCTTTGTAAAACCATTATTTATAGTGATTGTTTGGCTTGGGTCGTCCGAGGTTATTTTCCCGTTTTGGGTTTTTTCCTCGTACATCCGGCGTTGTGAGTATACTTTACTTTACTTTACTTTACTTTACTTTACTTTACTTGCTTTAATCACTAGATGCATGTTTAGAATTAATCAAGATAAAATTGGTTTAAAGTAAGAATTTAGTTTTTCACAACTTGGTTGGGTGCACAATTAAAAGTTGGATCTTTTTCAATGAAAATTTGGTTTTAAATTAAAACACACATATCGGGCCACTCACACCTTTACAAATTTGTATCAGAGCTAGAAAACATATTTTATTTGTTTTGTGATCCCGTGTGTTTGTTTATCTCTCATGTGTTTGTTTTCTCTCGATGGATTCTCTAATCTTTGATGATTTACATCGTTTGAATTTAAAGTTTGCAAAACGTATTGAAGTTTTGGAAATTAGATTGAATATTTGCAAACGTTTCAAATTCAAAGAGATATTTTTCGTGAGCATTTTAGTTCCTTGTTTAAATATTTTAATATGATAAAATTTGGGAAAAGGGAGAGTGATGATAGAGTCCTCATTTTAGAAAAAGAGTTAGAGGATTTGAAAAAATCTAAACTTTGTTCCGTTGAGGAAAATAATTCGATTAATGATTTTGTGGCACGAGAAAAGGCTCTTAGGGATAAGTTTGCTCACATCGAGGGGGAGTGGTATAACCTTCTAGGGGTAATTAAAAATTTAAAGAAGGAGTCCCGAAAGTTTGAGGAGTCTAATCGTTTGCTTGAGTCGAAAGTTTTGATGTTAAAAAATGATTTAAATGACTCGAGTAGTGATGGTAGCATTTTATCTTTTTCTAGTGGTTCGAATGTAAAGGCCAAAACCATAGTTTGTTTTAGAGCGTCAACCACATCCGAGGGTATTAGAAAAGGTCAACCTAAAGGTCCGGTTCCTCGTCGTGTTTTCACATGTTCGCATTGTGGTAGGAAAGGTCACCGTAGGAGTTTTTGTTTTGATCTTAGAAAAGACCTTAGGAAGATTAAACGTAGTTTCCCATTGGTTCCCAAAACTCGTTGTGTTAGGTATACACCTGTTTGGGTTAGGAAATCCATTTTGGAGATGCTAAATGCTTCGTTGGTTGATTCTCACATGCATTCATATGATTCATCTCTTGTTATTTCTTATGGATAGTAGCTTGCATGTTTTGTCATACGCTAGCCCTTGCATCATGATTTATTATTTGCTAGTGATATGACATATTTATCTCTTTGTATTTTATTTTTCACTTGTTTGAGTCTTATTTGAAAAATACAAAAAGATTTTATTTTTGAGAAATGTTTTGAAAAACCGAAAATAGTTTTGTTTTCTAGTTCGTTTTTGTTTTTGAGTTTACATGTTTGATGTGGCATGTTGGTGTGCTTGGACCCCAATCGATTCATATACATGTGGCTAGGACATTTGGTCATTATTGTCGATACTTAGAATGATCATAACCATTGTTTATATGGGGTTGTTTTGAAGTTGATATGCATTTTGATTCGACTTTGTATATATGCCAACACGCACACATGCACGAGTTTATATGGATGTTTGACTTATCTTTCATATTTGAATATGATGAGGTGTTCTTATCTCAATCTTGTCATCTATGCGTAAGTAAACTTAAGGAGAAGTGTGCATGTAATAAGTGTTTACCGTGAGGATTTGAATTGATCTAATTGAAAAAATGATGAGTGATTCACGAGAAAGGGTTGTGAGAGTTCAAAATTAACTCGTCGTGAAAGCCATTGTTTAAAAGAGCCCCAAAAGAAAATGTAATATGTTAAGAAAAGGGCCAAATTTGTTTATTTCATTCCAAAGAAAATATGATATTATTGAGGGAGTTTGGATGGATTAAAAATTTAAACGGGTTTGCACAACTAATCTTAATGTTGAAACATTGCAATTTGATGCTATTGTTTGTAGAATCATCAAAATTCTGGATTTGTGTGCATGTAGTATGTTTAGTTCATTAAGCTCACTCTTTAATTGTCATATGGCTATGATAAAGTTTGATGAGTTATCGCTATCAATTAGAGCTTCTTGATCATTTCGATGTCTTGGAATTGTGACTCATTTGTTGTAGTTTCACGCCCATTCATTCCATGTCCATGTTTGAGCACATCGGTACCATGTTTGCATGTAACTCACATTTTTAGTTTTTATGAGTTTTTGTGTTTTGTGTGAAAAGCATACTGTTTTAGTGCTATTTTGCATCTGTCAAGCCCTTCCTGGAATTTTTTTGTGGAATTTTTTTCACGGGGCAATACTTTATAATATTTCTGAGAAAGTGGGAAATTTTGGCAGGTCGTGCGAAGTCGTTCAAACGATAACTCATCTCACGTGAACGACATCTGTACTTCGTTTGAGCGACTTCCTCATCTTGTTTGAGCGAAGTCTCTGGCTTGTTCGAACGACAGGCTGAAAAAATAGCTTCTGATTGGTTTGCAGTCCAATGGTTTAATTTGATATATTTTTGGTACTGCGGGAAGCATTTCTGGATTGTTTGGTTTATATACAGGTTCTTTTATGTTCCATATTGGTATTTTGCATATGAGTCCGTTTATCACACCTGATTAATTTGCGATATTCTTTCTGTGATTATTTGGTTTACTAGCTACTGATTTATCATTGCTTGATCATATTTAACTGGTTATTTCATGATTATCTAGCGTTTTTCAATTCTAAAATTGTTATCAACTTGATTCAAATTGGTTTCATATTCTCATGCTAGATATTTCATATTTGTTTATCTTTTCACCGGATTGTCTATTAGAGACAAAAAGGGGAAGAGATGTATGTGATGTAGGGGGAGATTTGTTGATTATATTTGTTTCAAATTGGTATCAAATAATTGCTCACATGTTTCAAATGATTTGTTCTTATTAGAAATATAAATTGGTATCATATGTTCCTCCATACTTCATTGGGTATCCGTCTGTCTATTTCATGTGTGTAGGTATGCTTCAGCGATTCGAGATTTCAAGTCTACATCACATTCAGATAGTTCATGCTCGTCGGTGCTACATATTCTAGTACGTGTCCTATATTTTTAATTTTGGGTTTACGGGATGGGATTTAGGTGTCATACGGCTTGACGGCCCAGTTAGGCATTTCAGTGGTTTAGTTTTGTCTCGGAATAGTCAAAGAGGGAGATTTGTAAGGATATAAATTTCCAATTGAGTCCCTGTATTGTTTTGACTTAATTTCGTTATCAAAACTATGTTTGTAATATGTCATAGGGAAAATTTTATTTTGTCACAATTCCACTTGGTCTATGACGTATTGAAGAAATTGAAGAGGTTACGGAAAAGCTTCAAAGAATTAAATCATGCCGAGGTTTAATTGGTGCAAGTTTATTCATCTTCAAAGTTAAATTCATTCCAAGATCACTCAGGTATGAATGCGTATAATTAACACTACACCAAAACTGGCGATTGGTCACGGCCAAAATCCCTGACCAAAGCTGTGGGTCGCGGACTTGGGCCGTGACCATTTCGGGCGTGACCATTTTTGTGGGTCGCGGCCCAAGTCCGTGACCAAAAAATGGTCACGGTCGAGAGGGGTCACGGCAGATGGTCGCGGACTTAGGCCGTGACCCATGCCGTGACGGGTCGCGGCTCTAATCCGTGACCCATAACCGTGACAAATTGGTCGCGGCCAAAGTCCGCGACCCATGTGCGTGACAAAAAAAAAATTTAAAAATTGGTTGCGGCCCTTGTCCATGACCCACAACCGTGACAAATTGGTCACGGCCAAAGTTCGCGACCCATGTGCGTGACAAAAAAAAATTAAAAAAATTGGTCGCGGCCCTTGTCCATGACCCACGACCGTGACAAGTTGGTCGCGGACTTTGGCCGCGACCCATGTGTGTGACAAAAAAAATTGGTCGCGGCCCTAGTCCGCGACCCATTACCGTGACAAAAAATAAAAAAAAAATGGTCGCGGACTTTGGCCGCGACCATTTTTAAGCGCGATAAAAAAAATAAAAATGGTCATGGACAAAGTCCATGACCATATTTATCTGTAATTTAAAAAAAATGTATTTTTTTTTGTCCAATCCTAAAATTGGGGTTCCTGTGAGTGCATCATCGGTTGCTACGAGGTGTTACAAATATTTATTATAGGCAAAACAATAAAAAAAAAATCACAAATTGCGAATTGAGAATGTTGTTAATAAACAAATATATATACAAACTTAAAAATATTACACGTCTTAAAAATTCACAGACCAAAAAAAAATTGGGCAGAGTTTCCTCTATTTTCTTGACATTCCAAAACCTGTAAATGAAAAACCTGCTTATTATAAAGCCCGCACGGCTATAAAATTCAACAATCAAATTATAAAAGCCCGCACGGCCATAAAACTAAACAATAAAAGCCTGCACGGCTATAACACATAAAAAACATTATCCTGAATGTCCACAACATATAAATAATCATCATGTTGTAAACCATTGCCTCCTTCATTTGATCCACGTGCAAAAATCCTACAAATGATAGGATACAAAAAACAAAAGTATCAGTAACCAAGTAGTTTTACAAAAAAATTAATCAAGCTGAAAAATTGCATATATGAGTTAAAATTACCAGTAAGCAAGTAGAAATATAAAAATTAAGTGTGGAAATAAGCAAATTACCGTCGTACTCTCAAACCGGGACACCCGCGGCTGCTGGGTCAGTTCCTACGAGTTCCGTTGGTCCCGTGGGAGGTGTTGGTGCCACCCACGGGGCCGTTCGGGGATTGTTTCGAGTTCTCACCCTCTAACGCCATGTTTTCAAGCCTAAGTGTGGAAATACGCAAAATACTGTCGTACTCTCAAACTGGGACACCCGCGGCTGCGGGGTCAGTTCCTACGAGTTACGTTGATCCCGTGGGAGGTGTTGGTGCCACCCACGGGGCCGTTCGGAGGCTGTTTCGAGTTCTCACCCTCTAACGCCATGTTTTCAAGCCTAAGTGTGGAAATAAGAAAATTACTGCCTTACTCTCAAACCGGGAAACCCGCGGCTGCGGGGTCAGTTTCTACGAGTAACGTTGGTCCCGTGGGAGGTGTTAGTGCCACCCACGGGGCTGTTCGGGGGTTGTTTCGAGTTCTCACCCTCTAACGCCATGTTTTCAAGCCTAACTGTGGAAATAAGCAAATTACTGCCGTACTCTCAAACCGGGACACCCGAGGCTGCGGGGTCAGTTCCTATGAGTTACGTTGGTCCCGTGGGAGGTGTTGGTGCCACCCACGGGGCTGTTCGGGGGCTGTTTCGAGTTATCACCCTCTAACGCCATGTTTTCAAGCCTAAGTGTGGAAATAAGCAAATTACTGCCATACTCTCAAACCGGGACACCCGAGGCTGCGGGGTCAGTTCCTACGAGTTACGTTGGTCCCGTGGGAGGTGTTGGTACCACCCACGGGGCCGTTCGGGGGCTGTTTCGAGTTCTCACCCTCTAACGCCATGTTTTCAAGCCTAGGTGTGGAAATAAGCAAATTACTGCCGTACTCTCAAACCGGGACACCCGCGGCTGCGGGGTCAGTTCCTACGAGTTACATTGGTCCCGTGGGAGGTGTTGGTGCCACCCACGGGGCCGTTCGGGGGCTGTTTTGAGTTCTCACCCTCTAACGCCATGTTTTCAAGCCTAAGTGAGGAAATAAGCAAATTACCGTCGTACTCTCAAACCGGGACACCCGCGGCTGCGGGGTCAGTTCCTATGAGTCACGTTGGTCCCGTGGGAGGTGTTGGTGCCACCCACGGGGCCGTTCGGGGGCTGTTTCGAGTTCTCACCCTCTAACGCCATGTTTTGCTTAAGTCTAAAAATATGCAAATTACCGTCGTACTCTCAAACCGGGAGACCCGTGGCTGTGGGGTCAGTTCCTACGAGTTACATTGGTCTCGTGGGAGGTGTTGGTGCCACCCACGGGGCCGTTCCGGGGCAGTTTTGAGTTTTCAACCTCTAAAGCCATGTTTTTAAGCCTAAGTCTAGAAATATTCAAATTACCGTCGTATTCTAAAATCGAGAGTCCCGCGGCTATGGGGTCAGTTCCTACGAGTTACGTTGGTCCCGTGGGAGGTGTTGGTGCCACCCACGGGGCCGTTCGGGGGTTGTTTCGAGTTCCCACCCTCTAACGCCATGTTTTCAAGCCTAAGTGTGGAAATAAGCAAATTACCGTCGTACTCTCAAAACGGGACACCCGCGGCTGCGGGGTCGGTTCCTACGAGTTACGTTGGTCCCGTGGGAGGTGTTGGTGCCACCCACGGGGCCGTTCGGGGGCTGTTTCGAGTTCTCACCCTCTAACGCCATGTTTTCAAACCTAAGCGAGGAAATAAGCAAATTACCGTCGTACTCTCAAACCGGGACACCCGCGGCTGCGGGGTCAGTTCCTACGAGTTACGTTGGTCCCGTGGGAGGTGTTGGTGCCACCCACGGGGCCGTTCGGGGGCTGTTTCGAGTTCTCACCCTCTAACGCCATGATTTCAAGCCTAAGTGTGGAAATTAGCAAATTACCGTCGTACTCTCAAAGCGGGACACCCGCGGCTGCGGGGTCAATTCCTACGAGTTACGTTGGTCCGGTGGGAGGTGTTGGTACCACCCACAGGGCCGTTCGGGGGCTGTTTCGAGTTCTCACCCTCTAACGCCATGTTTTTAAGCTTAAATGTGGAAATAAGCAAATTACTGCCGTACTCTCAAACCGGGACACCCGCGGCTGCGGGGTCAGTTCCTACGAGTTACGTTGGTCCCGTGGGAGGTGTTGGTGCTACCCACGGGGTCGTTCATTGGATGTTTCGAGTTCTCACCCTCTAACGCCATGTTTTCAAGCCTAAATGAGGAAATAAGAAAATAACCGTCGTACTCTCAAACCGGGACACCCGCGGCTGCGGGGTCAGTTCCTACGAGTTACGTTGGTCCCGTGGGAGGTGTTGGTGCCACCCACGGGGCCGTTCGGGGGCTGTTTCGAGTTCGCACCCTCTAACGCCATGTTTTCAAGCCTAAGTGTGAAAATAAGCAAATAACCGTCGTACTCTCAAACCGGGACACCCGCGGCTGCGGGGTCAGTTCCTACGAGTTACGTTGGTCCCGTGGGAGGTGTTGGTGCCACCCACGGGGCCGTTCGGGGGCTGTTTCGAGTTCTCACCCTCTCACGCCATGTTTTCAAGCCTAAGTGTGGAAATAAGCAAATTACTTCCGTACTCTCAAACCGGGACACCCGCGGCTGCGGGGTCTGTTCCTACGAGTTACTTTGGTCCCGTGGGAGGTGTTGGTGCCACCCACGGGGCCGTTCGGGGGCTGTTTCGAGTTCTCACCCTCTAACGCCATGTTTTCAAGCCTAAGTGTGGAAATAAGCAAATTACAGCCGTACTCTCAAACCGGGACACCCGTGGCTGCGGGGTCAGTTCCTACGAGTTACGTTGGTCCCGTGGGAGGTGTTGGTGCCACCCACGGGGCCGTTCGGGGGCTGTTTCGAGTTCTCACCCTCTAACGCCATGTTTTAAGCCTAAGTGTGGAAATAAGCAAATTACCGTCGTACTCTCAAACCGGGACACCCGCGGCTGCGGGGTCAGTTCGTACGAGTTACGTTGGTCCCGTTGGAGGTGTTGGTGCCACCCACGGGGCCGTTCGGTGGCTGTTTCGAATTCTCACCCTCTAACGCCATGTTTTTAAGCCTAAGTGTGAAAATAAGCAAATTACCGTCGTACTCTCAAACCGGGACACCCGCGGCTGTGGGGTTCATTATTACGAGTTACGTTGGTCCCGTGGGAGGTGTTGGTGCCACCCACGGGGCCGTTCGGGGGCTGTTTCGAGTTCTCACCCTCTAACGCCATGTTTTCAAGCCTAAGTGTGGAAATAAGCAAATTAATGCCGTATTCTCAAACCGGGACACCCGCGGCTGCGAGGTCAGTTCCTACGAGTTACGTTGGTCCCGTGGGAGCCGTTGGTGCCACCCACGGGGCCGTTCGGGGGTTGTTTCGAGTTCTCACCCTCTAACGCCATGTTTTTAAGCTTTAGTGCGGAAATAAGCAAATTACTGCCGTACTCTCAAACCGGGTCACCCGCGGCTGCGGGGTCAGTTCCTACGAGTTACGTTGGTCCCGTGGGAGGTGTTGGTGCTACCCACGGGGCCGTTCGTTGGCTGTTTCGAGTTCTCACCCTCTAACGCCATGTTTTCAAGCCTAAGTGAGGAAATAAGCAAATTATCGTCGTACTCTCAAACCGGGACACCCGCAGCTGCGGGGTCAGTTCCTACGAGTTACGTTGGTCCCGTGGGAGGTGTTGGTGCCACCCACGGGGCCGTTCGGGGGCTGTTTCGAGTTCTCACCCTCTAACGCCATGTTTTCAAGCCTAAGTGTGGAAATTAGCAAATTACTGCCGTACTCTCAAACCGGGACACCCGCGGCTGCGGGGTCAGTTCCTACGAGTTACGTTGGTCCCGTGGGAGGTGTTGGTGCCACCCACGGGGCCGTTCGGGGGCTGTTTCGAGTTCTCACCCTCTAACGCCATGTTTTGCTTAAGTCTAAAAATATGCAAATTACCGTCGTACTCTCAAACCGGGAGACCCGTGGCTGTGGGGTCAGTTCCTACGAGTTACATTGGTCCCGTGGGAGGTGTTGGTGCCACCCACGGGGCCGTTCGGGGGCCGTTTTGAGTTTTCAACCTCTAACGCCATGTTTTTAAGCCTAAGTCTAGAAATATTCAAATTACCGTCGTATTCTAAAATCGAGAGTCCCGCGGCTATGGGGTTGATTCCTACCAGTTACATTGATCCCGTGGGAGGTGTTGGGGCCATCCACGGGGCCGTTCGTTGGGTATTTCGAGTTATCACCCTCTAATGCTATGTTTTGATTAAGTCTAAAAATATGAAAATTAACGTCATACTCGCAAACCGGGAGACCCGCGGCTGTGGGGTCAGTTCCTACGAGTTACATTGGTCCCGTGGGAGGTGTTGGTGCCACCCACGGGGTCGTTCGGGGGTTGTTTCGAGTTCTCACGCTCTAACGCCATGTTTTTAAGCCTAAGTCTAGAAGTGTGCAAATTATCGTCGTATTCTCAAACCGGGAGCCCCGCGACTGCGGGGTCAGTTCCTACGAGTTACATTCGTCCCGTAGGGGGCGTTGGTGCCACCCTTAGGGCCCTTCGGGGGCTGTTTCGAGTTTTCACCCTTTAACGCCATGTTTTTAAGCCTAAGTCTAGAAATATGCAAATTACCGCCGTATTCTCAAACCGGGAGTCCCGCGGCTGCGGGGTCAGTTCCTACAAGTTATATTGGTTCCGTGGGAGGTGTTGGTGCCACCCACAGGGCCGTTAGAGGGCTGTTTCGAGTTTTCACCCTCTAATGCTATGTTTTTAAGCCTAAGTCAAGAAATATGCAAATTATCATCGTATTCTCAAATCGGGAGTCCCACGGCTGTGGGGTCAGTTCCTACGAGTTACATTGGTCCCGTGGGAGGTGTTGGTGCCACCCACGGGGCTGTTCGGGGGCTGTTTCGAGTTCTCACCCTCTATCACCATGTTTTTAAGACTAAGTCTAGAAATATGCAAATTATCGTCGTATTCTCAAACCGGGAGTCCCGCGGCTGTGGGGTCAGTTCCTACGAGTTACATGGGTCCCGTGGGAGGTGTTGGTGCCACCCACGGGGTCGTTCGGGGGCTGTTTCGAGTTCTCACGCTCTAACGCCATGTTTTTAAGCTTAAGTGTGGAAATATGCAAATTATCGTCTTATTCTCAAACCGGGAGCCCCGCGACTGCGGGGTCAGTTCCTACGATTTACATTCAACCCGTAGGGGGTGTTGGTGCCACCCACGGGCTCGTTCGGGGGCTGTTTCGAGTTTTCACCCTCTAACGCCATGTTTTTAAGCCTAAGTCTAGAAATAAGCAAATTACCGTCGTATTCTCAAACCGGGAGTCCCGCGGCTGCGGGGTCAGTTCCTACGAGTTACATTTGTCCCGTAGGGGTTGTTGGTGCCACCCACGGGGCCGTTCGGGGGCTGTTTCGAGTTTTCACCCTCTAACGCCATGTTTTTAAGCCTAAGTCTATAAATAAGCAAATTACCATCGTATTCTCAAACCGGGAGTCCCGCGGCTGCGGGGTCAGTTCCTATGAGTTACATTGGTCCCACGGGAGGTGTTGGTGCCACCCACAGGGCCGTTAGAGGGCTGTTTCGAGTTTTCACCCTCTAATGCTATGTTTTTAAACCTAAGTCTAAAAATATGCAAATTACCGTCGTACTCTCAAACCGGGAGACCCGCGGCTGTGGGGTCAGTTCCTACGAGTTACATTGGTCCCGTGGGAGGTGTTGGTGCCACCCACGGGGCCGTTCGGGGGCAGTTTTGAGTTTTCAACCTCTAACGCCATGTTTTTAAGCCTAAGTCTACAAATATGCAAATTATCGTCGTATTCTAAAACCGGGAGTCCCGCGACTGCGGGGTCATTTCCTACGAGTTACATTGGTCCCGTTGGAGGTGTTGTTGCCACCCACGGGGCCGTTCGGGGGCAGTTTTGAGTTTTCAACCTCTAACGCCATGTTTTTAAGCCTAAGTCTAGAAATATGCAAATGACCGTCGTATTCTAAAATCGGGAGTCCCGCGGCTGCTGGGTCGGTTCCTACGAGTTACATTGATCCCGTGGGAGGTGTTGGTGCCACCCACGGGGCCGTTCGAGGGCTGTTTCGAGTTCTCACCCTCTAACACCATGTTTTTAAGACTAAGTCTAGAAATATGCAAATTATCATCGTATTCTCAAACCGGGAGTCCCGCGGCTACGGTGTCAGTTCCTACGAGTTACATTGGTCACGTGGGAGGTGTTGGTGCCACCCACGGGGACGTTCGGGGCTGTTTCGAGTTCTCACCCTCTAACGCCATGTTTTGATTAAGTCTAGAAATATGCAAATGAACGTCGTACTCTCAAACCGGGAGACCCGCGGCTGTGGGGTCAGTTCCTACGAGTTACATTGGTCCCGTGGGAGGTGTTGGTGCCACCCACGGGGCTGTTCGGGGGCTGTTTCGAGTTCCCACCCTCTAACGCCTTGTTTTTAAGCTTAAGGTCTCATATTTTAAAATTATCATCGTATTCTCAAATCGAGAGTCTCGTGATCACGCAGTCTATTCCTATATGTTACATTGGTCCCGTGAGAGGTGTTGGTGCCTCTCACGGGTCCGTACGAGGGTTGTTTCGTTTTTTTGCTATCTAACGCCTTGTTTTTAAGCTTAAGTCCTAATATTTTTTAATTATCGTCGTATTCTCAAACCGGGGGTCCCGTGATCTCGCGGTCAGTTCATACGAGATTCATTGGTCCCGTGTGAGGTGTTGGTGCCATGTTTTTAAGTTTACGTCTCGACATTTGCAAGTTATCCTATCATCGTATTCTGAAATCGGGAGTTTAAAATATTTTTAACATATTATCCAATAGTGAAACCAATCATTATCCCGTACTCCTTCTAATTATCCCATACTCCTTCTAAAATACTATCCAACAACATTCCAACAACCAATAATTATCCAACAGCCAAACCAAACAAAACCAATAACTATCCCGTACTCCTTCTGTCATCTAAAAGATTTAATAGATAATGCATATCAATTATATAACTACTTTAGTTAATGTACAGAGTACCTGGTGTGTAATGAATAACTGGTATGTAATGAAGAACTGGTATCCAATTGGTTAGATCTGCAATACGTAAACAATGTGTTATGAAACTATAACTTGAAACAGCCCCCGAACGGCCAATATAACTCGTATGCACTTGAATCATTGAGCCAATATAACTCTTATAAACTTAAATCATTTCTAGGGTAATGAGCCATTGAAACTAAATGAACAAAAACAACATAAATTGTTTGAGCTAAAAAATAGTGAATGAATTGAATAAATTATATTCTTTTTGCCAAAAAGCAAACCATGAACCGAAAAATAGTGAATGAACTGAATAAAGTTAGCAAGACTAAAAGATCAAACCATTTTTCACACCAAATGTAAAATTCATACATTCTGAATAAATAATAAATGAAATATCAATGTTGACAGTGATGCCAGCGAGAAACAAGTGATTGTAGATTAGAAACCAAACTCGGATACAAAAAAATAAAAAATTCGATACCTCTCAAATACGGAGAAAGCCAAATCAAACTGTTTGAGCGAGAGGACACCAAGGGTGTACACCTACAAAATAGAACTAATTAGAAGAAAAATACACATTCCAAACACAAAAAAATACTCCAATAATCTAGATACAAAAAATACTCCAAAATAGAACTAATCCGATGCCGCGGGTGGAGTCCATCCAATGAGAAAAGGGGGTGATAATCTCCTTTGGGGAAGAAACCCACCGCACCTGCTACCCACCGCACCTGCTACCCACCGTTTCTTACTCCATACGCAACTTCTCCATAACTAATCGCCGGATCTGCCCAGACTCTGGCCGGCGCACCTATAACCCGAGCTCGCCGGTGCGTCACCTACCCGCGGCCGTACCCTCCAACTCGTGAAGTCCCATATTGAACCCAATACCCGAAATCGGGTATACCCGCCAGCCTTAAACCGAACCACACCTCAAGCCCTGACCTGCCACCACAACCCGATCACCATCTCGATCCAACCTTTTCACATCCAAACCCAAATCCCATAAAAATCGGGACCAACAATTATCTCCAACGTTTTGGAGAAGAAAAAAAAAGAAATGAGCGGGGAAATGAAAAAGATGAGGCGCTTGAAGTAGTTTTAGGATTCACCCTGGTCACGGCCTAGAGCCGTGACCCACCCACCGCGACCCATTAATGAAGCTAAGTGGGATGTGTACTGCCTATTGGTCACGGCCCATAGCCGTGACCCATACCAAGAAATGGTCACGGCCCATAGCCGTGACCCTCAATCTGTGATGCGCGACCCTTTTTATCAACACTAGTGCTTGAATGAGGGATGGTCACGGCCCATAGCCGTGACCCACACCCAGAAATGGTCACGGCCCTAAGCCGTGACCCTCAATGTGTGTACTCTCTTCTTCATCATGCCATGGGTCACGGACTTGGGCCGTGACCCATCCGCGACCAAGCTTGGAGGGAATTTTGGCGCGAGTTTGGCGCCAAGATGGTCACGGCCCAAGTCCGCGACCACAGTGGTCGCGGACTTGGGCCGTGGCCACTTCCAGAACATAGATAATTTAGTGTGATAATAAATTTTGTCACGCCAAATATTGAGTGGGTCACGGCCCAAGTCCGCGACCAGCTGGTCGCGGACTTGGGCCGTGACCCACTGGGCGTGACCATTCGCAGAATTTGGTGTAGTGTAATGGTGCTCGAAAGTATTTTTATAAAAGATAAGGATTCATTTTTTTATAAAGAAAAATGTTTTTAAATGTTTTAAAAGTGTTTTAAAGGTTTACACTACGTTTTATGATGATAAGCTCGTAAAAGAGTTTGACATTTTTAGATCTCTCTTTGGAAGAGACGTTTTACATAAAAAGTAAAAAAAAGTAAAACTTTCGCGTTGTCGTTCAAACGACATCCAATCTCGTTCGAACGAGATGGGATGTCGCTCGAACGAGTTCCTCAAGTCGTTCGAACGACACATTTTTTGAGGCGGTATTTAAATGCTCTTTAAACAATGTTTTCATCATAGTTTCTAAGGTGTGCATTCTGGAAAATAGTATTCGACCATAAAATTGTTTGCACATGTTTTCTAAGGTTTACAAAGCATAAACACATCCATAGAGTTTGCAAAGATCCGAGTTATCATTCTTATATGTTTAAGTGATCTTGCTTCACCAAAGTTATTTGTTCTACACATTGAACATCGAAGGGTTTTGCGGTGAAGAAAAGAGAAGTACTTCTTGTTCGACATCGAGACATACGTGGACGTGTGTGTTGTGGACATGTATCGTAGAAGACGGAATTTCTGCATGGGCACTATTAAAGAACGATTGAAGATCAGAAGGAGCGTCAAGACCCGTAGGGATCGAGTCTTAGTGTAAGGCTAATCTGTCTTAATAAAACCATTATTCATAGTGATTGTCTTTCTTGGGCCGTCCGAGGTTATTTTCATGTTTTGGTTTTTTTCCTCGTACATCCGGCGTTGTGAGTATTCTTTACTTTACTTTACTTCACTTGTTTTAATCACTAGATGCATGTTTAGGATTAATCAAGATAAAACTGGTTTAAAGTAAGAATTGAGTTTTTTCACAACTTGGTTTGGTGCACATTTAAAAGTTGGATCTTTTTCAAAGAAAATTTGGTTTTGAATTAAAACACACATATCGGGCCACTCACACCTTTACAACAAGATGCAGTGTGGTACCAAATGCCATAATTTTCTCACTCCCTTCCACCTCTGAGGCGAGCGTCAAGCCTCTAATAGTGTCCTCACCAACTTAGGCATGACCCACGGGATCTAACTCATGAACAAGAAGACGTCCCACAGTCATCTCAACACCCGACAATACAAAATCAGATGATTGATAATCTCTTACATCTATTTACATGACCAATATTGACTCCCATTAACTTTCTCCTCTTTAGCAGGCCCTCGGTAGTCTGAATAGCCTGTTTCATCGCAGTCCACACAAAGACCTCTCCTATATTTCCAAATTTGTTTCCAAGGGAAGTGAGTTCCCCTGTTCCCCTCCCCTCTCAAAATATAATAATAACCTCTCACTGTGAAGGCCCACTTGTTGCTAACTGATAAAATCAGCATGTCTACCCCACTCGATGGTTGGGAAGCCGATCCCATCTAGTATAAAAAGCTTCAGCCACCTCGATATTCCAATCCCATGATCATCTTATAAAATTTTAAATCCACACATCTCTGTCCTCAATTAACACCAAGTGATCTGCAACCAAGCCGTCTTTATTGCCACATAAGCAGAACATTTCGAGAAACTTATCTTGAAGCGCACCATTCTTGCCCCATTTCACTACACCAAAACTGGCGAATGGTCATGGCCAAAATCCCTGACCAAGACTGTGGGTCGCGAACTTGGGTCGTGACCATTTCGGGCGTGACTAATTTTGTGGGTTGCGGCCCAAGTTCGTGATCAAAAAATGGTTACGGCCCGCAGTGGGTCACGGCAGATGGTCGCAGACTTAGGCCGTGATCCATACAGCGGCAGGGAAAGAATGGTCGTGACTCAAGTCTGTGACCCACAACCGTGACAAAAATTGGTCGCGGCCAAAGTCCGTGACCCACACCGCGACGAAAAAAAGGAAAAAATTGGTCGCGAACTTTGGTCGTGACCCACAATCGTAACAAAAATTGGCCGCCGCCAAAGTCCGTGACCCACACCGCGATAAAAAAAAGGAAAAAATGGTCGTGGACTTTGGCTGCGACCATTTTTCTTCACGGTTGGGGGCCATGGAATTTGGCCCCGACCATTTTTATGCGCAACGGAAAAAATAAAAATGGTCATGGACCATATTTAACTATAATTTTAAAACAAATGTCCTTTTTTGGTCCAATCCTAAAATTGGGGATCCTGTGATTACACGGTTGGTTGTTACATGTAACGTTGGACACGTACGAGGTGTTACAAATATTTATTATTGGCAAAATAAGAGAAAAAAATCATAAATTGCGAATCGGGAACGTTGTTAATAAACAAATATATACAAACTCAAAAATATTACACGTGTTAATAATTCACAGACCAAAAAAAATTGGGCAGAATTTCCTTTATTTTCTGGACAATTCAAACCCTGTAAATATAAAACCTACTTATTATAAAGCCTGCACGACCATAAAATCTAACAATCAAATTATAAAAGTCCACACGACCATAAAACTAAATAATAAAAGCTCGCACAACTGTAACACATTGAAAACCATAATCCTGAATGTCCACAACATTATATAAACAATCTTCATGTTGTAAACCATTGCCTTCTTCAATTGTTACACGTGCAAAAATCCTACAAATGATAGGATACAAAAAAAATGAGGTCAGTCACCAAGTAGTTTTACAAAAAATTTATTCAAGCTGAAAAATTGCATATATGAGTTATAATTATCAACAACGCCATGTTTTTATGCCTAAGTCTAGAAATATGCAAATTATCATCGTATTCTCAAACTGGAAGTTCCATGATCGCGCGGTTAGTTCCTACGAGTTACATTGGTCTCGTGGGAGGTGTGGGTGCCTCCCACGGGTCCGTTCGGGGGTTGTTTTGGGTTTTTACCTTTAAACGCCATGTTTTTAAGCCTAAGTCTAGAAATATTCAAATTACAGTCCTATTCTCCAACCGGGAGTCCCGTGGCTGCGCGGTCAGTTCCTACAAGTTACATTGGTCCCGTGGGAGGTGTTGGTGCCTCCCACGGGGCCGTTCGCGGGTTGTTTTGGATTTTCACCATCTAACGCCATATTTTTAAGCCTAAGTCCTCATATGTTTAAATTCTCGTCGTATTTTCAAACCGGGTGTCCCGTAATCGTGCGGTCAGTTCCTACGAGTTACATTGGTCCCGTGCGTGGTGTTGGTGCCACTCACGGGGTCGTTCAGGGGTTGTTTCGGGTTTTCACCCACTAACACCATGTTTTGCCTAAGTCCTGATATTTTGAAATTATCATCATATTCTCAAACCGATAGTCCCGTGATCGCACGGTAAGTTCCTACGAGTTACATTGGTACCTTTAAATGCCATGTTTTTAAGCCTAAGTCTAGAAATATTCAAATTATTATCGTATTCTCCAAGCGGGAGTCCCGTGGCTGCGCGGTCAGTTTCGACGAGTTACATTGGTCCTGCGGGAGGTGTTGGTGCCTCCCACGGGGCCATTCGGGGAATTGTTTTGGATTTTCACCCTCTAACGCCATGTTTTTAAGCCTAAGTCCTCATATTTTTAAATTCTCATCGTATTCTCAAACCGGGTGTCCCATGATCACACGATGAGTTCCTACGAGTTACATTGGTCCCGTGCGTGGTATTGGTGACACTCACGAGGCCGTTCGGGGGTTGTTTCGAGTTTTCAGCCACTAATGTCATGTTTTGCCTAAGTCCTGATATTTTGAAATTATGGTCGCATTGGAAAACCGAGAGTCCCATGATCGTGCGATAAGTTCTTGCGAGTTATATCGGTCCCGTGCGAGGTGTTGGTGCCACTCACGGGGCCGTTCGGGGGAAGTTTCAGATTTTCACTCACTAACGCCATGTTTTTAAGCCTAAATCTAGAAATATTAAAATTATCCTCGTATTCTCAAAACGCTCCCCGTGGTTGTACCGTCAGTTCCAACGAGTTACATTGATTCCGTGGGAGGTGTTGGTGTCTCCCACGGGGCTGTACGGGGGTTATTTCAGGTTTTTTACCTTTAAAAGCCATGTTTTTAAGCCTAAGTGTAAAAACATAAAAATTACCATCATATTCTCAAATCAGGAGTCCCGTGGCTACACGATCAGTTCCTACGAGCTACATTGGTCCTGTGGGAGGTGTTGGTGCCTCCCGCGGGGTCGTTCGAGGGCTGTTTTGGATTTTAACCCCCTAACGCCATGTTTTTAAGCCTAAGTCTTCATATTTTCAAATTCTCATCGTATTCCCAAACCGGGTGCCCCGTAATCGCACGGTCACTTCCTACGAGTTGCATTGGTCCCATGCGTGGTGTTGGTTCCACTCACGGTGGCCATTCGGGGGTTGTTTCGAGTTTTCACCCACTAATGCCATGTTTTTCTTAAGTCCTGATATTTTTAAATTATCGTCATATTCCCAAACTGGGAGTCTCGTGACGACGCGATAAGTTCCTATGAGTTACATTGATCCCGTGCGAGGTATTGGTGCCATTCACGGGGATGTTTCGGGTTTTCACCCACTAACCCCGTGTTTTTATGCCTAAGTCTAGAAATATACAAATTATCTTCGTATTCTCAAACCGAGAGTCCCGTGATTACGCGGTCAGTTCCTTCGAGTTACATTGGTCCAATGGGAGGTGTTGGTCCCTCCCACAGGGCCTTTCGAGGGCTGTTTTAGTTTTTTAACTTTAAACACCATATTTTTAAGCCTAACTCTACAAGTATTTGAATTATCGTCGTATTCTCCGACCAACAGTCCCGTGGTTGCGCGTTCTATTCCTACGAGTTACATTGGTCCCATGGGAGGTGTTGGTGCCTCCCAAGGGGCCGTTCAGGGGTTGTTTTGGGTTTTCACCCTCTAACACCATATTTTTTAGCCAAGGTCCTTATATTTTCAAACTCTCATCATATTCTTAAACCGGTTGTCCCGTGATCGTTGGGTCAGTTCCTACGAGTTACATTGGTCGCGTACGTGGTGTTAGTGCCACTCACGGGGCCGTTCGGGGTCTATTTCGGAATTTCACCCACTGATGCCATGTTTTGCCTAAGTCCTAATATTTTGAAATTATCAATGTGTTCTCAAACCGGGAGTCCCGTGTTCGCGCAGTAAGTTCCTATGAGTTACATTGGTCCTGTGCGAGCTGTTGGTGCCACTCATGGGGCCGTTCGGCGGCCGTTTTGGGTTTTCACCCACTAACGCCATGTTTTTATTCCTAACTCTCGAAATATGCAAATTATCATCGTATTCTTAAACCGATAGTCCCGTGATCATGCGGTCAGTTCCTACGAGTTACATTGGTCCCGTGGGAGGTTTTGGTGCCTCACACGGGGTAGTTCGAGGCCTGTTTCGAGTTTTTAAAAAACATTATCATTTTGAATCATTTAACTACCAGATAGTAAATGGGAAATAGAGAAAACATCCATTGGTGGGAGTGTGAACCCAAAATAGATACTCTATATGATGATTATGTTGACGTTTAAAAAATTTAGGACACTTAATCAATATTATTAAAGAAGAAATAAAGGTAAATATGTTATATACTTTAAAAGGCATAGATCCACATATAGTCTTACAAAGTTACGTACTCAGATTAACAAAGGTAGCCATTTCTTAGCTTCATACAAAGAATTATAATGCATGCTATAAGCTTTTAGAGTAGCATTTCTACAAAAAAAAATAAACTAAATCCATTTAGAGTCTTGAGTGAATTTCCATAACACTAACCACTTTTATAAAAAAAATTAGGCACAATCTCTGAAGATGTAGTAGTCAAACTTTTGTCCTCCCAAAGCCACAGAGCATCCACCCATAAATAATCCCAACCACACAAAATATAAACAATGCCATCGAAGAATTTCTAATTAATAACAACAAACTTCATTAATTGTCATCATTTTCACTCCCGAAAACCCCTAGTTCTCCATTTTCCCTAAGGTCGGGTCAGGTCCCAAATGGCTCGCCCCCTAGTGTCGATCGAAGCCATAGAATCAAACATGGTCACCGATTTCAACTCCCTCCCTCTCCCAAAAGTAATGAAAGCCTATATCCGGCCAGACATCGTCAACTTCATCCACTCCAGCATCTGAACGTCCACCAACTCTATGCCAGTCACCAAACCTCCGTCGAATCCCCTGTGTCCCTGGTGGTGGTCTCATGTTCACCCACTAAGATCTGGCGTTGTTGGCATGTGCGCACTCATAAAAAAGATTGTAATTCTTCATCAGTTGCATAATCGATAGAGTGGGCAAAAGTTTGGCCTAAATAAAGCGGGGATAGGGTACTGAATCGCTGGAGAATGGAACATCACTCCCACTGAATTGTTCTTTTCATTAACAGTTTGGAGAAGAGAAAGAGTTGGTTTGGATGGGAAAAATTTATTGTAGGGCCCATAATAAGAGAGATAGGGAGGGGGAGAGAGAGGGAGAGAGAGAGAGAGAGGAAACAACTTAAAAAATTAGGAAGTGGCTCATGGACATTTTAATTGAGAGAGAGCCTTAACTCTTGTATAGCATTTTAGAGTGTATAGAGATTGTGTCATGTTACTCCAAATCTTTGTTAAGTACCCATTTTGGAATATATATGAACATAAGGTAATGTGTAACTCTTATTAAAGGGTCATTTGAGTACAGGTCTTAAATTTCTTAGATTTAAAGTGATAAGTGATGCTAGAAAATATTAAAAGCGGTACCTTCTATAAATAACATACAAATCACTATTACGTGATAAAATCACTTTAATGTATATTTGAACATACATATATTTAGATCTTCAAATAATTAAATGCCATAAGTAACAAGTTTTATGGGCTCATATAATTTTACTATCTATAAAAAATATCATTTATTAAAGATTAACATTTCTAGCACTACATATATATGTTAAAAAATTACCCCTTTATTAACAATTAAAAAACAATGATTACAAATTTCAATGAAGAGATATGTTTAATGTAATTTACATATAATTTATTTTAATAATTAATTGCAGTATATCAAAACAAACCACTGAGTGCGGAACCTGTATACAGGTAGCATACACTTTAACCAACAAAATAGAACCCAAAAAGGGACTACACCAAAAATGGCTACTAGGACTACATGACTTTATGTAAATTCCCCCAAAAGTCTTAAAAGGTAGACAGAGATATGTAGTGTCTCACCTTATACCACCTCAACAAAGTACTCAGTAATAAGTAATGTTGTCTAAATGGCTCAAGCTCTGACCCATCAAAACATCCCGCACTCTTGTCCTGCCAAATAGTTTACAAGATGCAGTGTGGTACCAAACACCATAATTTTATCACTCCCTTCCACCTTTGAGGCGATCATCAAGCCTCTAACAGCTCCCTCATCTACTTGGGCATGACCCACGAGATCTGACTCATGAACAAGAAGATGTCCTACAGTCATCTCGACACCTGACAATACAAAAGCACATGATTAATCATATCTTTCGCCTATTTACAAAACGAACATTGACTCTCCATTAACTATCTCCTCTTCAGCAGGCCCTCGGTAGTCACAATAGCCTATTTCATCGCGGTCCACACAAATCCCTCTCCTATATTTCCAAATTTATTTATAAGGTAATTTAGTACCCCGTGCCCCTACTCTCTCAAAATAGAATAATAACCTCTCACTGTGAAGGCCCACTTGTTACTAACTGACGAAATCAGCCTGTCTTCCCCACTCGACGGTTGGGAAGTCGATCCCATCCAATCAAAAAAAGCTTCAGCATCCTCGATCTTCCAATCCCATGATCGTCTTATAAACCTCAAATTCCACACATATCTGTCCCCAATTAACACCCAGTGATCTAGAACCAGCCTGTCTTTATTGCCACATAAGCTGAACATTTAGAGAAACTGATCCTGAAGCGCACCATTCTTGCCCCATTTGTCCTTTCAAAACCTAACCCTGTTTCCCTCCCCACCTGAAACTCTTAGTATCTACAGAAAAACTCCCAGTTCTTCGAAATATGCTTCCACAACCCTACCTCATGAGCATAATGCCCCACTCTCGGTCCCCACTTGAGGCTTGTACTCCCCCTGACTCCAACTACTGACCTCCACAACTTATTCCCTTGTGGGAGTATCTCCACAGTCACTTACCTAACAGTGTTGTGTTAAAGAACTCTTGTTTTTTCACTCTCGCTCCACCCACCTTAACCATCTTGCACACATCCTCCCACCCCACCAGACCGTACTTGAATTTATCCTCATTACCCTTCCACAAAAAATATGTCATCTTGTTCTCCATTTTCTTCCTTACTGAACAAGGAAATGGTAAAATGGATAAGAAGTGCATTGGCAAACTTGACAACGTACTTTTTAACATAGTCAACCTCCTTCCTTTCGAGAGATAATAATTCTTCCACCCTTCTAAAATCCTACTCATCCTCTCCAGTATCGGAACCTATATGAATTTCATTTATACTTTGCCCCCCACGATAGTCTGAGATAAAAAAAGGGGAATATTCCAACCCTACACCCCAGTGTCTTTGCCGAACCCTCCACGTTCCTATCACCCCCAATCAGGATCATCTCACACTTCGCTGCATTAACATGAAGACCCGATAACGCCTCAAGGTATATAAGTAGTAATCTTAACTCATGCACTTGACACACCTTTGTCTTATAGAAAATAATCGTCTCATCAACAAATAAAAGGTGGGAATCCCTAATCGGGTCCATGCTTAAATATTCAATAAAAAATTTGCTAATCAACCTAGCATCAACCACTCGACCCATCATCCGGTTAAACGCCTCCATCACTAATATGAAAAGAAATGGAGACAATGGATCTCCTTGTTGAAGCCCGCGAGAGCTATGAAAGAAACCCTTTGGCGTCTCGTTAATCGGAACAGGGAACCTGGAAGTAGTGATACATTTCTTTATCCACCGACACCACATCTGTTCGAACCCCATCCTGCTCATCAAGTACAGAAGAAATCCCCAATTAGCAAGGTGATAATCATTCTCAATGTCCAACTTGTAAGAAACGACCGACTCACCACTTCTAATCTTAGCTTCCACACACTCGTTGGCCACTAGGACTGCATCAAGAATCAACCTACCCCTAATAAAAGATTTTAGAATTCAAAAATTAGTGAGTCAATGACCTTCCTTAACCTTACCAATAAAACCTTGCCAAGAAGTTTATAAGCACTCCCGATAAGACTTATCGGTCTAAAGCCTAACACGTCTAATGACCCGCATCTCTTATGAATCAAAGTTAAGAACATCACATTCAGACTCTTCAGTAAGTAAAACCTGTCATGGAATTCACCAAAAAAGTCCATCACATCTTCTTTGACTACTGCCCAACAATATTGAAATAAAGATATCGTGAAACCGTTTGGGTCGGGGGCCTTATTCTCATTCATCAATTTTAGCACCTACACAATTTCCTCCTTAGTGAACTGCCCTTCTAACATAACAACATCATCTCCAAAAATTCTCCCCATCTCGTCCCCATCAAGATATGGTCAAAACATTTCCTCCACTCAATATAACCCCTCATAAGATTGTGAGATATCCCCCCCCCCCCATTATGTTGTCCTCTGAATACTCGACCCCACCCACTGAGATTTTCCCGATATGATTGAAGTGCCGATGAGAGTTAGCTACTTTATGAAAGAATTTATTATTCTTATATCCATCCCTTAACCACAACGCTCAAGACTTCTGCCTTTAACGAATATCTTCTTAAATTAGCCTCCTTCCTATCTCCCCCTTTCTATCTTCCCTCAGCCTATTTTTTTCACCTGAAAGTCCCTATCTCCCTTAATTATCATCTATATATCTTACTTCCTCAACATACCTTGTAGTGGTCATGCTCACATTTCTAAAGACGCATATCAATTATACTGTTTTATATCTTCCTTGGGAAGCCCCACTTCTTCGCCAATATAAAATTAGCATTTCCTTTCACCCCATAACTATTCCACCACTCCTAACCCTATTCACGAAATCCACTTCTTTAAGCCATATGTTCTCAAATCTGAATGGGGTCCACCCTCCTCTCCATCCCCCACACTCTAGAAGAATTGGGCTATGGTCAGACATGACCCTAGGAAGACATGATTGTACCACCCCTAGAAAGTGATATTCCCACCCCTGAGAAATAAAGAGGCAGTCAAACCAAGATAGGGAAGGTATATCTCTATTGATAAAGTGAGATAAGGAAGGTATATGTCTATTTCTAGACCATGTGAACACGCCACATTTTAGTGAAAGATCCATTAACTCCAACTCATTAATAAAATTTGAGAAGTCCCTCATGCTTCTGTTGGTTCTACCTCCCTTATTTTTTTCAGAAGAAAATCTTTCCATATTAGAATTTCGCCCTAAACACCACGGACCATCCCAAACCCCATTGACACCTGCTAGATCCTCCCATATCTCCCACCTACTAGAGTCTACCATCGGCTTGTAAATTCCTGAAAAGCACCAAGTGAAATCTTTCTCTACATTCTGAAAATACAAGACGAAGATCATAATTCAAGAATGATTTCTAACATTTCTATGACTTTGGATTCCCACATAATAATCACTCCTCCCAAAGCCCCCTTGGCATCCAAACTATTCCATTTAACTCTACACCCTTTCTAAATAGAACTAGTTGACCCTCTATCTACGCGACTCAACTTTTTTTATTCAAACATAAGATGTCAGGCTTCCATCTAGAGATACCCCCCTCACAAGATCAAACTTCGTTGTCAATAATTTTACCACCCTTGAATACTAAGCTTGGAAAAATAAAAGAAGTCCTTGTACTCTAGAATCTTTACCATGGCATGCATTGATATGAATTATATAAGCTCACTTTTTCCTAAAAATAGTGCAATTAAGTTATTAAGAAAGGGTAAACCTACCATCATGGAGGTCACATCATGTTTGCAAAATGGGAATAGTGAAATTTCTCATTTGAAACTTCTTGAAGTTGTTGAAGAAACTTAAAATACATTAACACAACAGTAAGTCTCTTATACTTTAAATTTTTAGATTACTTAATAATTCATTGATGCCATTTTTACTCATTTATTTCACATATTAAGTCGTGATAAGAGATACGACTTAAAGGAGGGTAAATCGCCCAACAATTACATTATCACACGCATTCTCAAATATTTTTATCAAAAATGAATCAATGACTTATTTTCTAGTAAAGCTCCCATAAGCAGGTGACTGGTCATGAGAAGGTTAAGATTAATCCATATATTATTGAAAAATGTTTGGGGATAGATAAGGATTATCAGAGAAAATACATTATAAAGATAGGAATATATCATCATAGCACTTCTAGGCACCATGGAATGTTAATATATATACCCTTTATGAGTGAGAATTGGAAACATTTGTAATCCTGAAGGCTTGACTCTCAGCTAACATTTCTAGAACCCAATTCTTATTTTTAATAAAATAACCTTCTCTTTCATTCCTCATGGAGATAGGTAAGGTAGATCTTTCCGTAACACGTACGTCATTGTTTATGTCCCTTTTATTTTATGTGCATCCAAGGTTATTTAGTAAGTCTATACTATTAAAAACTTATTATGCATATAAGTTGGCACTAGTTATGGGAAATGTTCTTGTGATCTCGTCCCTTACCAGATTACAAGATCTTTAGCCATGTGTGTGAATAACGGTGGTTAAAATATCAAATCAAAGTCCTATATTGAGAGGCAGAATGAATTTCCATAAGATCCCATTCCCCTCATAGTGATGCTCAATCTAGAATATGTTCACTCCGCCGTGAAAGTCATCGTAGTGCTCATAATCATAGGCACCGTAACTCCCCTTATAACACCCTGGCACGGATTTAAGGATCACCCATTATTTACATCACAATTTCACGGTCCAATGAAGTGTTTCTATGTAGATTGTAAATTGTTAACGATAGCTTAACTATAATACACAAGCTCAAAGTAATTGGAAACTTGCATACACGACATCTATCATGGTTTTAAACGTGGTGTACAAAATAGATGAAAACGATCTAAATAAGGGCTTTAGTGCACCTAGGAGAGAAATAATTTGTTGATAAAAATACCTAGCAGTTACAAAGAAGTTATGTTTCATGGTAAGAAACCTATAAAAAAGCAATGAGTAGACAAAGGAAAACAGGACTCCCTTACCAAAAAATACTGCATGTATTCCTTTTATCCTTTCTTTTCCTTTCTTTTCTTTTATTTCATTTATTTACTTCTTTTCTTTCATTAGAAGTAGATTGCAAGGTAGATTGTAACTTTCTTTCGAGTTTATTAAAAGTTTCTGTCCCTTACATTTAATTTATTTTACTTTTTTGCTTTATATTTCGTAGTGCAATCCGTTATTTTATCACAGTGACGTTTCCTTAATTCCAAAACTTTAATTATATTTTAGTTTATGAAATTTACAGCTTCTTTTGTTCTAGTTAATTGTAGTAATTTAACACTCTTACCAAAGTCTTCCTTAGAGAAAGCATAAGTCTTCTTAATTAAAGAATCAAAAGGGACACAATAGTATGATATCATCATACGGCTCAAATATAATGGTTGAAAAAACCACAACCTTCTCTGTCATGCTCATAATTAAATTTATTAACCAAGCAAAGTGAAAATTTCACAAACATATTTTTTGCACTCTCGGTGGGACGCTTAGTTCTGAATTGTTGTTTATAATGGCTAGGACACGTAAAAGAGATGATATTACAGAAAATGTTGGTGAAATTGAATATATTAGCAAACATTTGCCACTACAAAGCAAACAATGGTTGAAACAACTCATGAGTTAAGATTGATTCCTTACTACCAAGAATTAAACTCGATAACAACTCTAAGAGTCAACAATATTCACATTACACCAGTCATTGGTGTATCCGCAAATGCCCGGGATTAATTGATCAACTAAATAAACCCGGTTCTTGACCACCTTAGGAACCTAATGCAAAACATTAGAACTATGATCATTATAGTAACTAGTAGGTTGTCCACACACATTGTTGTAGTCTCTAATGGTTAGGGATATGCACCAAACTTTTATGTAAGCCCCACCACTCAATATAGTCCTTATCATCATGTCTATTATAGGCCTGACACATGTGAAACTAGCTTTGGAAATAACCTAAGAATAGGGAATTTCTTTAATACCACTAGTCTAGGTATGAACAACACATTAGAGGGTGTAACAGTGTCTAATACTTACACTACAAGAAAATTAATATCTTATGTTAGTTGAAAATTGACATAAAAGCTCATTTATGACAGTTTTTAAAATTTCCAAAACTGATATATAAAGCCATGACATAAATGTTAACAAAATTGAGAGAAAAGAAATCTCATTTATGTCAGTCTTTCAAAACCATACATAAAATCTGCAATATTAATTTCTATTTATCACACTTTTGAAAAAATCTGTGATTATATATATATATATATATTATTGGTACAAAATTAATACATTTACCGCAATTTTTTTCTATTTTAAATAGAAAATATCCATAGCCAAAAACTAGTAATTTCACCATATGGCTTCATCAATATATCCACAACCAAAAACTAGTGATGATCCTAGTACGGAATATATATCTAGCTTCATCATAGTATCAAAAAACTAAATAACATCTCTAACCCCAAAAATACTCAAGCTAACTAATCTTGAGGATGACAAAGTAGTTGATGCAATGCAAAACTGAATCCACTAGCTTTACTCTTAATAACCGTCTCGCGAACCAAATAGCTAACTACACAACAAATAAAAAAATGGACAAAACACAAGCAAACATAAACAATAAAATTTGCATCAAACCAACCCTTGCACAATAAAGAAAATATCCTAACCCTTTATGTTTTAGAAATTTTACAGATAACCATTCGAACGAACGATCCATTTTCCCTCGAAAATTGATCCGGAGTCCACAGGGCTCTCTTGGGATCTTTTTGACCAAGGTTAGCTCTTCATCTCGAATGAGACTAAATGAATCTTTGAAGGGCAATGAATTACCTTTCCAATGGTCTTCCCCGTGCTCGAATCAAACTTACGGTACGGATGAACGGACCATTTTACTCCAAAAGGTCAACAGGTGTTTTCTGGCTCGATTGATCAAGGTCAACTTTTTGAACCGAGCAAAGATCTTTGAAATATTGAAGTACCTTGCATAGCCTTTCCAACGGTCCACCCCGTGTACGATTTTGACTTACCGTTCGGACGAACGATCCATTTTCATCCAACGATGTCCCGTCCAAAGGACCAATAAGCGCTTTCGAACTCCATTTGTTCCAAAGTCAACTCCCGGACCTAGGAGAGTCCCAAGTACTCTTGAGGGTATCTTAATTACCTTTCTAACGGTATGTCTCATGCTCTATTTGGATCAACGGATTGCGTCTTACGACCATTTTTCCAAAAAAATCTGCACGAAACTATCGATTGGCTAGTCCATTTCCCTACCTATCGGTAGTATGCTTATAGTTACCTACCAATTAGCAGGGCTAGGGCTATGTCAATTGTCACCCCCTTACCCTATAAATAGAGGGCTTGACCTCACTCCTAAATCGGGCCTCAAATCCATCAATATAAGTGATCTAAGCAACATTATCTTGCAATCAATGAAGTTTCCTTGTGTGAAATTCCTTTCCATCTTTCATTCCCATCATTTTCATACCTAATTTAGAATAATATCATTATGTCTTATCCAACAGTCATCTCAACATTCCAGGGAGCTCATCATATATCAAGATTAAGCCTCAATTCTCTAAAGAAAGTCCAAATATTCTCCTCTGTCTTTAAATTTCATTATTTTCGCATTAGTTACATAAATTTTTAATCTAGATTTTACTTTAGTTCATATATATTAATATATCATCCTTTATTACCCCAAAATAAGGAAAAAGAGAGTTACGCCTATATATTCCAGCGGGATCATCCACCAAAATGTCTCAAAACTAAAATACATTTTCTACACACACACATATAATAAATGCCTATTTGAATCAATGGCATAAACCCAACCCTTATGTCGCATGCGAACTACATGGACTTTGATACCTTTATAGGCTACGTAAGGATCTTGGGTTCAAACTCGAGACTTGAGTCCAATTTTTCCAATTTTTCCATTTTCTCATTTGCATCCTTTTCACTTATTCATTATTTTAATGTATATTATATTTATGATCCTTATTAGCGTTTCATCCAACATATTATCGTTTCATCATAATGATCAATATCCTGATAAACTCATACATCGTATTTTATAAATATTATTTTGAGAACATTCCTATGGATGACTCCACTCCATCCTTTTCATGGTATGAGTTAGGTAATTTCGATCTCCATTTATACATACACGCACACAAACTTCATGGAAAACAGTAACACAACCCAATGAGAGACCGAAAGGGCGTGATAGGTCATTAACACATTCCCATTCTGTAACTTAGCCCCCTAACCTTCGAACTATCGATTTCGTAAGCATCAGTTTGTCTTTGATGCCGCTCTCTCGAGGCAGCGACATGTTCTTTTGCCTGTTTTATGCAAAATAATTTGGCGACTCCATCTTTTTACATCACCCCACACTGACGACAGTCAAAGCGCTCCTCGAGGAAGTGTGAGAGAGACATTCTCCCCCTTTTTTTCTCCCCTCCCCCCCCCCCAACCGGGAGAAAGGGAGAGATCCCGGGAAAGCCATAATGGCGACTCTTCTTGGGACTTTCTTAAGAGGGCTAGAATCTGTTTTCTTGGATGTTATTATTTTTTTGCTTGTGTGCATATGCACCTACCTATATGTTCCATTTTTCCTCCTCTACTATTCTTTATACATATATACATCATGCTTACATCACTAATCACTCACACACTTTTAGAAACTCTCTATGAAAACTTTACACTAATTACACATAGGATAACTTATATCCACATGTTACACACGTAACTTAGAATGTCCATGCTTAGGTGTCACTAACAGATACCTCCACCTATCACACTTGTAAATATCCATGCTTATTCACACCTATCACACACCATGTGTAGTTGATCCATGCTTAGGTTCACTACCACACACACACTTATATATATTCACACATCACTCACTCTCACATATCCATGCTTAGTGTAATACTCATGCTCCATGTTAAATTTACTTTTACACTTGTACATTCTCCCCTATTAGTATAGTGATCATCATGTTAAATAAAATACTCTCTTCATAATGTACTAATAAAAAAATCATTCATTTTTCACACTACATCACCAAAGAGCATGGTTATTAACCAAATTTTGTCTCGTAACTGGGGGGGTCACTTCGTAATGGGCACTGGTCCGATAGGTCACAGTTAGCCTAAGCGATATGACTCTCACCTTCCATTGTACAAGTACCTTAGACTTATTTTGAACGGTTCCCCCCGCATCGTACCGCTTGACCGAAGTCACGATGGAAGGTATATAACAGGTAACTCATTCACGTATGCCGAGTATATCGAATTCACTCTCACACGTATTGTCCCCACGAGATATATAGTTAGGCAATTCACGTACACTCATGTATATCAAATTTCTTGTCCACACATACCGATTGCCCTCAATAGCAAGGCGTATATCATGGAAGTCATGCAAAAGGGTGGAACCTTCCAAAAAACTCAACAGTTGCATACCCTCGTATAGGCGTCAAACCTAGGACACTCATATTAGTTTGCCGGTTACTACCCGAAACTCTGCCGAAATGATGGGTTTCCATGTCGCCCAAATTTTCGCATGATTTCATTTTTTTAAAAACGAGACCTTTTCCCTAAGCCTAGTAATAGTTCTAATCGAGTTTTACATATTTTTCAAACCCAATTTTCCTAGGCTCGAGTCCCGTCCAACATTTCTTTCTGCATGTAGGTAAACCTAATACAAGTGAGAATCATAACAATAATAATAATAATAATAATAATAATAATAATAATAATAATAATAATAATAATAATAATAATAATAATAATAATAATAATAATAATAATAATAATAATAATAATAATAATAATAATAATAATAATAATAATAATAATAATAATAATAATGTTGAGACCTTTTTTCTCATTTTTCCTCTTTCTTTACCAAAAGTGTCAAAAATATTTTTCCCTCTTTTTTTAAAATACCAAAAATATTTTCCTCCTTCTTACCCAAAAACATTTTGTCCCTCTCTTTCCCAAAAATGTCAAAAACATTTTACTCCTATAATGAAAGACTTTCCTTTCTTCTCTTTTAAAAAAATAAATTCGAATCTTTCTCCTTATCAGGTTGATCGCATACCCGACCCTTGACCTGGATCCCTATTGGCTTCGTTCTTGTGTTGAGCCGCCTCGAGGCTCCATTAGTTCCCTAGATACTTCTTTCGTGTCCGAAATTCACCTTTAGCCACTTTTCATGGAGAACGCCGAATAAGTACCAAATGTACATCCAGATTTGATAAATTTCCTAGCCCAACTCACTACCAACATTGACAAACTTCAAATTGAGGTTCATGAGATGCAACAAAATTGGGTCCCTGTTCCTCAAGAGACTACGAGAGAGTTTATGAGAAATTTTAGTGTGTTCTTGCACCATAATCAACCTTGGAGCATGGATTACGAAGGAATACAGTAAAATCTAACATCAAATCATGAAATCGAAATCATTCCATAGAGGTAAGTGTTTATTTGTGATTTCTTTTGATGTTATAATACCCATGTTGCTAGGGTTTCAAAAATATTAATTAAATTGATGTTCATGGAAGAAATGAATGATTTGAACACACGTTTTGGGTAGGATTTGCATGTATTATGATTTAACCTCTATATAGGATAAGAAATCACAGGATGTGTGATAATCACCTCGAATTTAATCTTTGTTTTTGATGAATAATGGATGAAGAACCCAAAACCTAGAACTTTTTATGAAAACGTGATTTGATATATTCTTGCATGGGAATCATGAGGTTTTGATATTTTATTTAATTTATAATTCATCCCTAAACATATGTTAGATGTTTGGTTATATTGGGTAAGAATATCAGAAGGTTTCATGAAGCTTTGAGGTCTTAATAATAGAGAAAAATGAGTTTGGTACGAAACTGTCATAAATCATTCAGATCGTTCAAACGAGATCTGATGTCGTTTGAACGACATTAGTATGTTATTTGAATAAGAAGTGTATTTCATTCTAACAACCCTAGGTTTTTACCATGGAGATAGATATTTTCGTTACGAATGCGTGACCATCAATTTCATATTTTTTTTTTAATTAGTTAGGAATTTTCTACGAAAGGGTGTCTGAGATCAAAATTTTTAATCAAAAATTAAATCAAGGTATAGAATGGTGTATGAAATATATGGGAAAACTTTGGTGATGTGATTACATCTCTATATAGACTTAGAGAAGATCAGGGGGCATATGGTTAAGTCCCGG